>CAXDRF010000056.1:0-438000 GCA_963991005.1 Barypeithes pellucidus
AAGCCAAGTTCGGGTATCGAGTGAAAGATAATAAGTGACGAGCGACGGATTCGCCTGAATAGATAACTCGAGCGGTTTTTTTAATATTCGAGCGATGTCGGTTATTTCAATAATCGAGTGATCAAGCGTTCTTTCGCTCGAGCGATGACAACACTAGAACACAGTACTATAATATCTTACAAATTCCTATTACCAACAAAAAAAATTAGAAAAATCGCCGCAAGCGGCTCGATTTCACATAGAAGCTTAAAACTTGTACTTTAATATACTATTTTGACCCGCATGGAAAAAACTTGGAACGAAATCAAAAATCCAAGTCTTGAATAGTTATTAAATCGAGAAAATCAATATATGTGATGTATGTACATAAGTATTGATCAGCTATTTTAAGATAATTTATTACTGGTATGCGTGTTGTAAGTCATAAATAATTCATAACCAAAGTAACTAGTAGTAGTATAAGTTCTTTTAAACATAAACAGTTACACACACAGGTACATTAAAAACAACTACATACACTGTAAGGGGCTGTACATAAATTACGTGTGTTTTTAAGGGGGGCGGGGGACGTATTTTACGTGCGGGGGGTGAAAATCGATCATTCGTAAAAAATGTCCGTGTTATTGCAAAAAACAATTACCTGCTTTGACTTAAATAAATTCAGAAAAAATATATTTATTTAAATGGCTTTATTAGAAATAGAATCTTTGTATAGCTGCAATATACAGGGTGTTTCCTAACCTCTCTGAAACAATGAAGGAGGTGAATCCTCACCTTATTTTAAGATGAAGATCTCAAACAATCCCAAATTATCAATCCGAGCCATCTATGTTGCATCAATTTAACTATTAAAAAATATCCCCCTTTTTGGCAGGTTAGAAAGAGACGAGAGTCATCAGCTGATCAATATTTCTTTTCGTGAAGTTTCAGCCGCTAATAGTAAAGTTCTTTAGTAAATTTATTGATATTTAGATTGTTTGACATGTCGATTGGGGTATCAACAAGTTTCAGGAAGATCTGTGACAAAAATTTGAAAATTGATCATATTTGAAATTGTTATTATTATACAGACAATTTGGAACAAACCCGTTCTCTGAACCAGCATGTAATATTGTGATTCTTTTGCCTGTATTTGATGGTGCCTTGGTTTGACATTTTTTGGAAGAATCATCCCAGCCGTTTCTTGGAGTGTCACGGGTATCGAACCATGTTTCGTCAAGGTAAATAATTGGACGATTTTCTTCTCTAAATTGTTTAACAGCTGTTAAATATTTAAGTCTCCATTCCCGACACTTGAAGATGCCCCCCTATCAGCACAATTCCAAGGACGCCACATTCTACCACTAATAAGCCTAACTAAAAATTGCTTGCCGGAAACCACTAAAGATTAAAATTATTAAAAATCACTTTGTATTTATATATGCATCAGGCATAGGTATAAATTGAATTTGTATACCTGGTCCGGCTCTGCTCGAAAAGGTTTTGAAATTTGGGATTTCCTTATTTATTTTATGGTCGAATAGATAATGGGGTTTTATTGCAGTCAAGAGATCAACGATATAATTCTGCAAAAACTATACTCACATGGTTATTAGTACACCAGTCAATACACTTTTTCATACGCACTCCCTGGATTGTTCTAGTAATAAATTATTTGCTGCGGAAGCACCTTGTAACTTAATTTCCCGTGGCGTTTCCTCAATATGAATATCGTAGTCACTCATACTTTACTAATATACCCAAAAATAATATCCAAAATTTAAAATGTTGACCTAAAATCTATTGGAAACATTGACAGTGTTGGCATATCACGGGTAACATGATTTGTGGAACCGTTACTAATATAGGAGTAGAAAAAATAGGTTTATGTTCAAGAACAAAAAAAATAAGAAAAAACTCCTGAAGTTGAGGCACGACGCTTGCGATGTTGATGAAAACTCATGGATATCACAGGTTTGAACAAACCCAATAAATTCCGCATGCATCTGATAATATAAAACTATCTAAGAATGTGGCCGTGTGTTTTTCTGATTTGTCAAGTGTTACTTTTCAGTTTTTTTTATTGTTGACTGTACCGGCGAGAATCAGCCTTGGGGCTACGGACGGAGAATGAAGCGGAAAGAACGCCGTTCTAAACCGGTTTTTTTCTTCGGCTTCATTTTTCATGTTGTCCCGCCATACTCGACTAGTGAAGATATAAGATATCTTCTTTACAATCTAAATAAATGTTTGTTCTTGGTCACTTAATGCTATTTTAAGTGAAGTGCAAAATATTTTAAAACCGGCGATTATTTTTAGGTCAATCACCTATGAAAGCTACTACACACCGCTCTTTAAATAATATAATTTGATTGAAAATCTATAAAAATGATCTGACATCTATAGGTTTGTTCCAACTCCCTATTTTTGTATCGTTCTAGAATCGTCACGAAACTGTTGGGATCTATTTTGTGCGCAGGCGTTAATTTTGTACTGTTTGTTGCCGATGCACAAGGTTGGTACGTTTTTATGACCATTCTCTGTCAAAATAACAGCTGACCCTGATCGCCTGTCTGATTAGTTCTTAGACTAGGAAAGAAGATTAGTTAATTATCATAAATCATAACCCTACTTTTGTTGCTTAATTTCTTCGTCTAAGCTTGAGTATTATCTTTTGTCGTTACGTTTTGTTGTATTTAATAATTATGGAAGAGAATAACGTGTTTAATGGTAAGAATATCTTGTAGGTTTGGGAATAGGATTATATCAATTTAATAAGAATAAATTAAATAATCAGAATATTAAAGAGGGGTTGAGCAACAACTCCTACAAAACAAGGCTAAAAGAACTACACGAATGTCAGGAATACAAAAACAATTGTTAAAATTCTTACGGCGCAAGTCAGTACAAACGGTTCCTGCTCTTGTCCATGTATCGTTTTCACCGTTCAGGAACTGGTTTGCGAACGATCACAAATTTGGTTGGAACACAAAAGGGATCGCCAGATACACCGTTTTGTGTCGGTTGGAACGGCTTTCGACTACTACGCATGTGCGTGACCGTACATTGTACGATTTTTAGGGTGGTTCGAACGAACCTAATATATAGCCAAACTCTAAAAGCAAAAGTGGCAAATTTATGGCCTCGCGCATGTAAACAAAGCTTTCGCGTTTTGAGTCTGAAAGAGAATATTGATGTTGTGGAAGTTTGTAATTTGATAACAATGATTTGGGCGAGTTCATTAACATTGATAGCAATGTGCTATTAGAAGATGATACTGACCCCATTCCTACCGATTATGTAGTCCAAACTGAAGCCACATCGCTATCTGACGACTCTGATGAAGAAGTTGAATGCCGTAATCAAACAAATGTCACCAATTATCAACAAGCCATTAGTATGGTAAAGGAATTATAAGAGTATGCAAATAATAGAGGTGACTTTACAGCAATGGAATTGTTATCAGACTTGGAATTACATTTTCTAGATTGCAAGTATAAAACGCAAACACGTCAAACTACGTTATTAGATTTTTTTAGTACTACATCCTAACTAAAACTAGTGTATTTTTGTTATGTTATGTTTATTTGTACGTACATATACATAGTAATAATTTTGCATTTACATATTACCTTATAACAAATTTCCCTTGGGCGGACACCTCTATTACGCGGACACATTTTTAGGGTACATTTCGTACTATTTCGTGTGGAAATTGGATGATCTCCATTTTCGATTAGTGCAGTATAATTGGGTGTGCCACCAAAAATAGGCTTATAGTAGCACATAATAGAAATATTGGGTTGTATCACAGGTCATATTATTCGGTAAATAGCCTTGGGTATGTTTGCTTTTCACGCTCTCTCGTTTAAGTACAAATATTCTAAGATTCATAGAAGGCGGGCCAGAGTTGGAGTGGTTTATATTCGGAATAATATCGGGGAAAAAATCGGTACACATGATTAAAATATTGTTTACTCACTATCACCACCGTAAATGACAAAAAAGTAAATCGCACCGTTTTTGTAAAGTAAATCGCACAGTCAACACGGCCGTCTTGTTTATTTTCAACAAAAGTACACATTGCAACGCGCTCCTAGTTCGTAGGCGGCTGCTATCACAAACGCTGGGGAAAAAGGACAAATGCACTAACTTTCTTCAAACGTCGCGTTATTAAAACAACGATAACAATTAAACAGTTTGCTGAGAAATATTGTTGAAAGAAATATTAAAGATAAATAGTTTCAGCATAATAAATAGGATTGTAAGTAAAGTACGGTACGTAATTCGAGTTGTAATGCGATTACGCACTCATGGGATAACGGGATTAAAGTCGGTTAAGTTAACAATACCTTCGCTATACTTGATCGTACCGAACATTTTTCTGGTTCACTGTAGTCGGCTGAGCAAAATCAGCGGTTCCAAAACAAAATTATCTCAGAATTATGTACCTGATAATATAAAACTATCTAAGAATGTGGCCGTGTGTTTTTCTGATTTGTCAAGTGTTACTTTTCAGTTTTTTTTATTGTTGACTGTACCGGCGAGAATCAGCCTTGGGGCTACGGACGGAGAATGAAGCGGAAAGAACGCCGTTCTAAACCGGTTTTTTTCTTCGGCTTCATTTTTCATGTTGTCCCGCCATACTCGACTAGTGAAGATATAAGATATCTTCTTTACAATCTAAATAAATGTTTGTTCTTGGTCACTTAATGCTATTTTAAGTGAAGTGCAAAATATTTTAAAACCGGCGATTATTTTTAGGTCAATCACCTATGAAAGCTACTACACACCGCTCTTTAAATAATATAATTTGATTGAAAATCTATAAAAATGATCTGACATCTATAGGTTTGTTCCAACTCCCTATTTTTGTATCGTTCTAGAATCGTCACGAAACTGTTGGGATCTATTTTGTGCGCAGGCGTTAATTTTGTACTGTTTGTTGCCGATGCACAAGGTTGGTACGTTTTTATGACCATTCTCTGTCAAAATAACAGCTGACCCTGATCGCCTGTCTGATTAGTTCTTAGACTAGGAAAGAAGATTAGTTAATTATCATAAATCATAACCCTACTTTTGTTGCTTAATTTCTTCGTCTAAGCTTGAGTATTATCTTTTGTCGTTACGTTTTGTTGTATTTAATAATTATGGAAGAGAATAACGTGTTTAATGGTAAGAATATCTTGTAGGTTTGGGAATAGGATTATATCAATTTAATAAGAATAAATTAAATAATCAGAATATTAAAGAGGGGTTGAGCAACAACTCCTACAAAACAAGGCTAAAAGAACTACACGAATGTCAGGAATACAAAAACAATTGTTAAAATTCTTACGGCGCAAGTCAGTACAAACGGTTCCTGCTCTTGTCCATGTATCGTTTTCACCGTTCAGGAACTGGTTTGCGAACGATCACAAATTTGGTTGGAACACAAAAGGGATCGCCAGATACACCGTTTTGTGTCGGTTGGAACGGCTTTCGACTACTACGCATGTGCGTGACCGTACATTGTACGATTTTTAGGGTGGTTCGAACGAACCTAATATATAGCCAAACTCTAAAAGCAAAAGTGGCAAATTTATGGCCTCGCGCATGTAAACAAAGCTTTCGCGTTTTGAGTCTGAAAGAGAATATTGATGTTGTGGAAGTTTGTAATTTGATAACAATGATTTGGGCGAGTTCATTAACATTGATAGCAATGTGCTATTAGAAGATGATACTGACCCCATTCCTACCGATTATGTAGTCCAAACTGAAGCCACATCGCTATCTGACGACTCTGATGAAGAAGTTGAATGCCGTAATCAAACAAATGTCACCAATTATCAACAAGCCATTAGTATGGTAAAGGAATTATAAGAGTATGCAAATAATAGAGGTGACTTTACAGCAATGGAATTGTTATCAGACTTGGAATTACATTTTCTAGATTGCAAGTATAAAACGCAAACACGTCAAACTACGTTATTAGATTTTTTTAGTACTACATCCTAACTAAAACTAGTGTATTTTTGTTATGTTATGTTTATTTGTACGTACATATACATAGTAATAATTTTGCATTTACATATTACCTTATAACAAATTTCCCTTGGGCGGACACCTCTATTACGCGGACACATTTTTAGGGTACATTTCGTACTATTTCGTGTGGAAATTGGATGATCTCCATTTTCGATTAGTGCAGTATAATTGGGTGTGCCACCAAAAATAGGCTTATAGTAGCACATAATAGAAATATTGGGTTGTATCACAGGTCATATTATTCGGTAAATAGCCTTGGGTATGTTTGCTTTTCACGCTCTCTCGTTTAAGTACAAATATTCTAAGATTCATAGAAGGCGGGCCAGAGTTGGAGTGGTTTATATTCGGAATAATATCGGGGAAAAAATCGGTACACATGATTAAAATATTGTTTACTCACTATCACCACCGTAAATGACAAAAAAGTAAATCGCACCGTTTTTGTAAAGTAAATCGCACAGTCAACACGGCCGTCTTGTTTATTTTCAACAAAAGTACACATTGCAACGCGCTCCTAGTTCGTAGGCGGCTGCTATCACAAACGCTGGGGAAAAAGGACAAATGCACTAACTTTCTTCAAACGTCGCGTTATTAAAACAACGATAACAATTAAACAGTTTGCTGAGAAATATTGTTGAAAGAAATATTAAAGATAAATAGTTTCAGCATAATAAATAGGATTGTAAGTAAAGTACGGTACGTAATTCGAGTTGTAATGCGATTACGCACTCATGGGATAACGGGATTAAAGTCGGTTAAGTTAACAATACCTTCGCTATACTTGATCGTACCGAACATTTTTCTGGTTCACTGTAGTCGGCTGAGCAAAATCAGCGGTTCCAAAACAAAATTATCTCAGAATTATGTACCGAGATAAATATTTTTATCTAGTTTATTTTTCACTCATAGTTTTTTTTATTTATCAAATGAAAAAGATCTTGCGTCAATAAGTTACAGATGTTCTCAGCTACTTTTTCCTAGAATTTAGTTATTTTGGGATCATTATAGTTAAATCTACTTATAGAATAATCACTATAAAAAATTAAAATTTGCACAAGAAATAATTAAAATTTGCTCAATTGCAGGATGGTATGTTCTATTTTAAATAAGTAGTTATGCTGTTTGCTTTTAGTTTGTTTCTCATTATTGTGTGTGAATTAAAAGCAGTTATAAAGCAAAGTTATGGAAAATGTTCAGCAAGGTGACCCAACGCCTAGAAGGTGTTTATCTCCAGGTGGAACGTTATTTTACTTTAGAAAAAGATAACTCGGGCCCGTTAGTGTCTGTTTTGGCAGTGCAAAAACGAACGTCTGATGCTTGCGGCATTTCAGATAAGACCTTAAGAATACTTCGAACAAAGAGTGAAGAGGAATTGGACAGACCATATAAAAGGGTTCGACTCCATTCTAAAACCTTTGATTTATCCCAAGGGATAAAACTATCGATTAGGAATATTGTTTATGATATGTATAAAGCCAAGAATATGTTACCCTCAAAGTTATTCTTGAAAAGATAAAGAAGAAAGAACTTTGCGATATTGAAACTACCAGTTTGTCCATCATTTTAAAAGATCTGGGCTGCAAATACAAAAAAACGAACTACAGAAAAATGCTTTGCGAGCTGTCCAATAATGTTTCAAAAAGATGGTAATTTTTAAGGGAATATTTAAGAAACAAAAAACACAATGCAAACGGAACAAAATCGTCTTGGCAGGAAGATTCGAAACATTGCTATTCTAGTACCCGTGCCAGTAATGGAAAAAGGTATATAATAATACATGCTGGCAATGAAGAAGGGTTTGTTGCAAATGCCAGTGCCATATTTTCATCAACAAAAAATACTGATGATTATGACGGCAATATGGATGCTGAAATTTTTGAGTATTGGTTCGAGGAAACACTTTTAAAAAGTTTAGAAAACCCTTCCTTAATTGTTGTAGACAATCCCTCTTACCATACGAGACTCGAAGAGAAATTTCCTACAAGCAGCTGGAAAAAGGAAGATTAAAAGAGTGGTTGTCAGAGAAAAACATAAACCATGAAGATTTATTTTTAAAAAGTGATCTTTTAAGCAAGTGTAAAGAGCAGTCATTTAAAAAAAAATATGTTGTTGACGAATTAGCCCTCAAATATGGACATCAAGTTTTGAGATTACCGCCCTACCATTGCCATTACAATGCAATTGAATTGATATGGGGTATTAGCAAAAATTATTATGACAAACATGCCTGTCAAAATATCAATAAGTCTAGCGTTATAAAGTTATGGGAGAAGGCGCTTAGCCAAGTGGGTAAAGAAGAACGGCGGAAATGCATTGAACACACGGAACAAATTATTTTTGAATCCGTTAATTATTAGGGATGATGATAATGATTCCGATGAGTCTGAAAGCATGGATGAAATTTAAAATGCAGAGGAAGACTGTTTTTAGTAAAGTACGGGTTTGTTCGTTCGTTCGTTCGTTCTACGAGTAGGTACGTTCTATCGCAAAACTACAACATCGGTTCTTTTTAGAACCAAAACTTTATAAAAAAAGAATTCGTAAAACTAATTTGCCTAAATACTATAAAAGCTAAAAAATAATTATTTTTCTTTACCTATACTAATTATTTACTTTAAATCATTTTATTTAGAAAATACTAGTGTTGCACTGAATAGCGTTTTGCCGAATAGCCGAATACAGAATATTCGGCTCTCTTGAACGGTATGGTATTGCGGTGGGGTGACTACCGCGTCACTGCATTGGTGTTCAGGGTCAGACGACTATTCAACGAGAGTTAAGCCTTCCGGAACATAAGTTAGTTCAAGATGTGACTACGCGCTGGAGCTCCACTTATTATATGTTGGTTAGACTACTGGAACAGAAGAATTCTATTTCATTGTATCTAACGGACCATTCAAATATCACCAATTTGTCTTCTTCACAATGGGAGCTTTTACAACAGATTCTAAGACTACTGCAATCGTTTGAGGAGATCACGAAAATCATAAGTTTAGGGTACTCCTGTGTGTCGGAGACCATACCACATGTTGCAACGCTTATGCGGTATATAAATAAAGAAGAAACTGCACAAACCACCCAAAAATTGCATAATATGAGGCTAGGTATAAAAGCAGAGCTGGAAAACCGCTTCACCAACCTCAAAACAGAGAAGTTTTATCTGCTCGCTACTTTACTCGACCCAAGGTTTAAGACGAGTTTCTTCACGGAACAGATTCAAGCTGAAAGGGCTCGGCAATTGATTTTACTAGAGGCTTTAAAAAAAAGTTGTAATGAATCCAGTAGTGACAGTGACAGTGACGTTGATCCTATGACGAAGAAAAAAGAAGCGAAAACAAATCGAGCACTAATACTGACACTCACACAAGTTTTTGGGACTGTTATAATGAACTGGCGTTGATCGTAACAGAAACAAAATCATTTAATAAGAAAAACAGTATTGCAACAGAACTTGACACTTATTTGAAAACTACACGCATAGCAAGAAATGACAATCCTTATAGTTGGTGGGCAGCCCATCGAAGTCAATACCCATATTTAACATAATTTGCTGCAATCTACCTCTCTGCTCCTGCGAGCAGTGTTTATAGTGAGAGACTTTTTTCTGAAGCTGGAAACATATATGAGGACAAAAGAAACCGACTATTGCCTTCAAATGCAGAGAAATTGGTCTTTCTGCACCACAATTTACCACTATTAAATTTTGAATACAATATTTAAAGTAAGCAATGTTATGCTCAGTTACTGACGTTAACTGGTTATGTTTGTTTTCCGATTTTTTTTATTCTACCAAATTTGTTTTGAATGTTTCTTACTTTTCAGTTTTTATTTTTTTATAATAAAATATATATAAATTTTGAAAGGCGTGAGATTATTTCTTATGAGAGGAAACATATTTTCTCATTTAGTTTCCTTTACCTATAATAAAATATATAATTATTCGGTATTCGGCCGAATAATGGCCAACTATTCGGTATTAGGCCGAATAGTGAAAAGCAAGCCGAATATACCGAATACCGAATAGTTGCCGAATATTCGGTGCATCTCTAGAAAATACCTAAAATATAATTTACTGTTTGAGAGCCACCGACTACATTGCTCGAGAGGTGTTATTGCTTAGCGGACTTCATAAACCGTACCGACTTTATTAACTTTTTCATTCATTGGTAATATGCTATATTGACAACACTCATTAAGTAATGTACTATTATTGATCAACGTCTTTCCAAAGACGTCGATAATAACAGTTAGATGCAGTTAAAAGGCAGCGAAAGAGAGTGGAATATACTTTACCTACTTATTTAAAGTTATGAATGGTTCCATTTGTGTTAATGTATTTTTTTTGTTGGGTCGGATTCTTTCTGTCCATGTAGTCGCAACTCACCTGAAATAGAAAATAAATATTTAGTATAAATTTGAATTATCAGAATAAATAGGGAGGTTCCTTGAAGAACAAAAACAGATGATTTTAATATTCGAGTACTTGATAGCGAATCGCTCGAGAGATTTCACTCGAAATTCATATTCATCAAGCGATGACGTTTACATGTATTATAGCTAGGGTTGCCAGGTGGCCGGGATTATCCCGCGGGTCCCGGATTGATGTGTCTAATCCCAAATAAAGAAAGATTTTTTTTTTCTGTCTTTGGGTTTGTTTTATCTATTATTTCGTGTTGATAAACTTTCTATTAAGATAAAAATAGAATTGGGAATGTCCCTTAAAGCTAAATCTTCTGTTAATGGAACAACCGGCAGCCCCGCTTTATCAGAATGCAACGCCGTTGAGAAGAGCAGCGAACCTTTTGAAACAGTTTTGAACTGGAACAGGTTTCTTGAAACAGGTATTTTTTAAAACTGAAACAGGTTGCACCTGTTATTTAAAATACCCTGTTTCAACCATCCCTAGTAGGCACTATACTAGAAGATGTATAAAAGCCGTATTAGAGTCGGTAATTTTTGTCTCTTGCGCCAGCAATGGCAATGATAATTGCAAGGATTCATGCGCAGTATACCGTCCTCGATCAGCTGGCCCAATATTGCTCGTATTGCGGGCGCAATACTCTTCTGGCAATTAAAATTGTACGGATTCATGCGCAGTACAGCGTTCCCGATCGGCTGTCTCTCATTGCCAGAAATGGGGCAAGCGCCATTTTAATCAGCCCGGTGAGACTGCTTATGGGGGAGGTCGAAACACGTAAGAAGGCCTTGGAAGTGATGCTAAGCCTACTCTGCTCCATACGCTCACATGTAACCTACTTTTATCTATCTGTTTCACTCTATCATTTATGCGTCAATATCAGACTTACGTAGAGTTAATATGGTAAGCCCAAAAGTGAGTGTTTATGCAGGCGACTTGATCCTGGTCATATTTGTCTCACTTTACTGAATTAGGGAAGGTTGCTGCAGACAGAGACAGGCATAGAATGCGAACAGCACGAATTGTTAAATAGTTTAACAAGCTAACTTCCTTCGTCTGGCGGGCATGGAAATCAAGCAACATCTGATATGATTTAAAATGGTGGAGAAGTATAGAAGACGCATCTTTAAATTTTAAAATAATTTTTAATATTCTAATCTTTCACGAAAAACGTCGTTTCCTTTTTGGTGCAAGTGAGTAATTTGTAATTGAAATATTCATTTAGTCATCTTTACTGAGAGTAAGCTTCAATAATAATTTCTTTTCCTAAATCATATGGGGCCCAAAAATATGCTTGGACTTGAAGCTTGAAATATTTGCTAGGACTTAGAGCCCACTTGAAGATGGTAAAATATTTTATGTAAATTATGATTTACTTCCTATTTTTTAATAAAACTACTTACAAGCTTATTTCTGAAGTTTAATTTTTCATTTGTAGTTACGTTATTAGTTAAAAAAAATGATATAAGAGTGTGTAAGGATTATTTTAAAGTGATATTTACAGCTTTGCATGTCAGAATCCTAATATTTGATTTTCACTACTTAAGTAAATCAAATAAAAGGGTTTGAATGTTTTTTGTTGGTTAAATGTCACTTTAAAATATTGACAGTAATAAAAATTTTGACAAAAGTGACATTTGAAAAGCACGTGCGTTTGTCAGCTGATTCCAGACGGAATGGATGCCTGGTTTGTTCGTTTGTTCATACTTGCTTCGATGTGTTAACACGGCTGTTTGTCTTCTTCCTGTTTATAAGTATTCGTTGATTTTAATTGCCATTGCCGGTACAATTGGGTAGAGATGGATTATTCTGTTATTTGTAACTGTTTATTATTTGGCCGAAGCAGGTATGAACAGCTAATGGCTATTTAAACTCATTGGTACTTAAATTAGCAGTTCACATTCTTTATTAAGCTTATGTACTGCTAATTCGTCGCAATTTTTTTGACCTCCTATTAGTAAGTAGCAGGTAGCTGCTTTAACTGGTAATCAAAACGAACAGGTTTGCCCATCTCTAGTTCTGGGGGTATTTTAGGGATTTCGACAGTACCAACTGCTGTTCTGACTGTTGATCGAGAACGGTTTACTGCGCATGAATTCGTGCAATTATAATCGCCATTGCCGGCGCAAGAGAAAAAATTACCGACTCTAATACGGCTTTTAATGATGTTACAGCAGTATTAAAAAAAATATATATCAATATCTGGGTAAAGTAACATTACTGCTCATGCAGAACATTAACAATTCTAACGGGCCGATAACGGTTCTTTAAAAAAATAGAGCCAGCCATTCGGTTACTCGTAGACTGCAGACAGATATAATTCGGCGACGACGATCTTTTTGCAGTTATAAAATAATTAATTCAAAGTAATGGTGACATTATCCAATTTATTCAGGTCTGCTTCATGTAATATACAGGCAGCAGTAAAAGAATAACTTTTCAAACAACAAAAACTTACACTTAATAGGGATTTTTATTAGTAAAATCACTGGACACTAAGCGTAAATGTATTTTAGTAACAGTACTACAAAGTATACTTAGATTACACAATTTTCTTCGATGGAAAATTCTGTTATACAGGGTGTTATGGGAATGGTTTGTTATATCTAACCACATATATATAAACTGTATATTGCTAATACCATCTGCAATTATGTCCCCGCTATGGGCATCGAAGGGGGCGTTGTGAGTTTGCGCAGTTCGGAAGTTTCCTTGTGAAAGTAAACATTCGACAGGACCGGATTTCAACTTTTTTAATGTAAGTTTCACTGGTTAGTTAGGAAAAATATTGCAATCAAAATTTCGATTAGTTCGATTTAAGACAGCGTTCCATGCATACGATTTCTGACGATATGATGATCCGACGGTGTCCTGATTGGTATAAACTTTTGGTGCCAAATTCCGTCTGAATATTTGTAACAATCGACACGATGAGCTTTATTTTAACTTTCATCCGACGTCGTATGTTTCTTAACCTCACCTTTTCTAAATCGAAAATTAAGAACGAATGACTATATTGACTATTTTGGGAATTATTATCAGCTACTAATGCACCAAATTAAAAATACATTAATTTTAAGGTTAGATAGTGACCACATATATATTGTATTGTATACGAGTGACACTCTCTTCTTTTTTTACAAGCTTTTTAGTGAAATTCGGTTCCGAAGATCGGATAATGTGATAAGCAAAATATTTTCGTATATATCTACATATGTCATCTTAAATAATTAAACAAAACAAGCCACTAACCTACCAAACAGCGAATCGAATCACCACAAATTAAAAACTCCTTTACAAAAATTGTTGTTACGTAATGAAAGTTTATAAGCACTAATATACCGACAACAATGTGGATGAATCACTTTTTATTCTGTAATTTGAAAATGCATTCAGAAGCAAAGATGGCGACAAATAACAACAATCGCGCAACGCCCGCGCAATCTCCCATAGCGGCGACACTTTTTATATTTTGGAACGTTCGTATTGGCAATATACTATTTATATATATGTGTAGTTAAATGGGTGCCTCCCCCTGTGGTTTTTTGTTTAATCTAATGTCTAAATACTTAGGTAACGCACTGCCACGTGCAACCCCATACCTACACTTAATTTATTATAATATTTCAAATTTGTGTGATTGGAAAATATACATTTTGTGACGTATTTTTTTATGGACATTTAAATAAAACCGACGGTAAGAGAACATGTTTTAAAATTGTAGTTCTTTTTTTCTAAAGAGTTTGAAAAAAAACTGACAACGCGTTGAAAGACTAAAGACTAAGCTTAACCACATATGGATGGGCGACAGTAGCTCCTCGTGTATTTCTGCTATTCGCCACTCTGGGCGGAATTAAGAGGGCAAGGTCAGCCGAGCACTTTCCATATGAAAATATCTGTAAAAGAAAGTCAAATCTCCAACCTGTCTTCGATGTTCTAGGCTGTCGAGGTTCTTCGTCAGCTCGTGGTCTCCAATCAGACGAATGACCCTCCTTGCGATGGAATCCAGCAGCCGAAGAGTATGATTGGGTGCAGAGCTCCAGACATGAGAGCAATACTCTAGTGATGGACGAATCTGGGCTTTGTATAATGTCAAAAGTTGTTGAGGTCTGTACAACTTTCTGGTTCGGAAGAGTACACCAAGTTTCTGAGAAGCTATCTTGGCAATAATTGCCACAACGTGGTTATGCCAAGACATATTGACGCCCAACAAATTAATAGATGAAGCCAGTGGGATTGCGTGCCCGTCCATGACTATATCCGGTTCTGTAATGTTAACCTTTTTAGAGAAAACTGCTGCCTGGGTTTTTTAGCGTTAAATTCAACTTGGTTACTGTCACCCCAAGCCAAAATTTCTTCCAGGTACATGTCTGCGAAGATGTACGTCGGCAGCCGATGTTTGTGCATTCAAAGAGAACGATGAGAGAAGTGTGCTATCGTCAGCAAAATGTAGAGTAAGAAGAGAGTGGGAGACAATAATGACCCTTGACGAACACCGGCATTGATGGTGAAGGTGTCTGAGAGAAATCGTCAATCGCAACTTGCAGAGGGCGGTCCTTAAGAAAGCTAGACAACCATGCACAGAATCGACTGGGCATACCATAGGATCGCCGTTTACTTAGAAGTCCCTCATGCTAAACACGATCAAAGGCTTTAGAAATATCCAGTGCAACAGCCCGAGACTCCTCATGATGTTCGATTGCGTTGTTCCAAAGATGGGTGACATAGGCTAGAAGATCTCCAGTTGATCTGGACTTCCGAAAACCATATTTATGATCGCTGATAATGTTGAAGCCTTCCAGGTACTTTAAAAGATGTTGGTTAATAGCTTTGTCGTTTATCCAAGGAGATCAATCATATTCATATACAGATTGTCAATTAATTCCACACGAAATTGTCAGCTTAAAATTCCTTATATAATAATGATAATTATCATAACGATTCAAATTTATGTTTACACATAAACATAAACGGTTCGTGTTTAAACACAAAACGATCAACAGACTGTTAAAGGCGACACGCGTATCGCTATCAAAAGATAACTTTATGGCATTATGGCGATTTAAAATTTTAAACGATAATACGATAACCTGTTGTCTTCCAATTAGAATGTCAAATCTTAAATCGTTTATCAGATGTTTCGGAAGTCACATTGCATTATAAAAGAGGCGATAATTTGACTCACGCCCGGAGTGCGCTTAATCGCTTCATTAGGCCTTTTATGGGCCGCGCCACACTAACCACGACTTTACCAATATAATTTATTTTTAGCCGTCCGTTGTTGCAAACAAGGCTCCCCTGGGGTTTCCTTTAAAGGAAGATTATAGTGTTAGAAACTGCTTAAGATGCTTCGTTTATAGTTAATGATTTTATTTTATTGGTGCTATTGAAACAGGTCGTTATTGTTTTTGTTGTCAGCTTGCTTGGAAATGCATAAATCTCAATATAAATTAATTTGCGAGTCTCAAATGATTAATAGCTTAATACAGTCTTTCTCAAAAAATCAAACCTAAGAGAAGATGAAAAGAACATCAAGAACTATTAGGTTAGATCAGATTCGAATCAGAACCACATATATACAGGGTGTTATGGAAATGACGTATTATATTTAAATGGGTGACTCCTTGGGTGTCCTAGACAAGCGCGCTACATATTTTATTTTTTGTTAAATGGACCGTTTTAAAAGTGGGGTAATAAACACTCTTACTCACAGGTCAGTCTACGCTACTGTACAACATTTCACCCAGAGCCAATGGCAATGTTGCCAAACTTAATGTAAAACTGAAATTCCATATAAAATTATAAAAATAAATTATTTTCTATCTACTTGTATTTATCCTTATACCTAAAGAGTGAGGAAATCCAGGCACAAACACAATCAGTTTTTTTTCTTTTTCATGGGAACACTCCTGGAAACACTTTATGTACACACACAGTAATAGTGAAACAGAACCGATAGCTTTTGAAAATACAATAATACAGATTATACTACAGATTATTAGATTTTATTACACGTGAGAAATTTGACGTCCAGAAGAAACGCGTCAATAAAAACAATATTCAAAGATTTTTTATGTATGGGAAAGATACACGCGTAAACCGAAAAAACAGAGCGGATTGCTGAGAGTGTGTTGGTGATCGAATAGACATAACGTATCCGGCCGCCGGTTGGTCTTGAACTAACAGACGCACGCGTTCGGCTCTATATGAAACTACTTCGTTCAGCCGATGTAAGGCGTCAAGAGGTCATTGGCATTTGACCTAGTGACGTACGTGGCTATTACTATGCTGAATGAATTGAAGCGCCATTTATGGCTCTTTTTCTTCAATTTGCCTTTATCTCAAGAATTGCAGGTTTAAATATAATACGTCATTTCCATAACACCCTGTATAACCATTATATTGCCAATACGAACATTCCAAAATACAAAAAGTGTCCCCGCTATGGGAGATGGCGTGGTACTATTGAATTTGCGAAGTGGGGTGGAAACTTTATCGATCGCGTCAGAGCCGGCCCGACATTATTTGTTTATTGTTATTCGTCGCCATCTTTGGTTGTGGATGCTTTTCAAATTACAGAATAAAAAGTGGTTCATTCACATTGTTGTGGGTATATATATAGTGCTTATAAACTTTAATTACCTAACAACAATTTCTGTGAAGGAGTTTTTAATCTGTGGTGATTCGCTGTTTGATAGGTTAGTGGTTTGTTTCGTTTAAGATGAAAGGACACAAGTGCATGGTGCTTTTATGCAAAAGTCGTGGATCCATACCAGGTATATTCGGACGGAATTTGGCACCAAAAGTTTACACCAACCAGGGCACCGTCGGATCATCATATCGTCAGAAATCGTATGCATAGAACCCCGTCTTAATTCGAACTAATCGAAATTTTGATGCAATATTTTTCCTAACTAACCAGTGAAATTTACAATAAAAAAGTTGAAATCAGGTCCTGTCGAATGTTTACTTTCACAAGGGAATTTGCGCAAACTCACTATTACCCCTTCGATGCCCATAGCGGGGACATAATTGCAGATGGTATTAGCAATATAATGGATATATATATGTGATCAGAACCTAATTAATTGATGAGGCCTCGTGCAAGATTCTATAAGATCCATGTCATACAAACCGAAGAATAAGTGTATTTTCCAAACAACCTGGCCTGTCTTCAAAAAGATCGGTTCACACAGGACCCAACCATCCATCTATATGGCAATGACTAAGAGATCAGTCAGAACTGCGTAGAAAAATTTCAACATTTGGTCAGCTACCGAACAAACCCTTGGACATTGACCAACAGATCATTAGTTTCTAAAAAAGAGCACTTTCCCATTAATTCTCTAGTCATTAGTATACAATAGAACTCAACTAAAGAAAAACCAACTTTGGAATAGAGGTCAGGTCACAACCCTTTCACCATTCACCGGTAAATGTTGACATTCATCGTCCGTCTGTCGCGGTAATATACCATATTTTCCTTTAGGACACTATGGGAGTGGTGCGTGTGCGCAAAAGCGATTCACGTTGGTTTTGAATCGTTGGAAGTTATATTCGTTGGGAAAACGACCTCGGGAAGGTCGTTCCATAAGGATGAAGTCCTCCAGATGAAACAATCCTTAAATAATGAAACTCGAGGAGTACTAAGCTTAACCACATATGGATGGGATATAACAAACCTATTATTATTATGTGGCATGCTTTCGTTGAAAAAGATAACGTTATCTGTACATCCTATTTCCCGCTTTAAAATTTAAAAGATGACCGGAACTTGACAGATAACGGGCACTATCTGACCGATATAAATTAATTGGCCGCAATTGAAATCAATTTGACCGTCGTGCTAATCGATTCTCAAACAACTGCCCGTAGGTGGAAAATATAAATATATTTGCAGATGATTCGGGATACAAATACTTTGTTTTATATTATTATTCTTCCAGCTAAATTTTTTTGGAAAAATCGTTCATGTCCATTTAGTTAGGGTTTTTAAATCATATAGGGTATATTATTAGAAATGCAGTACAGTGAAACCTCTCTTAGGCGGACACCTACGGGACCGTCTAAATGTGTCCGCCCATGGGGAATTTGTTATTAGGTAATATGTAAATTCAAAATTATTACTATGTATATGTATGTACAAATAAACATAACAAAAATACACTAGTTCTAGTTAGGATGTAGTACTAAAAAAAATCTAATAACGTAGTTTGATGTGTTTGCCTTTTATACTTGCAATCTAGAAAATGTAATTCCAAGTCTGATAACAATTCCATTGCTGTAGAGTCACCTCTATTCTTTGCATACTATTATAATTCCTTTACCATACTAATGGCTTGTTGATAATTGGTGACATTTGTTTGATTACTGCATTCAACTTCTTCATTAGAGTCGTCAGATAGTGATGTAGTTTCAGTTTGGACTACATAATCGGTAGGAATGGGGTCACTATCATCTTCTAATAGCACAGCAATGTTAATGAACTCGCCCAAATCATTGTTATCAAATTACAAACTTCCACACCATCAATATTCCCTTTCAGACTCAAAACCCTACATTTTTGTACCATTGTTTACGATTTTAACCTTACAACTCACAAATAAACGGCGGACTGCTGTCGGGGAATCACACATACTTTCATTCGGCGAAGTCCTTTCGCTCTGCCACGCATATGCGATTGGTTGCCGGTCTGTCTTCAGAGAGACTTGAATTTTTTTTGTCCGTTTAAAGGAGGGTTTTCGCACTCTTTGTATGAAAACAGCCTGTCCGCGTCCGCCCAAGCGAGGTTAATTTTCATGGAATTTCATATATCTAGTTCCGGACTATAAAAAATGTCCGCTTAATAGAGATGTCCGCTTATTAGAGGTGTCCGTTATGAGAGGTTTCACTGTACTTACTTGCTATAGAACTAGTCGCCTCTCAAAAATTTATACATATCTACTTGTTAGTATTTTTTGAAAATTTTGAAAGCATAATTTTAAGATATCAAATTCTTTACTGACTTGCCCCGTATAGTTTAAACATTAATAAAATGATTAAATTTAGGTGACGATGACTTTTTATTAAACTTTTATTTGTGGTAAAATTTTGTGGCCACTTTGTCCATGAAGAATGCTTTAGACTCTTTAGAGTGCATATTTTGGTCATATTTTGGAAAACCCGGTATCAATTGAACGGTTATTTCTAAAATAAATTATTCAATAATAAACCATGAATAATGTTTATAATGCGGCTGTGCAAGTACTTTCCGATTTTGAAATTTAAAAAAAGTATTTTTTTTTGTAAATCGATATTTGCCGCAAAGCATAAAAAAACCGCCAAACTTCTTTTCAAATATTTACCTAACCTTTAAAAGGCTATTTTAATTTTACGTTTTTATATCAAAATGCCCACGAGCAAAACTTTTTGTTCAATTTTCACATCACTTTCTTTTTCGCCTTGTATAATATTGAAAAGCCGTTCCACCTCAAAAGCATTCTCCACCACTCAATTGGCACAGAACCACGTTTAAAAATTAGAAAACTTTATTCGAATTGGTGCGCACGGTTTACCGGTCATATTATTAAAGGTTGCAGCCGTCATATAGGCAACCCCGCCGGTATCGGTACCGGTTTGGTTGCCAACCAACGATGTGAATCAACGACGACCGTCCAGAACAGTCGTAGGGATGTAACGATATTAAAAATCTATCGATACGTGAACAATAGATATCAAAATTAATTCTAAAAGTGGCTTTTCAGTGATTTCCACAAGGTTTTCTTTTATTTTCCCAATAAAGAAGGTCTTGACGTGCTAAAATAATGCCGTGTAATCATTTTCATTAAGGACGAAGTACGGTCCTGCGCGAGGCCATAAATTTGCCACTTTTGCTTTTAGAGTTTGGCTATCCTAGGTATAGGTCGGTGGTGGAGCCTCTTTCCAGCTATAGAGTTTTATATAGAGGGAAAAATATCCGTCGTCGATATTGTTGATGTCCAGTTTATTTTGGAAACACAAATGCCAATATTCGTGAATAATTGAAAAACATATTTTCCATGATCGAATAAGGCGATTGCTATGTTAAAAAAGTTCTAAATTTTATACGATACCGATAAGTGTATATGATGTCAGAAGGTTTTCATTTGTTATGGAAACAGGTCGACAGTTTATTTTCCGTCCTATTGTGTCCGCCAAACAAAAGAAAATGTGTGCCTGACAGTTTAATGGGCCCTCACCTATATCCAAAAAAAATCATCATTCAGTGAGGAAGATTTTGGTCGATAACCTTGTTGTTCCAATGATAGGAGGAAAATTAATACAAATCTCTAGGACCCTCAGACTGACGCACGAAAAAAAGACTATAGTAAAACTATTATAGTAAAGATTTTATTGTAAAATTTTCTATAAAATCCGTATAAAAATAATATTGTAGACATGATTTATAGAAAACTAGAGTTAGAATTTCTAATAAATTTAGTAAAATCAAGTGAGTACTAAAATATATTGTAAATTCTACAACGAATATATGAGATGATCAAGTGATACCCCTCTTAACTTTTTTATCTTTCATATTTGAGAAAAATTAAAAAGATTGCTACAGGGCTCGTCAAGTAGTATTTGCAAGGGGATCAAATATCATTTTAGGTCTGTTGATTTACAGGGGGGACAAAACGGTAGTTTTCTGGACATTCTGTATATTAACTAATTCTTCTACTAATTCTAAGTCAAGTTCTGAACGTAATTTATGTAATATATCCTATATCCAAATTTAACTGATTTCGATATACAGTGAGTCCCAGAAGAAATGTCTAAATTCATTTAATATTCAGCGGTAAGTTTTTTCAAAAAACGCTCGTACCCGTCGATTTTGATTTTTTAATTTTTTTTTTGTGGTAATTTCATGTTCATGTTCATGTAGCTCAAAAATAAGTTACGACCATCAACTTCATTTTTTCAAATGAAAACATATATTTTTTATTTCTCATTTTTGAATTTTGCATTGAATTCTAAGCATGTTTCATGTACCATGTCCTATACATAAACTCAACAGTTATTGAAAAAATTAGGATTGAACATATCATTTAGGGAATCCAACGATCTATCAACTCTTCTGGCAATATGGCATTTTGGGCTCCATAATAAGTAAGAGTGTACTGTCTCACTGTCACCGTTTATTTCCATAGAAACTGTATGACAATTTTATTTCAAATAAGTATAATTATTGTCAAGCGTAGTTTCAAAGTTGCGGTTTTCACAATAATGGTGAAGTTAACGGAACGGGAAAAAATTGAAATTCTATGCATGGTTGGGTTTGGTGATAAAACACGTACTCAAATAGAAACAGCCCAATTATTTAATGAAATCCATCCTGATCGTCCTCCCATAAGTCAAAAGATGGTGAGTAGAATAGAGAAGTTTAGAGAATTCGGTCATGTTAGAGATTTGCCTAAATCTGGTCGTCCTACTCGAGATGAAAATGAACAACTTGACGTTTTGCTTTCCATGGATGAAAATAAATGTACTCCCCTGTCGCACATTGGGGCCGATTTACACATGCCGAAATCTGTTGTTCACCGAGTAGTTCAAAAGCACAAATATCACCCATACAAAGTTATTCCAGTGCATGAGTTATTTGAAGATGATTTCGATAGGCGAAGTGAGTTTTGCGGACGCATGCAAAATATGTGCAATCTAGATAATAATTTAGTAAAAAATATTATTTTTTCGGATGAAGCTACGTTCTATTTGAATGCTAATGTGAACAGACAAAATTGTCGATATTGGGCAACAGAAAATCCGCATTGGATGATAGAGGTTCACAGCCAGTACCCTAAGAAAATAAATGTTTGGTGTGGAATCGTACGCGAAAGAGTAATTGGTCCATTTTTCTTTGAACAGTCTTTAACTGGACAAGTATATCTCGAATTTCTCCAACTAGAATTAATTCCAGCATTAGTGGATTTATTTCCGAATCCATTGGATCCAGACTCCCCTGACGAAGAACTGATATTCCAACAAGATGGATGGTGCTCCTCCGTACTATGCGGCCACTGTGCGCACATTTTTGGATGAAAGCTTTCCCAATCGGTGGATTGGAAGGAGAGGACATATCGAATGGCCTGCTAGGTCGCCAGACCTAACTCCGCTGGACCATTTTTTGTGGGGTTACCTCAAATCAAAAGTATTTGTTAACAGGCCAAACAATATGCAGGAGTTGAAAGAAAGGATCCGAAGAGAAGTGCGTGTCATAACTCCGGAAATGGTTGGAAACGTGCAAAGAGAGTTTATTGATCGTCTTGGATATTGTCAAGCCGTAAATGGCGCACATTTTCAACATTTAATTTGATTTTGTTGTGTTTTTTTTTAATAAACAGGTCTTACTTATAGATATGTTCAATCCTAATTTTTTCAATAACTGTTGAGTTTATGTATAGGACATGGTACATGAAACATGCTTAGAATTCAATGCAAAATTCAAAAATGAAATAAGAAATATATGTTTTCATTTGAAAAAATGAAATTGATGGTAGTAACTTATTTTTGAGCTACCCTGTATATCTACATGAAATTACCACAAAAAAAAAATTAAAAAATCAAAATCGACGGGTACGAGCGTTTTTTGAAAAAACTTACCGCTGAATTTTAAATGAATTTAGACATTTCTTCTGGGACTCACTGTATTGACACTTAAACATTGACCCAATATTAAAAATATCTATAAATGCAGGAATGAAATGAAAGATAATGTATAGCAGCAATCTTTTTAATTTTTCTCAAGTATGAAAAATAAAAAAATTAAGAGGGAGGGCAGGGGGGACATTATACGTGATCACCCTGTACAGTGCACATAATTTATTTATGGTTGCCATTCAAATCGAATTCCCACGGAATTAAAAATTGTCTCTCGAATTAATTATTTAATAAATATTATTTAGAGTTTAATAAATCGCCTAGGAAACTAATATCATCCATGGTGTGTTATAGATTAAAGGAGAATTTAAAATAGTATCTTTTTAGATTAAAATATATAGGGTGTTTCATTTAAAAAAAAAGGGGGTTAGATCCGATAACTTTTTTACCTGACCCCGTATACTTATTCTGAAAACGGCAGATTATTGAACAATCAATATAAAGAAACTTCTGTATAAAACATTTTTCTGTATCTCTTTTAACTAAAAAAATATAGGGTAATTTTGAAATCATCAATTTTTGATTTTCCCCCGTATCTCTTAAGCGAGCGAAAATTTTCAAATTTTGATTTTACCATTTTATGTTTGGCCCAAAAAGAGCAAGTGACACCTACATTAGTTTTTTGATAGCATTAACAATTACGGAGATACCCTATAAAAGTGTCGAAAATGGGACACCCTGTACAAGTAATTTATTTTATTAATACAAATAAAATTTGACTCGTAAAGCCAATACTTTCTTAAGACTTTTAAAAGTCTTTGAGTTGCACATTTTCGAATTATACCGAATTTACAGGAACGTCATAGGGTTATTTTACTGAAGATGGTCAATTCAAGGAACAAAACGTCGGCAAACCTGTAAGTAAGTGAAATAAAAACGTGAAAGTAGTAGTACGTAATAACAATAACAATTAAAGACAGAAATAGCAATAATAATTTTAAAATCTTCAGTTTCTTCGGAACAAAAGTAAATTGCAGGAACGTACTAGGGGTATTTTAATGAAGATGGTCAATTTAAGGAACAAAACGTCGGAAAACCAGTAAGTGTTGTATACCACTGAACGTAGATTTCGGTCCTCTTTCATAATTTGAACAAAAATATCCAGGGCCGTATTTAAAATAATTAATTTGATGATGGTGACCCAAACACGAAACGTCGCATAAATAATGCCATTGTGGAGAATGAAAAGTAGCAATGAGAAAGTGAAATTTTTTTTGGCAATCTCTTCGAACAGTCTGAACAAAGTAAACCCAAAATGTTAGGTTATTCCAAATAATTTGAACGCCTCTGTATTTATCTTAGATTTTTTACGGCACGTTATTGGGCCCATACTTACGCAACTTTGCCCCCAATTTAACAGACTTCGTATCTCTTACCGTTTCCGAAATCCCCAATAGTGAAGGCCGAATTTGTAACACCCTGTAGAGTCATAAATTATGGTTAGTTTTACTATTTTTATGGTAAATTTAACTTTTTCTTTCCTTGTTACTATTATTCAGTAAAATTACCTGGCCTTATAACACATCTTTCCGTGCGATGGTTACCAACCATCACTGATCATTTGGGAACAGCCTATACATGGTACTGATTACAAAAACGTTGCATTAGTTTTGCACTAAAAGTACCAACCAAGCCGCTACCTTGGATCTTCATCACCACGGCCACGGAGGAAACCCAGTCGAAACAAAAAAAACCGGTGTGATCGACCGTTCTAGCGAGTAAACACGAAATAGTTCGGACTTTACACCGTTGCCAATTTATAAGAAATCGAAGCAAAAAAAACCTAATATGGTTGTAAAAATACACGGTGAGGCCTATTCAAAGATACATTGTTCTTATTGGCGGTAACCACATACAGGGTTTTCATTTCAAAAGTAGCCACCCCGGTTTTAGGTTTTTGACGCACCCTGTATAAATAAAATTATTATGAAAAATTTTCCCCCTTAAAACAAAAGTTGACATGTTTTGACATTTCGTTTCAAAGTAGTTATTTCTACCTAAAACCGGGGTGGCTACTTTTGAAATGAAAACCCTGTATATATAATACGAACGTTCCAAAATACAAAAAGTGTCCCCCCTATGGGAGATGACGTGGTACTATTGAGTTTGGACAGTAGGGTGGAAATTTTATCGATCGCGTCAGAGCCGGCCCGACATTATTTGTTTGTTGTTAGTCGTCGCCATCTTTGGTTCTGGATGCTTTTTCAATTGACAGAATAAAAAGTGGTTCATCAACATTGTTGTCGGTATATTAGTGCTTATAAACTTGCATTGCCTAATAACAATTTTTGTAAAGGAGTTTTTAATTTGTGGTGATTCGATTCGCTGTTTGGTAGGTTAGTTTCTTGTTTTGTTACGATGAAAGGACACAAGTGCATGGTGCTTTTTTGCAAAAGTCGTGGATCAATACCAGGTATAAAGTATTTCAGGTATGTACATATATACGAAAATATTTTGCTTATCAAATTATCCGATCTTCGGAACCGAATATATTACTAAAAAGCTTGTAAAAAAAGAAGAGTGTCACTCGTATACAATATAGTATATATGTGGTCACTACCTAACCTTAAAATTAATGTATTTTTAATTTGGTGCATTAGTAGCTGATAATAATTTCCAAAATAGTCAATATAATCATTCAATCTTAATTTTTGGTTTAGAAAAAGTGAGGTTAAGAAAAATACGACGTCGGATGAAAGTGAAAATAAAGCTCATCGTGTCGATTGTTACAAATATTCGGACGGAATTTGGCACAAAAAGTTTACACCAATTAGGGCACCGTCGGATCTTTATATCGTCAGAAATCGTATGCATGGAACGCCGTCTTAATTCGAACTAATCGAAATTTTGATTGCAATATTTTTCCTAACTAACCAGTAAAATTTACATTAAAAAAGTTGAAATCCGGTCCTGTCGAATGTTTACTTTCACAAGGAAATTTCCGAACTGCGCAAACTCGTGCATGAAAGAGGCCTTAGGCCGTTCCTTGTCGCGGCGTTTTCTAAACACCTTTATTTTGTTCTATTTTTTTTCTCGTCAACTGGCCTTAGTAGACGGTGCATCTATATTACTTCAATATTAACAATTGTCCAAAAAAGAGCGAGCATCCATTCGAACTTCGTAGCGAGCTGGTGTTTCCCACACAATACAATCCTTCCTTCATCTATTTAATTGTAATCGGCAACGTTGCTTCGTTCCGTGTCCTAGAACTTCGCTGGACTGACGACATCGCCGACCGCCTGTTTTTTTAGATGTTCATTTTTTTATTATTCGCGGCCATCGGGATTTGTTGCCTCGCCAGGCCGGTTTATTAACGCTTCACGATCACGTACGCGGGGAGAAGTATTTGATCGCGGTGTAATTTTCCCGCCAAAAAAAATATCTTGGAATTCCGAAAGTTTTCTAAGTTAAAATAAAGTAAAAACTTATGGCTTCTACTCTTCAACAATGGTGACCTCCACATGTACTGCAATTCTGCGTGGTTTCGGTAACACAAATTTCACAAACGCAATTCAGTTTCACTGAATCGTTGATAAAATTACAGACAGATCTGATTGGCGATCTTGTCAGATGTAGGGACATACGCCCCAAATGAATTGCACCATAAAGTTTCACACAATGTCACGGTATATGTGTCCTGTGTGCATAAGTAGTCCTCAATTTCTTAGGTTGCAGTACCTATACTGTGATTAGTCCGTGGCCACCTAAGATTTTTCCACCTGATCAATTGATTAAAACAACATCATCATTTCCTTCAATCCCCTCACGTACCGGTATACACTGAAGGGTATTCATAAGTTCTTTTCCACCAGATTCAAGGCAATCCAAAACCAGATTGCATGATTTTCCTCTTTTTAGAGCGTTTAGCTAACCATCACTCATAACATTGGGATTAAGCTCAGGCGAAACGAAGCTGGAACTACTCCAACTGCGCTCTGGCAACATCTATTTCTAATTAGAAGTCCAACAACTGATGCCTAATTCTGTCTGACTTCATATTATTATTAGGTCCACCACCACAAAATTCCACGCACGAGGTGATCACCTCTGAGGATAATCCTTTGCAATCGCATTACTCCTACCTGTATTTTTAAGGGTCGGGTATGAATACGATCCATCATAGAATTCACACTCTTACATTTGCGGACATTTTTGTCATAAGATGCTGAGTAAACAATTCAGGAATACCTAATGCTACTTATATGTCTCTTAGTGATTGTTCAGCTCTGGTAACCAACCGATGAGCGGCTAGCTTACAAGGAGGCTCAGCCCCTTATTACTTTAGCCTTTATATTATATAGCTGTTGATTATTTCCTCTAACCATTTCCAAATGCGAGGCTGATCGACCAGAAAGATTCCACTTTGATCGATGTACCACATCGCTGCAAGCTAGCTCTAAATAGTTATAAACACAGCAACCAGATTCGGGAATCATTGCTGGAATTATACCAGGTACGACTGACTTGTATGGTATGGTTGTGTTGTAAACAGAATCTCCGATTTCACGACAACAACAACAACAAAACTACATTTTTTAAAGTGTCATATGTTAATAGTTCCCATAGGTTTTATTTCACAAGGATAGAACAACATTGAATATAAAAGTTTTCGGGGTTTTGCCACTTGCAGTTTGAGAACGGCAAATTGGCGATCTGATCTTAACGTAATGAGGGAAATGGGGTATTCAGACAATGGTTCTGAGGCCTGTGTAAGACAATTTCGTTTCAATTTTAAGAAACGAATCACGGGTTTCGGCATATACTGAGATTAGGAGCTGGTCCCCTGGGTTAACGACATTGATAATGACAATGACAAATATATTACAGTAGAAAATTATTGAAATAAAGCTACACAGCCCAGCATTTGAACAAAAAGGAGGTCGAACCTCGATTTATTCAAACTCATCATTAATGCCCTAAGACAAAAACCAGCGTATAAAGTTAACATTTCCGAATCGCAGTGTCGGTATACCAAATTATCACGTATCGCCCATGCGACAAAAGGGCAAACAATCTAATTGGTTGTATTTTATGGCACATTATTGTACGCGGTGTGAGTACACGTATCGCAATGAATGGAACGGCTTTTGACTTTATCAAGAGACATAATTAATTGTGGTTAAAAAACTGAATGGGCCTACTTAAAAGGTAATACACGAAGCGTGTATTTTGCTTCCTTCAAGCGATTCTTTTAAATATAACTTTATTTAATATAATGGATATTTTTATTTCTATTGGAATTCGATCACAGCTATACACATATTTACGATTTGTACAAGCGTGCGCGATTTACCGTTTATCCGCACGCGTTTTAGTTTGAAAAGATGGACTTTCCGCACCGTGCGGGTTTAGAGAGGAATACTGTGTCTCTGAGTATGGAGTCCACAAGAGGGAAAAAATCTGTATTATTGATTTTACGACCGAAATGCATTCTTGTTGAGAAAATGAATTACCTATATAAAAATTTTAGATAAGATGTACAGTGTGTTAATAAATTAGAAAAATATGAAGATGATTCATTCATCCTAACTAAAACTAGTGTATTTTTGTTATGTTATGTTTATTTGTACATACATAGTATAAATAGTAATAATTTTGCATTTACTTATTACCTAATAACAAATTTCCCACGCGCGGACACCTCTATTAGGCGGACTCATTTAGACGATCCCGTTGGTGTCCGCCTAAGGTAGGTTTCACTGTATATAGAATTAAAAAAAAAGTAAATTACAGGAACGTACTAGGGATATTTTAATGAAGATGGTCAAGTTGAAACAAAACGTCGGAAAACCAGTAAGTGCTGTATACCACTGAACGTGGATTTCGGCCATTTTTGTCATAATTTAAACAAAAATATCCAGGTCCGTATTTAAAAAAAAATAAGTTGATGACGGTGACCCAAAGACGAAACGTCACATTAAAGATCCGCCGATGCCATCTTGTGGAGAATAAAAAGCAGCAATGGGAAAGTGACATTTATTTTTGGACATCTCTTCGAACAAAGCCAGGAAAAAATAAAAGTCGAAACGCAAAATTTTAGATTTTTCCAATTTTTACGGCATATTATTGGGCCCATAATTAAGCAACTTTGATCCAATTTAACCGCCAAAGCGGCAAAAGGTGAAATCGATGCAGCAAGTCATAAATTTTAATAAAAAATGTGAAGTCCGGCCCTGACCAAAGTTTGTTTAAACACTTAAGGCGCGTTCTCAGAGCTACGTACTGTCGCCCGCGACACCAATACGTCATTACCCCTCATCCCCACGCTGATCTAGCGGTGTTGCCAGGTATCTGGTGAAATTTCACCAGATCTGGTGATTTTTTGTGATTTATAAAATATGCCGCCCCCAACACGAAACTGGTAACACCAGAAAACAGACTTTTTTAAAAAGATTTTCATGGACCACCGGATTATTCATAAAATCACAAAAAGATCAACAGATCTGGTGACATTTCACGAGATACCTGGCAACACTGCGCTGTAGTATTATTAATTTTTTTATTTTGTTTTGAAATTTGAACCTCAGTTTTCCGAAATAAGTATTCGTTGTTTTCGAACAAAGGTAATTACTAATTATATTTTGGCCTCATCTCGTAAATAAACCACTGTAGTATCTCTTACTACGTGACATTCCACACACTTGCTACGCAGAAAATCAATATTTCTGGGTACCTCTTCCCTCTTCGCACCACCATATATGCTCCAGTCTTTTAGTGTGTGGCATTTCGGCCGGTCGCGGCACTTCGCTTGCTTTTTTCCGTACTTGTGTTGACTGTGTTCCGATGCCTAGAGATCGTAATCGGAGTAGAAGTAGGAATAGGAAGAAAATACATAGGGATGAAAGTTTGGATAGGCCTTTAAATATAAAACGAACGTTCATTTTATATTCAAAGGGATAGGCAGTTACAAGAATTACAAAAAGGAATTGACAGCTTAGAACAAACAAAAAGCAGTAGTCGAAGCCGTAGTCGTAGCTCTCTTCGGCTACCTAGCAGTCCCTGGACGCCAAGCAGTGAGGATAGGTCAAATCCTATAATACCCATACCGAGTAAGTATACCTAATTACACCATGACGTCATGGCAGAATTTAGGTACTTTACTATGACAGGTTTTTTCTGGTAACGTTACTAGAAAACACCTTAGCAAAATTCCTGTTTGTGATAACAGAAGACCAACGTGGTACTCTACTTAGTTTAAGCTGAGAACGTTCTTAGTTTATAACTATTGTCTTCTCTTCCCTTCCTGGATGATGAAGGGGAGGGCGGGGAAATTTCCGCTGAGGATATTTCCCCAAATGTCGAACTTGACAGTGAAGTATTGTCGCTGCTAGGAATGCATGTTTCCCTCAAAACCCCATTTGCCCCCTCTCCAGAAGGATTTAGCCTCTAGATGGGAAGTCATTATTAAGAGTAGTCTGGAGGGAAAAGAGCGTTTAGACCTTGTTAAGAAGTACGTAGTGCCCGAAAACTGCCAGATGCTTGCTCCCCCAAAATTAAATCCAGTTTCACTAGCCGCATTAACTGAGCTTGTGGCCCGCCGTGATGCTAGATTAACGGGACTACAGACACGTGTCTGTTCGGCTACTATCGCTATTGACCAAGTCATGACAGCAATATTAAGAAAAGGAGGGGGAGGAGCAAATCTGACTCATATCCAAAGGCTGAGTGACGCCGGCAGGCTAATAGCGGACATTATACATAATGAAACCACATCTTGTGGAGAGCTGGCTGCTGTAACCCTTAATAAAAATTTTAAAAGTACCTTTAGGGGCAGCTTTTTGGGAAGACCTCGAAACTCGCGTAAAGATCTCAAAGGAACTAGCGCGCTCTAGGCAGGAATTAAAACCCCAAAAACCTATAACAGTTCAACAATAACTTTAAACTCGAGAGGTCCCCCTCAAGCAACTCAGGGAGGCAAGCAGGGCGGACCAAAACTGACCCAAATATCCCTATCTCCTGCGCCCATTACAACGATAGAAAGAAAGGAGAGCATGGAAGCAGGATGCCCAAGAAACAAAGCGAAATATCATCGTTAACTGAGAAGGTGGGTGGTAGACTAAAATACTTTCATAAGGAGTGGTGCACTTTTACAGCGGAACCTCAAGTTTTGTCATATATCATCGGATATAAAATACCTTTTGCAAAACGACCCAGGTAAGCCACTGAGCCTAGGGGACCAACGTGGTCTCTTATGGAACATAAACAAATAGAGTCATCTATTGTCAAACTGCTATCAAAAAATTGTATTTCCAAGGTCAAGCATAGTAAGGGACAATACTTGTCTAATATTTTTTTTAACACCCAAACCTGATGGCTCCAAACGATTAATCCTTAACCTAAAGTCATTAAATAAATATATTCCAGTTAAACACTTTAAGTTAGAGGATTACCGAACAGTGTCCAGGTTAATATCACAAGACTGCTTTATGGCTACTTTAGATCGGAAAGACGCTTATTTTTTTGGTCCTAATAGATAAAACACATTAAAAATATTTAAGGTTTAGGTTTACCAATATAACTGTTTACCTTTTGGTCTTAACTGTGCCCCACTTGTGTTTACTAAATTACTCAAGCCAGTAATTATTATGCTGAGGAAAAATGGCCACCTTTCAGTTCTTTACCTAGATGACTTTCTCATCCTAGGAAATGATTTTTCACAGTGTGAAAATAATATTGTCGAAACTTCCAACTTATTACAATCATTAAGAGTTATTATTAACTACTCAAAAAGTTTCTTACTACCCAAAACATTTGTAAATATCTTGGTTTTGTTTATAATACCAGGGATAAGTCAATACCTCTACAGCTGGAGAAAAAAGTGAAAATAGTTAAACTATGTAAGGAATTTTTACGGATAGAACGGTGCAAAATACAAAAATCTGCCAGATTTATTGGCATACTTACATCCGCCTGCCCCGCTGCGCGATGTAGTTGGATCTACACAAAATTCTTTTAAAGAGAGAAGTTTCTAGCCCTTAAAAAAAAAAATCAAAGGGAAACTATAACGCGGTTATGCATATCGTATTTTCTTTAACTGCCGATTTTAACTGGTGGGCAGATAACACTCTTGGCTCCTAGAACTGAATATCGGGAAAAAATTTTGCTATAGAAATATTCTCGGATGCCTCTAAAATGTTTCACAAAAAATTTATACAACTGCTATGTACTTCTCAGGATTGATAATACTACAGCCATAGCATATATTTACAGGATGGGCAGTGTTCAGTTTCCACTATTAAACAGGTTAACCCGAATCTTTGGCAGTGGCGCAAAAAACATTTTTGTATTTGCTTCGTATATAAGCTCAGAAAAGAACTTTGAAGCGGACATAGAGTCACGAAATTTAAACATAAAGACAGAGTGGGAGCTTAATATTAATAATATACATTTTAAACGAATTGTAGGAATATTTAAAAATCCCATAATCGATCTATTTGCCAGTCGACAAAACAATAAGTGAAATTTTTTTTTTTTTTTGTTTCATGGTTGAGATATCCTGATAGCTATGCCGTTGATGCCTTTATGTTCAAAACGCGTTTTACTTTTATGCCTTTCCACCTTTTTCATTACTCCCTGCGATGCTGAAAGAGGTAATAGATAACCAAGCAAACGGAATAGTAGTTGCGCCTTATGAGATCTCTCAGCCCGGGTGCCCTCTTTTTACATACTCCCACCACATAAATACCTTCTTTCGTCATTTGACAGGACTCCCCATTCATTGTGGCAGAATCTTTCCCTGAATGTCGCTTCCTTATTAGGGAAGCTCTCAGGAAAAGAAAAGTTCCAGAATCATGTATAACTATATACACTGTGGTGGCAGTTCTATAAATCTCGTGCAGTTTTTTTGTTATTAGTGTACCGCTTGAGCTGGAATTTTTAGAATTTTTAGGTATACAGTTTGAAAGAGGCATCTCATACAATTCTACGTCAATTCTTATAGATCGGCAATAGCACTAATTGCTGAGTCTGATCTGTCAGCCGATCTTAGAATAAAGCGTTTTTTCAGGGGGCATATGCATTAAGGCCAAGCCTTCCCAAATACTCGACTACCTGGGACCCCGCAATACTCTTAAATTACGTTCGGCAGTGGCCACACAATAACTTTAGAAAACTTAACTCATAATGTAGTGGTTCTTTTAGCATTGGACACAGGGCAAAGGGTACAAATCTTGGCTAGCATAGAATTTTTAAAAATATTGTCCAAACATCAACAGAAATGACAATTAACATAACAAAAAGATTAAAAAGATTAATCACATCCACTCTTATTTTGCCGTTTTTTCACAAGGACTTGTGTTTGCAAAGCTACTCTTGTATACTTAGATAAGACAAAAGAATCTCGAAACAAGGAAATTATTAGCCTTCTGCTAACGTATAAAAAAAAAAAAACAAGTAATGCTACCTCACAGACGATTAGTAGATAGCTGAAAACAATTATATCGAAAAGTGAGGTGGATACAGCAACAGCACATACCACTAGGCATGCGCCAACATCTGCAGCCACTCGAAATGCAGTAAATGTCGATGTAATAAGATTATCAGTGGGGTGGACTGATAAGTCAAAAGTTTTTCCACAATTTGATAATCGCCCACTGATAACTAACAATAAATTTTTGTGTTCCGTTTTGAGTTCCTAGTATTTTGTTATATATTGAATGTGTTCTATTTTATATTCATAAGGAATAAGGAAATATTGACCATTTTTGTTTCTATGAAACTACATTTTGATTGGAAATGTTACCCTTATGGGCGTAAGCGCAAGAGTATCAAACAAAAATAATTTGTTAATATTAAAATTTTGTGCTCACCTTTTGTAGTTTCACAACCTTTTATGTTGAGTAATATAAATGATTGTTGCATTAGCTTTAAACATCTACAGTGGTTTATTTACGAGATGAGGCCAAAATATAATTTATAGATCAAACGAACTTACCTGAAGTGAAGTTCGATCTTAATTATATGTAGGCCTCATCGAAGTAAATAACTCCCGCCCAACCCCTTTTTCTTTGGCTGTCTCACTACCCCTAAGATGCAACAATAGGCTTTAAAGAGACTGGAGCATATATGGTGGTGCGAAGAGGGAAGAGGTACCCAGAAATATTGATTTTCTGCGTAGCAAGTGTGTGGAATGTCACGTAGTAAGAGATACTACAGTGGTTTATTTACTTCGATGAGGCCTACATATAATTAAGATCGAACTTCACTTCAGGTAAGTTCGTTTGATCTATAAATTATTTGGTCCTAAAATATTGTGAATAGTATGTACTTTTGCTTTTAAAATTTATTTGATCATTACCTACCTAAATCCCACAAAATATTTAAATAATTTTTAATTACATTGGTTTTTTTAATCACATTGGTTCATTTTTTACTAACCAGAATAAATATACATATTTTGAGGAGTAGGTAGAATACGAAAATAAAAATCAAATTTGACGCTGTCATCGAACAAATCTTTTAAAAAACAAACCTATAACCTCCGAGAGGGGAAAATTTTAATCCAACATCCGCATTCCACATACTCACACCCTTAAAAAACGTAAATATTGGCCTGCTGCAATCGGAAGAGATTAAGAAATGTGATAAGTTCAAGTTTAAAACATTAAATTTTAGGTTAAGCGGAAACCATAATATGGATGTGGACACAAATTCAAATTATATTCCTGTGGAAATTCTTCACTGTTCTGAAGCTGAATTTAGAATAAAGTTTATCTACAGAAGAAAGTGCAAGAGTTAATAATACTGGTAAAACATCATTTTGAATTAAAATTGTAAACTGTTTTTAAGGTAACAAGGTATTTTGTTAGCCCTACTTTTGGCAATTTCGTAATGTTATCTAAAAATTAGTTTTGTAGCTCTATAGATGCCTAAATCTTATAATATAAATATTTTTAGATTATTGTAGATACAGAGTACAAAGGGCAAGTATGCTCTGCACGAAGATGGCTTTGTATCTGCTTGGAGTGAAGATATAGAGGAGACACAAGCTAGTGAGGATAGTAGCCAAGCTATTGAAAGCCTGCTTATTACAATTAGTACAACGAGACCTAGGGTGTGGAATATGAATGATGAGGAGACACTGTCGGAAGGACCATGACTATGCTTTTAGACTTCCTTATTGGATGAAATTATATTAGAATGAAATGGTTCTCCTACCTACCTACTTAACAGTGGTTAATAAAAACTACCTAATAGAATATGTAAATGTATTTGTTTTTCTAGTGCATCGTAGCCTAAATACAGTAGAGTCTCGATGTAGTGCACACATGTGCTACTCTACAATTTTAAGTTTATAATAAAAAATACAGGAATAAAACTAGGCGGTTTTCATTACATTTATATTTTGAGCTCTAAAATGCACAAATTAGTTAATTTAGTTCGTTTTTTTGGCTTGTAACGTTTTTTAACGAAATTAGCTCTTTAGTCTGGAAGAATAGTCATATTAAAATACACTGCCAGACATTATTCAAAGATTTCGTTGCTTCGCCGCTTTCATTATCAGACTCTCAATCAGTATGATAAATTATTCAAAACGAAATTTGTACAAAACAAATTGTTTCGATTTAAAAAACAATAACAAATTATTGTAAGGTTAGGTTTCACCCGAATGACAAGTGACAGACGTCACCCCCTACAAAAGGAGTGGGGGACTGTCGCTGCGACACGTCGAAGCTCTGAGAACGCGGCTTTACGCGGGTCAAGGGCTGCCACACAAATTTTAGCTGAAAAGTACTACCTTTAAACTATTAATTAATTCGATTTATATTGTTCTAGTGTAGGAACATAATATGAACGAGGTGCAGTATTTCGAGGCATCACCAGCAGTAATAAAGCGAATCTTACAATCTCAGGATTAAAATTTTAATGTTGATAAATTTTCAGGTAAATCTGAAGCGATTCCGTATACGCCGCAAACATACGAGGCGGTTTTCCGGGTTTCCCGCATGGCGACCAACCACCTGTCCTGCAGGGCTACGACGAAGAGCATACAGTGGGTTACTCTATGGAGCTTTCCAGCAAAAAATCTTAATTAATTTTAGGGATAATAAAGATCACGACATTAAGAATTATTATTCAGGAAAATATTTACGTATAGTACGCGTAGATTATTTTATATCGTGATGGTACGGCCCCTAATCTAGGCCTGTCCTCAAATTTTTTTTGGCAATAATTTTAATATATAATTTATTAATTTAAATTAGTGATGCCACCGGAACCGGTATTCGGCAAATCCTTCCTTTTTAATTTTCGGTTCCGGTAGAAATTACAACGCAGCTACACACACGGTAGAGCTGTATTATCTAATCGAAACTAAGATTTTAAAAAAACACAACACAACTGGAACAAACATAGGTACATACCGTCAAATATGGCTTTTGATCTCTTTTTGGAACATTTTGTTGTAAATATAGGACCAGGTTCCGGTCCGGGTTCTGGCATTGGTTCCGGTATCCGGCATTTTCGAAAAGTGGATCCGATGGCATCACTAATTAAAATATATCGGGACCGCAAAAAAATTCTTTGCAAATTTTCAAATACTACCTAATTAGAACTTAAGATTGGAAATCCAAAGAGCTTAAGGCACGCATAAAACGCTTTCATACGGTTGGTACGAACGTACTTTCTATGTGAAGAAAATACGTAAGGATTTACATACATACTATGTGCATACAAGGTGTTCCTTAGCGCTGTGTCATTTTATGAACGTATTATGTCCTCAACGGTTTAAATTTTTTGCGGGTGTTGAATTTTTTTTCAATCGTTATTTTCCGCAAGTATTATTTTCAATTTTGGTACGCGTAATCGGATATAAACCACATATTTTAGATAGAAAATTTATTGTATTAATCCTTGCAACCATGTACAATGTCACCTCTCTAAGGCGGACACCTACGGGACCGTCTAAATGTGTCCCCCTAATAGAGGTGTTCGCCCATGGGAAATTTGTTATTAGGTAATATGTAAATGCAAAATTATTACTATGTATATTTATGTACAAATAAACATAACATAACAAAAATACACTAGTGTTAGTTAGGATGTAGTACTAAAAAATCTAATAACGTAGTTTGACGTGTTTGCGTTTTATACTTGCAATCTAGAAACTGTAATTCCGAGTCTGATAACAATTCCATTGCTGTAGAGTCACCTCTATTCTTTGCATACTCTTATAATTCCTTTACCATACTAATGGCTTGTTGATAATTGGTGACATTTGTTTGATTACTGCATTCAACTTCTTCATCAAAGTCGTCAGATAGTGATGAGGAATGGGGTCACTATCATCTTCTAATAGCAGATTGCTATCAATGTTAATGAACTCGCCCAAATCATTGTTATCAAATTACAAACTTCCACAACATCAATATTTTCTTTCAGACTCAAAACGCGACATTTTTGTGCCATTGTTTACGATTTTAACCTTACAACTCACAAATAAACGGCAGACTGCTGTCGGGGAATCACACATACTTTCATTCGGCGAAGTCCTTTCGCTCTGCCACGCATACGCGATTGGTTGCCGGTCTGTCTTCAGAGAGTCCGCGTCCGCCCAAACGAGAGTCCGCACAAGAGAGGTTCATTTTCATGGAATTTCATATACCTATTTCCGGACTATGAAAAAATGTCCGCTTAATAGAGATGTCCGCTTATTAGAGGTGTCCGTTATGAGAGGTTTCACTGTATATTTTTACAAAAAAATGTGGCACGCCACTGACAATTTCCAATGTGAATATTTTTCTGATTAGTCTGATCACTTCTACATGAAAACGGTTCCTTGCATTTTCCTTCCTAGTTTCAATCTGAATTCGGGGGAATAGATTTTAATAAACCTTTTTTTTGAATTTGTAGGCTAGATTTTCAGCCATGCTTTCAGAGTATAGTCATCGAAAACCCAATATTGTGGATATCTACAAGATGGCGTCAATAAAGTGTTCAACATATGGAAAAAGGAACGTTCCATCTATGTTTCGAAAATATTGATTTCCTTGCACCGACATTTGAGTATAATATAATAATTTTGAAAAAAACTTATTATAAGAAAAATAATTGTAAAAACAAATGTTTAATTTAATGATATACTTAAAACAGATAATTGCTAATTTAATTACGCTAAATACTTGTTTTAATCGGTAGGTATTAAGTTTTTCATGCTTAGTGTATAAAATTTAAAAGAAGCCAGATAAGTTATCCAGACCAGACCAAATTTACATTTTTTCGGGGAGAGCCGGACTAAAAATTTTATTTACCGTCATCCTTAATTATTATACCATTTTAAGTAGGTGTCTCAACATAAAAATAAACCAATATGTAGATAGATATATTTTCAAGCCGACCCTGCACACATTTATTGCGGTTTGACGATGTTGGGACCATTGTTGTTAATGTCGCAGATAAATTGAATTTAGTATATTGTTACATTTGCTACGTCGCAAACGTAGTAAATGTAATTATTGTTTTGATTGGCTGAAAGTGTCAAAAATACTACATAACCTCAACTTTATTATTACAAATATTAAAAGTTGGAAATTCGAGTGGAAAAGTAGAAAATAGTAGTTTTTGGTTATTGTTCTTCTGTTGCTTTTTGCTTTACGAATTGATCTAAATAAAAATATTCTAACAATAAGTAGTAAATGTAACAAAATACATAGTAAGAGCATATGTAGCAAATTACCTTTACTACGGTAGTAAATTACGTAGTAAATGTTACATTAATTACTTTAACAACCCTGGTTGGGACCAAACAATGGGGTTCAAACAGGTAATTGATTTATTGCAGTATATCCTATTAGGTCAAGAAATGTTCATTCTTAATATTTAGCTGAAATTAATATGGTCTTGGTGTCAATAGATACTACCTAGCTACATTAAGTTCTTAATAGAAAATGCTATCTCTTTGCGTGTATACAAACAAATCAAATTTTTACCTAATTTAAGGCCGCATCTGCAATACTTTTGCAATATTGTTGCTGCAAGTTCATTTTTGGCATGAGAGTTGCAAGATTCCAAAAAAATATGGCAGTTCCAATATGGCGTCGTACTATCGCTGAAATAGGTTTTTATTTGAAAAAATTATCGATTTATGTTCAGGATTGTCCCATTTTTGCAAAGCAAATAAAGGACGTTGTAAATAAATTTAAGAAAAACGACTTTTTTTCAAGGTCAAATGCTGTGTGAACGTCACGGTCACACTGTAACGTCAATTGTCAGTCCATTGGATGTTGGATAGCGGCTGTGCTATGGTTCCGAAGCCGTGCCGTGATGCTGCGAACTTGGAAAAAAATAGGCGTAATTTTTAAAAACGACACTTTTTCCCAGATATTGCCGCAAAGATATTTTGCTCAAACAAACTCATTGCTTGAACAAACTCGAACAGGGTTTGTTCGGGTTTATCCACATATATGTATATAACCATTATATTGCCAACACGAACGTCCCAAAATACAAAAAGTGTCTCCGCTATGGGAGATGGCGTGGTACTATTGAGTTTGCGCAGTAGGGTGGAAATTTTATCGATCGCGTCAGAGCCGACCCGACCTTATTTGTTTGTTTTTATTCGTCGCCATCTTTGGTTCTGGATGCTTTTTCAAAAGTGGTTCATTCACATCGTTGTCGGTATATTAGTGCTTATAAACTTTTATTACCTAACAACAATTTTTGTAAAGCCGTTTTTAATTTGTAGTGATTCGATTCGCTGTTTGGTAAGTTAGTGGCTTGTTTCGTTTAAGATGAAAGGACACAAGTGCATGGTGCTTTTTTGGCAAAAGTCGTGGATCAATACCAGGTATACAGTACTTCAGGTATGTACAATGTACATATATACGAAAATATTTTGCTTATCACATTATCCGATGTTCGGAACCGAATAATTTCACTAAAAAGCTTGTAAAAAACGAAGAGAGTGTCACTCGTATACAATATAATATAGTATATGTGGTCACTACCTAACCTTAAAATTAATGTATTTTTAATTTGGTGCATCAGTAGACTCAATTCCCAAAATAGTCAATATAGTCATTCATTCGTAATTTTTGGTTTAGAAAAAAGCGAGGTTAAGAAAGATACGACGTCGGATGAAAGTTAAAATAAAGCTCATTGTGTCGATTGTTACAAATAATCGGACGGAATTTGGCACCAAAAGTTTACAAAAACCAGGGCACCGTCGGAGATCATCATATCATCAGAAATCGTATTAATTCGAACTAATCGAAATTTTGATTGCAATATTTTTCCTCACTAACCAGTGAAATTTACATTAAAAAAGTTGAAATCCGGTCCTGTCGAATGTTTACTTTCTCAATTAAATTTCCGAACTGCGCACACTCACTATTACCCCTTCGATGCCTATAGCGGGAACATAATTGCAGATGACATTAGCAATATAATGGTTACATACATATATGTGGGTTTATCGCTTTTAGCATTGCCAGATGGATAATGTGTAAAACTACAATTGTATGAAAAAGCCTGATTTCGAGCGAGTTTTCAATTTTTGCCAAGGTCAGTCCAATCAGTATTAACCAAATAAAACACAAAAACAAACACTGATTATTAATAAAACCCCCCAAAAAATAAAAAATCTACTCTACGAATCATGACTAGGCATAGGAAATTTTCCTTGATAGCTGGTAGGTACCACGATAAAAAAAAGTAACAACCGATTTTGCCTGGTAATGGTAAACTTTTGTGGTTGACCTGGTTTCTAGGAAAAGCCGGACGGAGTCAGCAAATTCTCAAAAATGGAAGCCGGGCGTCTGGCAACCCTAGTTCAATGTATGCAAGTTGGGTAAATCAAATGGCCTGGTGGGTAATGTTATCCCACAGGTGAGGTGGGTTTTGTTCACCTTATCGTCGGTCAAGGTCCCGATGGAGATACCCGACTCTCACTTAACCCATCAATTCTAACGTATTTTCATTCTAAAACGTAGTTACCGAACCACTGTGGGCGGCAGTCACAGGGGGTGCTTCTAGCTACCCCCCTTTTGAGCTGAGCCAGCAAAGCTAGCTAGCGCTCTCCGGCTTTGCTCTGCCGGTCCAGCAAAGCATACATACACAGCGCTCGGCGGCGAAAAGCGGCGCTGCCGGCTCAACGGGTCTATACTCCGGGCGACGCGTCGGGGTCTCGGCGTGGAAAAATAAAACTGCTAAGTCGCCAGTGTTGTCACATATCTAAATTATTGCAACTTTTTATTGGGTTTTCATGATCCGATTATTCGTTTCGAGTTCGATTTAAAACAATATCTAATATTATGAGAAATACTAGCTTGAATACCCATACACATTTTGACCGGAGACATAAATTGTTGTCTGTGATCTTACCGATAAAATTTCTGCAGCCCTTAAGCAAGACATTCGATGTTGTTAGGTTTATTGAAAAAACTTAGTTATATGGGATTTAGAGGAAGAATATATGATATAATACAATCTTATTTAGTTGATAGGCAACAGTAATTTTCATTAAATGGTAACAAAAGCTCCAAATTAGGTAATTTTTGTGGGAGTGTCTCAGGGGTCTGTCCTGGGGCCTCGGCTGTATTCGTCGTATGTATTAAATTTGAGCCATGCTAATCTAACAGCCCGTTATTTCACGTTTGCGGATGACACTGTACTACGTATTTTGCTTATAATTGGGATGAGTTGCAAGCCATGATAAATGATGATCTGAATGTGTATTTTAGGTGGCTGTTGTGTAATAGACTAAAAATTAAAATTATGATTTTCAAACAGAAAAACAAAGTGTTACAAAGGCCAAAGATACAAATTAAAGATATAGAGTTGGGATCGGTAGATAGTATTAAGTACCTGGGTTTAATAATTATTGATGTAAATTTAAATTGGAGTGAACATATTGAACAGGTGATTAATAATATTACTTCTATGATTGGAGCACTTTATATAAATGTAGAAATTACTTAACAAATAGTACTAAGACTAGCATTTAAAATGTATATTTTGCTCCCTGTATGGGGAACATGCGGTACAGTCAACTTCAGAAAGACAGAAATTGTACAAAATAAAATTTTAAAAATCTTATTCAGGTTTGATAAGACTTATGCACACTAGTAAATTGTATAAAATAGTGAACGTTTTTAACATATCTAAACTGTTAGAGTTAGAGCAATGTAAACATATTTATAAACTTATTAAAAAAGTTATAATACTAGGCAATGTGATAATATCTATCAATGTACTATAAATAGCAATAGAGGGTTAAATAACACTATATCACAGGCTTGTGGTTCATACAATAATTTGTCTGATGTTCTCAAAAATTGTAACGAGTTTACCAACATTTGTAAGGCTGCTGAAAATTCACTTGAAGAGTAAGTAGCTAAATGTAACGTTGGCGTTGTTTTAATATGGAACAGTTTTCGTTACCAGTGTTTTAAACACTGTTTAGAGATTAATTATATTGTTAATTGTATATTGAACATTTGTAATAAAAGTTATTATTAAAAAAAAAAGTGAAAAGAGTACTACAAGTCCATATAAACTTCTTTCGTATAGACCTCCTCTTCGGATATATGGGGTCCCAAGAGCTCCAATCAAGAATCGGTTAGGATTAGCGACATGAATGAAGAGTACTTAATTGTTGGCCAATAGTTAAAGGTATGTAAAAAACGTTGTCCAAAGTTCTTATCATACAGGGGTCATGAGAGTTGTGAGTAAATCACAGCACTGTCTTGTCTTACCTGGTATATATCATATTAAAAAAAAATTAATTATACCTGGTAGTTCAATAATTCTGTGTAAAAAAATTGACTCCATTGGAGCTCATTGGGAGCCCATATCTCGGAAAAGGAGGCCTATACGAAAAAAGTTTATATACACTTGTAGTACTCTTTTCACATGTTTTCTTCATATCCGGGAGATTTCTCACATTCCCACAAACCTGTAAACGCTTTTAATAAACAAAATATTTCCAAGTCCATATTATGTGTTATTCCGGCAATGAATAATCTATTTACCTATAAAATATAATACCAATTAGAAGCATTTACCAACGAGCGGTATTTATTAAAACTCAACCAAATAATAAAGTTCTATAAAGTTTAAGAATTTGTTAATAAAATTAAAGATCCCCAGACCTGGCAACGCCGGAATAAAGCGGGCTGCAGGAATAGGCAAAAGCACCGGCAGGAGTAGCGCGTAGCGGAGAGCTCGCACTTTAAAAGCTCGGGTGGTAAGATACGAGGGAAATGTATAAATAATAATTATCATAAATTTAAAAAATTATATAATACGGAAAACTTACACCAATATTTGAAGGTATGATAAAAATGAAATAAATAATCGCCAAAAATGCCGTTTAAAAAGATTCCGCAGCTACCCGCATTTAATGATAAATTTCTAGCGCAATCCCGCCTGCTGGCGCTGGTCTCCTGGAGATGTTGTTAGAAAGAGAAAGCATCAGAGGGCGACTAGCTGGAATATTAATTATTTCTTTAACTTCTAAAAACTTTCATATAGGTAGAACTTTTTTTTAACGATTAATAAACCTGTCGGAAGAAATCTCATTCTTAAGGACCCCACCTAATTGGATAGTTTTTCGAATATCAGGCATAAATAATAAAAGTATGGCATAAGTGAGCAGAAAAATTGTTCTAGGTCATTATTAGCTATCAAAACAAATACCGTTCTGTGACCTCGTATTGAGATAAGATAATGATATAAAGTAATGCAAATGATATAATTTATGTTATAACAAATGTCTATGACCATAATTTCATAACAATTACGTTTTTTCTTTTCAAATAAACAAAAAACATTACAAATTATTATATTATTCAATAAATCACGCGGTAATAAATTCAGTCTGGAAATTCCTAAGTGAAAAACTTTGAGAACCCAAGCACTAGTGGTATTACTAGTGATGAATTTCTTCCAAAAATAGGGTTCATATGTCGGGTTTCTGGGATTCACACTGAAACACCGACCTATATCTATGGATAGCCAATAGTCGCCCTTACACCAGCGGATATCTCAACAAATCTGATATGGCACGAGCCAAATATGGGGAAAAAACTTTGTGTGTATGTGGCGAGCCGAGCTTCATCGGGCCGTGCCTTATCGGCCACGGATGAAATCAGCAGGTCGCAACTCATCAGTAGATCGGTAGGTAATAGTCGCCCATACACCAACATATAAGTTGGACCGATTTGATCCGTTCGGATTTGGCCTGCCAACTAGGCTCGGCACATACCAAAACTCTCGTCAATTTTGGGCAGGCGAGTCTAGCTCGCCGACCTAATCACCCGATTAGATTTCCTGATTAAATCGTCTCGTTAATGGGACTTGATGCGCCGTCCGCTATTACCTACCGATCTACTGATGAGTTGCGACCTGCTGATTTCATCCGTGGCCGATAAGGCACGGCCCGATGAAGCTCGGCTCGCCACATACACACAAAGTTTTTTCCGCATATTTGGCTCGTGCCATATCAGATTTGTTGAGATATCCGCTGGTGTATGGCCCGCTATTAGCTTCCAACTTAGTTTGACCAATTTGATATTTAAATTTAAAATAATAATTGTAAATAATGTCTGATTCACGTTTCTTGTCGAAAGAATTTCTAACCGAATTTATTAATATTTACCAAAGTTATCCATGTTTGTGGCAAGTAAAATGCAAAGATTACATGAATAAAAATTTGAAAAACAGAGCATATGAAAGACTGGTTGAATTTAGTAAAAAAACTGTACTATGATTGTTATTCATTTTTAAAACTCACTAGTACAAATAAATTGCTGAGTCGGTCTAAAGCTGTCTAAAATAACGAGACGATTTAATCAGGCAAATCTAATCGGGTGATTAGGTCGGCGAGCTAGGCTCGCCTCCAAAAATTGACGAGAGTTTTGGTGGCGAGCCTAGTTGGCAGGCCAAATCCGAACGGATCAAATCGGTCCAACTTATATGTTGGTGTAAGGGCGACTATTCTCTAAAAGCAAAGCAAAGCTAAAAGTGGCAAATTGATGGCCTCGCGCATGTAAACAAAGCTGATCGTCAGATGTCATGCGCAATGCCGACTGATAAACTATTTACCTTAACCGGCGAACAGGACCGTACTTCGCCCTCAATGAAATTGATTACACGGCAATATTTTGTCACGTCAAAACCTTCTTTACTGGGAAATAAACAGTCTATTTTCTCGCATAAAAGAATGCCTTGTGGCCATCACTGAAAAGCCACTTTAAGAATTAATTTTAATATCGTTTTATCCCCTACGACTGATTTCTGTTCTTGACGGTTGTCGTTGGTTGGCAACCAAACATGCACTAATACGGCGGGGTTGCCTATATAACGGCGACAACATTGTGCGCAAGACAACCAACCATTAAAAATGACCGGTAAACCGTGCGCACCATAAAATTTAGCTTTTTACTGTGCACCCCATAAGTTGTAAGTATCCATAGTTATAGATCGGTGCACTGGAAACACTTACGCTATATGCAATGGTTCCATAAGGGCAATAAGACCAGTTTATTTCGATCGTCATACTTTCTGACGTCATTGCTTGATACCGTTATGTCTGCAAACAACTTGTAAGTGGTTGTCCACCTGTTAAGTGAAATTAGCAACTCCCCTTTAAAATGCTGTCAGGTTCGAAAATCTAAGGTAAAGTATACATATATTTGACAGTATCACGTTGACTTTTAACTGAGATAAACTATTAGGGTTTATAGACACCAGTTAATATCTAATAATAATAATAATAATGAAACCAGGAAATTTATTTGCCAAAATTATTCCGATTCTAAACCAGTCCTGACTGGCGCCTTCCAATTATCTTGGACTATACAGGGTGTTTCTTTATAACATGCTAATATTTAAGGAGGTTCCATTTTCAGAAAAAAACTTCATACGAACATATGTCCTAAACGTCTTAACATTTGTGGGCGTCAGAGATTTTCAAAAAAAATCTCCTTTTTTAATATCCGTGATAGTGCTTTAGATATTTTTGTGAAATTTGATACACACTTTCTATTCATCAAGATGCGTTTTATGATGTATAACATGTTTTTTTCCGACCAGTGGCGTTCGTGAGGGAATTGCCCTAGGTATTTTTGAAGAAAAGAATGGTAGGCCACTTCTTTTCCTTAAATACAAATTATATTTGAAATTCTCATTCCTCGCTGAGCAAATGTCGCCTCTTGATTTTTTGTCGTTTGACGTACAGTTTTCGTGTAAAAAAAATGAAGTTCATTCATTTGCACTCTGTTATTAAATTAGGTTTTAACGAAGATTAAAAAGGATTTACCCAAGTAGCATTTTTAGACACAAATTGGACACACATTCTTTGCTGAAAAACGTGTCGGAACATTTTCGATTAAAATTATAAAATTGTATCGAGACGCATGTGTTACGAAACTATTGCGACACATTTTCGGATCCAGTTACTAGAAACACTTAAGACGTGTTTGTTTCGAAATATTTTACAAACCATAGTGTCGATACATTAACGACACGCGAAGACAAATATTTTTCGAAACATTTTTAGTTAAAATTATAAACTTTTGGTAAGACACAAGATTGAATTGAATTTCCCATAAGAGATTTTTTATAGCATCGGTGTACGTTTATTAGCGATAAATAAGCAACTTCTTGATATTATTTATATTTTTATTTTGATCCATTTTTTTTTAGAATTATTTATTAATAATAATGAATACAGAATATAAACATCATTAAACAACTAGTTTCAACCACAGATTGAGGTAAGTGTTTTAGGTGGATTTTTAATCACCATCTGAACAAGTTTGAGGTTTGAGGTAATGTTATTGTTTAGCGAGAGTTAAATTTGTTATTTTTCTGTAAAAAAAACTTAATGTACTGTATTTATCAACATAAAGTATGCCGCTGTTTTTAACAGAAAAATAAGAATTTAAATCTCCCTATGCAAACAATAAGAACATAACCTCAATCAAGATAGTGATTAAAAATCTTCAAAAAACACTAACGTCAATCTGTTTCTGAAAATGAATCAATAATAACATCTAATATAAAAATAATATCAGAAAATTGCTTCTTTATCCCTTGTAAATATGTATCGATGCTTTAAAAAATCTCTTATGGGATTCTAGTTTGTTTGGAAAGGTTTTTCCTCTCGTGACCTCAGACTTAGGTTGTCCATACCCAACCTTTGTTTTCTGTGCATACAAGAAAACCTTTTTTCTGTGGCATTCACCCCTAATAAACCTTTTATTTTTCCGTGCATCATACGAAACATTATAGTAGAAGCCAAAGATTTGAAATTGTGTGTAGAGTCCATTTTGGACCAGAATAATTTATTGCTTTCTAGCGGCCATTTTGTGAAATGAATTTTTATTTTGTTAAAATGAGTTTTAATGAAATTCCTGCACCTTTTGAAAAGCTAAAAGTTGTTACATAAGTTCCATTTTCCTAGCTAAGTCGATTTATAAAAGAAATAAATAAAATTTTGAAAATATTTAAATTTTTATTTTTTTGACAAAGTAAATTTTTTTCTGTAAATGGGGTCGTGACCCCCCCCCCCCCCCCCCCCAATCAATTTAACACGAAAAATACCATATATACCGGTTCGACTAACGCGGCAGGGTACCTATTACTTTTCGTAGCTTTTCCATGCAAAAAAAACATGAAAATCTTAATCTCCAAAGTTAAGACGTTTAGGATAATATGAAGTTTTTTTCTGAAAATGAACCCAGAATAACCTCCTAAAATATTAGCATGTTATTAAGAAACACCCTGTATACACTTACGTGCAAAGAAAACGGCCTACAAAATCTTCATAAAGTTTTAGGCTTTATAGCTATTTTATTTTTAGTCCGATTTTAGTGATTTTTCTACTAGTTGCGTTAGAAATTATGGAAAATTTTAAATTGTTGATAACCAAGATAATTTTGCATTTGGTTGAGAATAAATACATGTATTGACATGAACCAGAAAACAAAATATGTATACATAATAGATGACTAATAAAATAAAAACCGGTATCTTGAAATAATCTTGCTACTTGATTATTCCACAGGTAAAGTAAGTATTTGTAGATATTGAGGTTGATCATGTGCAACCCTGTAGAACTCATATTAACAAACCATGCAGGTATCTTATGTTATATCCAGAAATTATTGAATAATTAATTTAAACTTAAAATAATTACGAAATAAATCAATAAAAATTAAATACTCCCTTCAAGGCCCCCAAAAAAGAACAATTTACTTCAACATGTGTTTATTTCGCCACTAACACAATTATCCCAATATATCGCCCGGGGCATCTAAAGGGGATAGCTCCTTTGAACTGAAATACATCTCAAATCTATAAAGCTATAAGGGGAAATGTGTTGAAAACGTTGCCGAGTATTGATGTTGATGGAGAACTATCGATAGTGGATCGATTATAACCGCGACGTCACGAGTAGGGTTGCAAAAAACATGTATTTTTTAATTTTAAACAAAACAAGTTTTTTTTTTTTTTATTTTAAACGGTTTTTTTTCTTTTAAACATGTTTTTTTTCTTTTAAAGTTCATGTTTTAAACAAATAAAACCTTATTAAAACATAGTTTAAAACATGTTTCCAATGTTTTTAGTAGAATTTAAAAGATAACTTAAACTCCTTTCCCAGTGGACATCTCAGAATGCTTTCTATTCATAGAGTTTTACGACATTTAGGATTTTTGCCGAGAATCATGACATTCTCAAGATGCTTAGTGGCTCTAGATAAAGTTAAAAAAAAACACTTGCACGATAGAAGAAGCGACAGAAATATGGCTCGAACCGTTTGAAAACAAAAAATCAAATGGGGAATTTTCAATTAGTGACGTAAATAAGGTTATAGAACGTTTGGAGATGGCCCTAACTCCAGTTCATTTTTTAGCAAACTTGCTTCATCATCATTTTAGGGGAGATAGACTAACTCAAAGGCAATTAGAAATTGCCATGGAATATGTAGAAACCTACCATTCAGAGGCAATGCAAAATATTGTTAATTTTCAGGTTTGTTCGGGTTTGTTGCGCACCATTTATGCCATATATGTTTTCTTAACAGATTACACAGATTTACTTGAAAATGTAAAACTATTAGCATGCTGGCGGTCTATTAAACATTTAAATACAAGAGCAATGGAACTTGTCCAACAGCTACATACAGCTATTGCTTCGTCCGCCTAAAATTCAGGATAGCATCCCAAGACACAACTCTACACTTTGCTAAAAGTTTCATCAAGATCGGACAACAATTAAAAAAGTTACAGGATGAATTGTGATTAAAATTGAAAAAAAATTTTATTTTAATTTTCTTTCAAAAAATGTATCTTAAAAAGCGCATAATGACGTGAACTAAAAAACATTGTGTCTGCTTGAAGGTTGTAGACAATGGTGTTTCTTGAATGATAGAAAAGTTTTGGACTTGCATTGTCTTTATTTGTTATAAATCACAACGTTTCAACTGGTAAGTATCTCCAGTCGTCTTCAGGTAAATACTAAATAAGGGAAGTACTTCTCTAAGTCCTTAACTAATAAATAATTATACGGACACGCCGGACCACACAGAATATGGTTTTTAATTAAATAAACGACATCATCAGAAAATTGGCCTATTCTCGATACTTATTGTGTAAAGTATCGATAGTTATTCATGCCTACTGGGCCCCAATTTCCTCGGGGACGGATAGTCTTTCATACGTGTGCTTCTATGTGTTTAACCCCCTTTACATTCATCCCTTTAACCTTTAAACATGTGGCGGCTACGGAGGGGCAAGTATTTCTGAATAGATTAGTCGAACAATGAAGACAATGTCCAATGTACTTTGTACCTAATCAATAAAATGATCTGACGACAGCAGGTGGAATATTTTATATGACCGTATGTTTTCTTACTTGATTTTTGTTTACAAATTTTGGTCACCCCTCTTCGAAAACGTGAATTTTACGAGAAAAATTAAGTATATTTGGCTAAAAAAGAATTTTAAAAAATCGGATCTAGATCCGGCCTTCATTTTTAATATCCGGCTCGGCCGAATTTTGTACCGGGTTCGGCCAAAACTGACTTTAAAAAAAATGTGCGGTAGAAATTATGACCAGAACCACAGCGACAAGGTGGAGCTGTTTTATTTAACGAAAACAAAACCCAAACTCCAAACTGAAACCAAATGATGAATTAATAAATAGATAATAATAACTACTTAATTAATATTTGTCATTAATAATGAGCAGATTAAGGTGCAGAAAAACAAATTTTTTTCCCAGTTGCTTGCAGATAGTATTTTTTTAAGGGGGTAAAGAAACTCACAGTCTGCTCCACTAGTTTAATAGCAATTAATAAAACTATAAACCATACATGTTTCGAATAAAATAAACTTTAGTTTTCACCTTTTATTTTCTATACTTGAATTTTTACATATTCAAAAAGGTTTTCTTTTCCTGCTTTGCTAGTTACCTCAATGTCATAGGTACCCCCTTTTGATGTTTTGATGTTTTACTTTTCACTGAAGATGAAGGCTTAAGCCTTCGAAACATGTATGGTTTATAGTTTTATTAATTGCTATTAAACTAGTGGAGCAGACTGTGAGTTTCTTTACCCCCTTATAACTTCACTCCACTTTGAGATGGACTACTTCAAGAAAATAGTATTTTTTTCTTATCGTAGGCATCGCCGTCCTCAGAAAGTCTTTCACTATAAAACACGTGATGTAGGCACAGAAAAGTATTTATTTTTGCCTTTTTTGATAAAAATGTAAAGTTTTCTGCATGTTTTTTCCACCAGTCAAATAATTTTGAGTTCTTTTTATAAGGTTTTGTTGTAAATGCAGGACCCGGCCAAAAATGTTGCCGTTGGTTCCGGTATCCGGCATTTATTCGGTAGCATCCCAAGTAGCATTTAGACACATTATAGTACATGTATCGTAACTATCATTTCTGTTTCCGATCAAAATTGGAAACTGTTGGCAACAAAAATGGAAATATTTTCGAAACGAATACATTTTAAATGGGACATTTACACGTGTTTCCAAGTGGTTGGTACTAGCTGTGACTGTTTCGATGCACAATCGAAACTTTTATCGAAAATGTTCGAAAATATTTCTAAACTGTTATATACTTATGTTTATTCAAAAATGACAGTATAAAGGGGTGGGGCTATGTTAAACCATGCGCAAAACAATTAGAATACATTCACTGCTGTAAAATAAAAGAAATACAATATGAAACAATAATTTCGCCATGATGAATTCGTTATAAGTATATTTTCTATAAGTTATTTTATTGCACATAAGAACCAAAAAATCATTGTCGCAGTAAATTTAATCGTGCAGTTTAGTAAGTTGGATTTAGATTTTTAACGTGCCCTCGATTTATTTTCATTTACAGAGAAAAATATAGTTTGTCAAAAAAATTAAAATTAAAATATCAACATTTTATTTATTTCTTTTATAAATCGACTTAGCTAGGAAAATGGAACTTAACAACTTTTGGCCTTGCAAGAGATGCAGAAATTTCATTAAAACTCATTTTAACGAAATAAAAATTCATTTCCCAAAATGGCCGCTAGAAAGCAATAGACTCAACACACAATTTCTAGTCTTTGGCTTCTATAATGTTTCCATGATGCACAGAAAAATAAAAGGTTTGTTAAGGTGAATGCCACAGAAAAAAAAGGTTTGCTTGTATGCACAGAAAACAAAGGTTGGGTATAGAAGCCTAAGTCTGACGTCACGAGAGGCGTGGCTTCAAAAACCTTTCCAATCCAAACTAATATTACATTGAAAATCCCATAAGAGATTTTTTAAAGCATTGGTACACGTTTATAAGGGATAAATAAGCAATTTCCTGATATTATTTGTATATTAGATGCTATTATTGATTCATTTTCAGAAACAGATTGACGTAAGTGTTGTCTGAAGATTTTTGATCAACATCTTGATTGAGGTTATGTTATTGTTTGCATAGGGAGATTTAAATTGTTATTTTTCTGTTAAAAACAGCTTATTGCACTGTATTTATCAACATAGAGTATACCCACCCTATAGCCATACTTTTGTTGATAAATACAGTACAGTAAGCTTACAGAAAAATAACAATTTAAATCTCGCTATACAATAACATAACCTCAAACTTGTTCAGATGGTGATTAAAAATCTACCTAAAACACTTACTTCAATCTGTGGTTGAAAATGGATCAATAATAACACCTAAAATATAAATAATATCAAGTAGTTACACTAATAAACGTACACCGATGCTATAAAAATCTCTTATGGGAAATTCAATGCAATCTTGTGTCTTTCGAATAATATTTATCTTCGCGTGTCGTTAATGTATCGACACTATGGTTTGTACAATAGTTCGAAACAAGCACGTCTTTAAGTGTTTCTAGTAACTGGATACAAAAATGTGTCGCAAAAGTTTCATAACACATGTGCCTCGATACAACTTTATAATTTTAATCGAAAACGTTTCGAAACGTTTCCTCAGCAAAGAATGTGTGTCCAATTTATGTCTAAAAATGCTACTTGGGATCGCTAGTTAAAACTAGTAGATACCACGGCGAGCACACAGAAATGAATTGAAATCGTTTGTTCAAACCGCTAAGAGTTCCAGCCTAAGAAGAAGACGAAGGGAGAAGGTTCATATTAGTGATCGGTCGATACCGATATAAGCATCGGATATTGGCATATCGGCAGATTTCGCCGATAATCAGCATAGGCCGATAAATATTGGCAGTTTTTCAAATAAACTATTTTATTAATTTGTCGTGGAAACACCGGTCGGGGAATTACCGAAATTACTTTTTTCCAGATCCAAGGAGTCATCCATTTAAATATAATTTACCATAGTATGTAATCACTCATTTGTTTCTTTTATCAAAGGTCTATAGTCTATAAGCCATTCCTAGTAAATTTCTTATCACCGAATTAGAAGCACGATAACACAATAATAATTTCCTTACGCCTACCTCTTAGTTATTTTTGTTTAAAAATGATTAATTATTTAGGTCAACTCACATAAGTCAGTAGCGTCACATAGTTTTTACTACTGTCACTCTCAGATTTTATCGATTGGGCATTGACCATATGGATTATAAAGAAAGTAATTTTTTTCTACTTGCTTGTAGATCTCGAGTATTTTCCTGCAAAACAAACCACAAAATTCCTCCGATTCTTATGCAATTCAATCACCGACTTATGCCGGTATTCTGAGGTTGGTCGAGATCATGAGTAACAACGCACCTCGATGTATGTTATTATGTTGAATTGATGGGTTTATCTCATATGCAAACTATACCAGCTTCACTCTGGTCAAAAATAATTGTATGTTTTGGCACATTTTATTTACTGCGGCAAGCTACAGCGACTACAATTATTTGTAGCCCGAATATAATTTTAGAGGCGTAGTTTAAAATTAAATTATTTTTTTAAGTCCTCATGAAAAAACTTAAGCGATGTGAATGCAAATAGAACAAAAAAAGAAGCTCTTACAATGAGACTAAATTCGGTTAATTTAAACCGGAGTTATCATCATCATCATAAAAAATAAATGTTCGTCCTCCCCCCTCCACTTTAATTGGTAAACATGAAAAAAAACATTCAGGAAAAAAATGATGTAGAAGTTTTTGACATTTTTATTTTGTGTTTCATGCGGATCACAAATTTTTCAAGTTTCTAAACGAAAGTACGTGGCTATATAGAAATTAAACAAAATCCGACCCCGGAAACAATAAATCAGATTTGAATTGATATAATGCCGCTGACTTGATTTTGTCTTAATTGATCTAAATAATCTCGATTGATCATATGTTAACTAACATTAAATTCTATATTTATACATTTCTCATTTAAACTGTCGCACTGTCGATGTGTATGGTGTTGATCACCTCCACGTTTACTATTTGACGTTCCCCCGTACGACATTAGCGAATCCTGCAAAGCACCATCCGAGTCTATCGGGCACCGCCTAACAGTTACTCTTTATGGGGCCCCGACGCGCCGACCGGAGTGTAGACGGCAGGGGGATGGTTACGGCCCGGCGGGGCGCCGGCGGCTACGGCGCAGGAGGCGCGGGAGGGGGAACCGGCAGAACCGACGTTGCCGATGTGACGTGCGACGATGTCAATTGGTTTTTTTTTATTTTTTGGGTAGGTTTGTTTGGATAGTTTTGTCGTTTTTAGATTTTCGAACGAGAAATAGCATTTTCAAATATACCAATGTATGGAAAACTATTATTTCCCAGACCACCCGATGATCCTTATACAATAAGAGCGTATTTTGTCTACACAGTAGTACTTTAAAATACTATTTCAGATTGAATGGTACTACCAAGAAAAGGAAGCTCTCTCCATTGATAGGATGTCTAATATTTCACATGTTACAGCTATTTACTACCAACCCTGAGCATTGGTCAGAGAAAAAATCGCTTTCGTGTCCCTAGTCTAATTATTCACAAGATTCCGTTTATTTTCAATCAATCAATTATTTATAATCGTTTGATTGAACACTGCCTCAAATCTTATTCATTCTCGGTTTTTTTACAATTCCCCTAAAATAAATATATAACACGCCTCACCAGTCCGTGAACAAACCTCCTGCTAGTATAGTTGATATTTTATTTTCTGATCAAATTCCAATCCAAATAAAAATACTATCTTAAGAGGAAATCCCATGGTTGGATATTGGTAAACTCATATGCGGAGTTTGAATACATTTTGGTTAACCTATCTTAGGCTATTCAATTAAAAGTGATGGCAAAAAAGTGCAAAACCACGAAACTCTCATAGTTCAAAATACAGAGAACACCGGCAAATTAAATTTTGACATTGAGCAAACGAAAGTTAGTGTCAGTCGCCTGAACTATGAGAGTTTCGTGGTTTTGTCATCACGTTTAATCGAATAACTTACTACTATTAGCTTGCCAACATGTATTCAAACTCGGCATATTGATTTACCATGTCGGACTCTTCAAGAAGTTATAATGCAGTTTATCTATGGGATTTTTATGTTCGACTCAACGAACAAACCCGGTATATTATGTTTTGCGAGCAGATGTAATGAAGCCTAGTAAGATAATCGGACCGATTATATTTCTTTCTATTGGACTTCGATCAGGAAAATAAACTATCAAGTATACGTGGCATCACGTGTATTTACAACCGTTCTTTTCACTGCAGGAGAGCCTTGTCATTCATTAAAAGCAAAATTAACTGCGGTTAAGAAACTTTTACTAAAATGTTCTTGAATTTTTTTAAATTCATTAGAATTGAGCTTTTTGGGTTTCCATTTACCATCAAACAGCAATAAATGGGTGCAGGATGGGCACATACCGATTTATTTTTATTTTGAATTAAAGAGACCTACTTAAAATTGTATAATAATTAGGGATGCAGATAAATATAATTTGTACTCGGACTCTCCCCGAAAAGATGCAAATTTGGAACATTTTATGGTCAGTTATTAGGGTTTTATAGCAGTCAAGAGATCAACGGTGTAATGTAAACTTTACAACTATAAGCGATAACATTTTCTTTTATTTCGATAAAAAAATCCTTAAATCAGGCAACATTGTAAATAAACCACCGCGTTGTTGCCCCTCTAGTCCCGCTACCGCTATAAAACCGAGCTTCCTTAGGTCTTCAGTTACTTCAGTATTTTTGATTGATTCCTCATCAAAAGATCGACTGTAATAAGCCTCATTAAAATTTATAATTAAAGACAAAATAAAGATAACTACAGTAGAAAATAAATTTATTTTAATGTACTTATTACCTATATTATGCTAATTTTATAAAACTATTTTAACATATAGGTCAAAATTATTTATATTAGAGATTCCCCAATATGGCTACTACATTGTATTGGTAACAGTAAAACAATTCAATTAAAAAAATACAAATAAAAAGCACAGAAAAAAAGTTCGGTGTTTATTTTCGAGCGTTTGTTTTCAAAATAAATAGATTTAATAAAATAAAGATTGCCATGATATAAATCGCATGAAGAAAAAAAATTATTTTTCCCTCCCAAGAACCGGCAACCGTGAACTCATCAACCACGTGGTCGCCCCGAGATAATCATGCCGGTTGCAACGTTGCCATATTTATATTTTACAACTTTTATTGTATGCGTATTTTTGCAGATTATAAGAAGATCCATAGGGAAAGAAATACTGGAAATAATATAAATTTTAGGATATACAGAAATAAAATAAAGGTACTGTCGGTTTTTGAGCTTACAGACAGACAGAAATAAAGAAGAGCCACACTTTTACTTTAATAACACTTGTCACAACCATTCTTCTCAGAGATCCTTTAACTAGGAAACCGAAAATTGACATGGTTATACAGGGTGTTCCCAGTGGGAACTGCATCGATCCATAAATGGAAAACTATACATATGAAAATTTTCAAATTTGAACAGTATGCTAGTGCTGTTTGTATAGAATTTTAGGAGTAAAAATACAAAAATTAGTGACCAAAAAATGTTTCGCTATCGAGCCCAGCGTGTAGGTATCGAGGTATCATTTAGTGTTGGAACAAACCCGACTGCTCGACCGCAGCCTAGCCGTTTACATGAGATCAGGTAGGGTAGTTAACAGGCACAGTTTTAGCTAAAAAATTGTAGTAGCCGCCAAAAAAATTCCAGAAAGTATTACCAAGAGTTATTTTTCTTCATATCTTTTTCAATCTACGAGCACAAAATAAGTAGATATTTAAAATAGCTTGTCAAATTCTTCCACTTTAAATTATCAGGTGTCCTTCAAAAATTTAGGCTTAGTTACGCGACTGGCAAAATAAGAAAATAGGTGATTATTTTTTTAAATTCATGTTTATAGTTACCTAAAAGTTCCTGTTTAAACTTAAGAATGTTTACTTTTGGTTACCAAAAAATTTGCCGATACCTATGTTTTGTTAACTATTTTGCTCGTTTTCTTATTTTCCATTAACATTTTCTATAATGTATGTTATTTTTAAGAAGTCTTCTTGAGTTTAATAATAAAAAGTTCCTGTTTAGATTTAAAAATGTTTACTATAAGATTACCAACGAATTTTTCTATATATTTTGTCAACCATTTTGTTATTTTTCATTAACAATTTCTATTATTATGTTATTTTTGAGAAGTTTTCTTGAGTTTATAGCAAATAAAAATTTTAAAATGATATCCTTTAATTTTTTAATATTTACAATCGGAGACCTAAACTACGCCGCTGGCTAGCCAGCTAAAACAAAACTTTACAAAACCCATGTCGCGATGACTCCGCTAAGGGATTTGGCATACTTTTTTATATTCACCTTCTCGTTTATGTGCCTTTAAGAAAGACGTATGTCGTGTACCTGCTCAGCGTCAAACTCGAACGTCGCCAATCGGATGGCGCGGCGCGTAGACCGAAGGTCGTGTATCAAGTGACAGGCGATATTTTTCGGTTTTTCGCCTGAATTTATAACTAGAGTATTTCCTATGGAGTGAAAAACTGTTCGATATACGAGCAGTTTTTTAACTCGATCACACTACAGCGGTACATTTCCGTCGTCGTCAAGCGAAGCGCGGGTATCGAGTGAAAGATAATAAGTGACGAGCGACGGTTTTCGCCTGAATAGATAATTCGAGCGGTTTTTTTAATAATCGAGCGATGTCGGTTATTTCAATAATCGAGTAATCAAGCGGTTTTTCGCTGGAGCGACCACAACACTAGTATCATTTGAAGGCACAACGTGTAACATGAGGAATTCAAATCAACGAAATTAGCAAGAAAGGGACAAAACTCATTAAGTTCGAATACCACTTGACTGCTTTTTTGCTTGAAGGCACTGCTGAGAAAAATTATGTTTATTTGTATAATTGTAAAACTTATTTTTATAATGTTCACTTCTACAGTGTCAACAGGGTTGTTAAGGTAGTTGAGGTTATGTAGTATTTTTGACACTTTCAGCCAATCAAAATAATAATTACATTTACTACATTTACTACGTTTGCGACGTAGCAAATGTAACAATGCGACACTAACAACTCTGAGTGTCGATAAGAAACTTATATACTCAAGTTTCATCTACTGGCGGCAAAAATATCAACAAACTACGCGTTTACAGGACACATTTTACAAATAAAATACATTTCATATCCTTACCCTTGTTCCACAGGTATGGGTCCCCCGATTCCTCGACCCATCATCCCATGGCCTTGTTCCATAGGTCCCGACATCGGATGGCCGGGTCCCGGACCAAATGGGGACCCAGGTGGAATCCCAAAACCACCTGGGCCAAAATTATGGAAGTGGGGGTTACCGCCCGGACCCACGAATGGAGGTCCTGATGAGCCTGGGCGGCCGAACGGAGGTGGGCCTCCGGCCGAGGGGGAACCGAATGGGCCGCCCGGTCCATTGTAGGGCGGACCGCCGCTGTTCGGGGGTGGTGGAAAGCCTAGAAAAAAAAATGGCTTAAGTTCTCACTGGCAAAGAAAGGCTGCATCACAATCAATCCTTCTAGCTATCAAATTAGGCATCAATATGACCTTTTATTATTTCCTAGAAGCCAGCAGGAATAATTTCTTTTACGGAATGTGTTGCAGCATAGGCGGTGCAAGTGGTTTAAAGTCTTAAAATATTTTATTGGTCGATTTAGGTCATGTGATATGTTTTAAGCGATTTTGATGTAATTTAAAATCAACAGTGAATTTTGTTCATATTAGGGATGTCCAATACTCGCAAAATAACCGATATTTGTGGATAGATATGTATCGACATGGACGTACCTGTCTGTTACAATACAACGTGTCCAAGATAAGGAGGGCCAGTACAGGGATCTCGAAAGTAAGAGATACGAAGTCGGTTAAATGGAGGTAAAGTTGCGCATTTACGTGCCTAATAATATGCCGTTTAGAAAGTTTTAAAATTGCGAGTAGTTCCGGAGATATCCGTAAAAAAACGATATTCTGAAAAATTGCTTTCCTGGTTTCTTTTGAGATTAAATTCTAAAGTAAATTGCCCTTTTGCATTGCCATTTCTTCCGCTCTATCTAACAGCATTAATTGTTTTGTAATTCGACGAGTCGTCTTCGAAGGGCCATTATCAACGTTATTTTTTTAAATACGGTCCTGTTTCCCTAATATTGGAATTTTTTCTTCCGAATGCAACGATGTATGACACATGGTTTAATGACGTTTCGAGGGTTGTTTTGGAACAACATCAGGAAATTTTGGGATACGGTCCTGTATTTCTCCTAATTTTATAAATAATATCACATAAGTAAGCTCTAAATTTTTTACTTATGTTGGACTAGTTCAATAAATAACAAATAATTTAATAATAAACCACAAATAAGTGAACAAAAATCATTCCAAAACAGTAATAATATAACGAACAACGAAAAAAGAAAGGAACTACACAATCAGGTGTTCCAAATGATTTCCGTTATTCTCTAAGCACAAATAACATCTTCTAACTGCCACATAACAGTTTTTTTTGAGATAAAATAAAACATACGATAGAATATCAAACTTTTCAGCATTTGTAAATTTATGTTCCATATTTTCTGGAAAATAGAAAACCTCTTAAAACGCTCTCAAATGTCAAGTGAAAAAAATCACGCGTCACCATCTTAATTTTTTTGTTTCAAGCGCTTACTTTTCTTTTAAATTCCGAATCAACAGAAGTTTGAAATAATGTTTCTGTATTGTGTTCACTTATTTGTGGTTTATTATTAAATTATTTGTTATTTATTGAACTAGTCCAACATAAGTAAAAAATTTAGAGCTTACTTATGAGATATTATTTATAAAATTAGGAGAAATACAGGACCGTATCCCAAAATTTCCTGATGTTGTCCAAAAAACCCTCGAAACGTCATTAAACCATAATGTCATTCGAAAGAAAAAAAGCTATCAAATTCCAATATCAGAAAAACAGGACCGTATTTAAAAAAAGAAAGTTGATAATGGCCCTTCGAAGACGACTCGTCGGATTACAAAACAATTAACGCTGTTAGATAGAGCGGAAAAAGTGGCAATATAAAAGTGCAATTTACTTTAGAATTCGATCTCAAAAAAAAACAGGAAAACAATAAAAGGATTTTTCAGAATTTCGTTGTTTTGCCGATATCTCCGTTCCGGAGAATTTTAAAACTTTCTAAACGGCATATTATTAGGCACGTAAAGGCGCAACTTTATCTCCATTTTACCGACTTCGTATCTCTTACGGTTTCCGAGATCCCTGTACTGGCCCTCCTTATCTTGGACACGTTGTATGGTTAAGTAAAGTACCGGTAGGTACGGTGAGTACCGGTAGGTACTGTGGGTACCGGTATATTGTGTTGTGTTATCTTAAATGATATAGGATATCAAAGGTTTAAAATGTTGTGGTAAAATAAAATTTTTAACTTTTTAACTCATTTTTTTATTTTAAACTTATCAATGAACTAATATTTAGTCTATTATCATCATGAGGTAATTACTTATTCGAGAATCAGAGTGATGCAAAACTTTTAAATCTATGTGTATATCACAACACCTATAAATTTAATTAATTAAATTATCAACTTATATTATATTTAATATTTTGACCATGATTTTGGTTGGAGAAAAGTTGAATGCGCAATAATTGTTATTTTAAAATTAATGTGCATGAAATTATGTGTCAAAAATCACATACGATGTATACGATAGGTACTGGGTAAAAAGTATGTGTATCCTACAGTAAAATACCGGTACAAAGTATCGAGTATTGGTAAAAAATACCGGAGCCCTAGTTCATATTTAATTTATACCTATATGTCAATAGATACCTACCTCCTGCATTTTGAGGTGGTCCAGGCGGGCCCGGCGTCGAGCTGCCTGACGGTGCAGGTGAAGCCGTATATTGCGGCGTAGAAGCCCCCGGCGGGGGCCCACCGCCCCCCTGGTAAGGCGGTGCACTGGCGGCGGCCGGAGAGCCCGCACCGGCCGGCGGACCCGCCTGGAACGGTTGGGGCTGAAAGCCGGACGGCGGACCCGAGCCGAAGGCCCCGGCGCCCCCTGCGAAGCCCTGTGGCTCCGGACCGGGCGGCGGACCCTTCCAGGGCGCGGCGGGGTCCTCCAGGGTGACGGGCAGCGTGCTGAGGGCGGTCACGCGACGGCTAGGGCCTAGAAAAATAAAAAGTAAGATATTTTAGTGTTTGTTTTCAAATAAATAAAAATCATGTAGAAATGGAAAAAATATAAATTCCAGAAGTCAAAAGTTTCCTTATTTTTGAAATTAATTAATCAAAGTTATATATAGGGTGTTGAAAAAAGGTCGGTACCCCGGAATAACTCCGGTACATCGCATTGCAGCGGAAAATGTCTGGGGAAAAAGTTGTTTGGTTTTGAAGGAGGAATAGTTTGCAATTTAAACCACCCCCACCCCCTCAACCGCCGGGCGCAGGTGGGGGTAAGTTAAGATTTTCAAATGGAACCCCGTGGAAAAAGTTGTTTGTTTTCCACGGGCATTTTCTAGTACAAGACAGAGAAAAAGAGTATTTCCGGTACAAAAAAATTTTAGGACAAAATATGTTTACTTTTAGTCAGAGAATACGATACACCAATAAAAAATATGGGGTTCCATTTGAAAATCTTAACTTACCCCCACCCGCGCCCGGGGGTTGAGGGGTGGTTTAAATTGTAAACTATTCCTCCTTCAAAACCAAACAACTTTTTCCCCAGACATTTTCCGCTGCAATGCGATGCACCGGAGTTATTCCAGGGTACCGTGTATGTATGTATGTATTTCTCTAAAAATCGCAATAAGTATCTCACTTAATATAAGCTTTGTTTTGGTTTAAACTTAGAACCGTTCTAGAACAGTCCGCACATGCGCAGTGACATATTTCTGTTTTGGTTTAGTTAGAACCGATTCCGAACTTAAAATTTAAGCGTTTTGGTTATATTTCGAACCGGTTCGTAACCGTTCTCGAACTGTCAATGCAGTTCTAGCTTTTTGATGGAACCGATTCGGGATTTTTCGTTGCCGCATGCGGAGTGTAATAAAAAGAATGCATTTCCCCAGCTGATCACTATTTTAAATTGTTTTTGCGTGGCTTGTGTCCCATTTGTGCTCGTATCTCGTGTCTTGCGTTTTGAATCTTAGTTCAGCTATTTTTTTTGTTAAAAATAAAATACTATAGAATGAAGGATAATAATCCCATAGTTATGGTAGGTAGAAGTTTCTGTAAAGAAGTTAAATGCAACATATAATTTCATTTTTCAAGAGTATTGGAAAATTATTTGAGTATTTTTTGTAGGATCAGCTTTTAAATAGTGCAGGCTTAGAATTATTGGTATCATATAATATACACTTAAATATCTGTATTTTCTGTACATAAATAAGGAAAAATAACAACTTCGTCAATTTTTGAAATTTTGAGGTTATGGGTAATTCTCCTCTTCTTCTTTTTCAATAAGCTGTTTTGGTTTCTTCTACTGCGAACCGATTCTAAAACAGTTCGAGGATTTATTTTATTGCACATACAGTTCTGCGCAATTCTCGAACTGTCTAGAATCAATCCTTATTTTACAACCAAAACAAACCTACAGGGTATTTATTTCAGGCTTGATTTATCTGCATAGGATCCCTAATAGAGAAAAATTGCCTGTAATTAGGGAGGTGATTCAAGATTAGTTGATGGTAAAAACAAACATTATTTTATGATTTGTTTATTGTTGCGCCATAAAAATCTATTTTTGAATATATATAGAATACATATTATATTGCTAGTTAGATTGGCATTATTATGAAATTTTGTTACAACCCCCATATACAGGGTGTTACTTAATGACGTGGTAATATTACAGAGTGTGACTTCTTAGGTAATTTTATGAAGAACATAATAATATAACCGCCATGGAGTAAATTTTTTGCTACAGGGTGTTGAAATTCTTTTTAAAATTATTATTTAATATCTCAGAAAGTACCGTAGACAATATTGTTTTCAATTTTGGTACTTATATATAGGATATAAAAATTTAGTTTGCACGTATATTTTTTACAAAAAAATTGGTACGCCACTGGCAGTTTTCGATGTGGATAATTTTTTTATTCCCCTGGTTTCGCTTCCAGTTTTAAAAATCACAAAAACACGTCAATTTTATTGTGAAGGGGGACGTTTTAAGGAATATTTGCAGCATTTTTAGTTTACTTGACACCGTCGGAGGGATACAGATGTTACCCTTAAAATTTTAAATGGGAAGGAAGAGTTTGTGCGGGTTTGCAATTATGGCATTATTGAAAAGATATTGAAACGACCTTTAAAATGATGTGCCACTTGACCTTCCTTCCCATTTAAAATTTTAAGGGCAACAAAATATAATTTATAAAAGCCTGCATTTTTGATAGTTTTTTTTTCTTAAAATCTAGCAGTAACTTTTTAATGGTTTACATATTTTGTTATGTAAAATTCGACATTTTGTGTAAGTTAGCACTTAATTTCGACGACTGAACAAATGTAAATAATTTAATTTGGCTGTCATAGTGACAATCTAAACAAAAAAAATCATGCTAACTCGATTAAGAATAAAAAACAAAATTAATTAAATAAAAGTAGCAAAAATGTAGGATTTTAAAATTTATATCGAAATAAATAAAATACCGTAAACTCTAAGAGTAATAGGACGCTATTTTGAACATTTACTTTAGTTTACAATTATTAGTCTAGTCGCCTATAACAAAATTTCCCGATAAAAACTATTTAAACAACATAATTTATGATATTTGCAATTATTTCGAAAACGGCTGGATATAACTTACTTATATGCTTGTATTACAAAAAAAATTGTCTATGAATTCTACGTCAAACAGCCAAATAATATACAGGGTTGTTCCATTTGAAAAACTTGAGAAAAATTATTTTAAAATGTGGCGTTTTTGAAAGGTTATTATGAGCACCGTATAAAATAGATAAACGCAATTAGATTCATAGTATCTCTAGATCTCTTATCATAAATTTCACCTTATGCCGAGGTTAAAAAAATAGTTCTGGATTGTTTTTCTTTATTTTTTATTCAGGACTGCAAAACTTTTTTTTAGTTTTCAATTTCTCCGAAACTACAAAGCCAAATTAAATAAAATTTGAGGCACTTATAAACGATAGTAATACGAACCTAAATATGCAATAAAATACTGGGTGTCCCATTTAAAAAAATATAACTTTATGCAATCACACTTTTTTGGGCCACCCTGTAATATAAAATATTTTTAAAACATGCCGCCTTTAATCAAAGATCTCAAGCTCCCCGCTTCGTTTGCGGACCCTGTATATGATTGGTGATTACAAATAGTTTTCCACATTTTAATTTTGATAAGAAACAAAAATGACTTGACACATTTTATTCGGTAATGCCTCCTATACCAATCAATATATCTTTTTAACAGGCACGTTAATTTCCATAGAAACCAATACTAACTAGCTATAGAAATTATCTTTTTACTGTGAACAATAATCAGAAATACTTTATAAAATATCACCATTCATTTTTCTCCTCATTTCTTAGTGACAAAAAAACGGTATCAATACAAATAACTAAAAATTATGATGTACTAAGTACAGGCGGTGTTGCCAAATTGTAATTAAATATTTATTTCACTTAAATTATAAGATTATTTTAATTTCTAATGCATCGTGTACCATTCAAAAATTAATTCGGGTTTTTAAGTACTAAAAATGCAAATGGTTCAAAAATTTTTTTAAAGTGATGTTTCAAATCGGTCATAGACTTGACAAAATAAAATAACATTTTTTTTATTCCTGTAAGAATGGTTTTCTTAAATTGAAGACTTTCTTGAATATTAATTCAAAGATTTTGGCATATTCTCATTTAGATTTACTGAAGTCATCGGCATCAATTAGAAAATAAATGTACCTTAATTGACCATTCAATTGTCTAAGGAGAAGATCATAATTTCACATAATACAGTTTTCTTCTCATTACAAAACTTAAAAAACGGAATTAGTTATATTAGTATAAGTATTGCAGATAAATTGCAAATAAATGTAACGTTTTTACAGACAGATCCATTTGGGTGTGTCATTGATGTAAACATTTACATTTTCTTATAGTTATTCAATGGCTTTTGACAATAAAATTGAGAAAATAAATTGACAACCTAAGTTTAAATTTTTTGCACTAAATAAACCAAATAAGAATTTATTATTATTATTAAGTATTTAAGTGGATTATTAATAAATGCAGCGAAAAAAGATAAATTAGCGAATGTTACCGAAAATTCCCAGTATTTTAAAATTCTAGTACCTACATAGTACTTAGTAGATAATATAATAAATTAAATGGTATAATGTAATAAAATAATTTTATTTTTGAACAATAGAAAAAAACACTTTTACAGACTATTCCACATCAAAAATTAGTTGAAACCGTAATACCGTTAAGTAGAAGATAGAAAATCCCATGTCATTTTTGAGGTGGCTGAATATTGGCTCCCCTGTCCATTTTATTGAAAAATCGCATTATAACTTCTTGAAGAGGCCAACATGGTAAACCAATATGCCAAGTTCCAGTACATTTTGATGAGCCAATCCTAAGCTATTCCATTAAACGCGATGGCAAAAGCACGAAACTCTCATAGTTCAGGCGATTAAATTTTGACATTGACAAAACGAAAATTAATGTCAGTGACAATATTTGCATTATTCGTATGTTCAGCTCTATGTCAATTTTTGGCAATAGCGCCATAGAAATTATTTGATGGTGTTTGTCGTATTACCTGAACTATGAGAGTTTCGTGGTTTTGCCATAACATTTAATTGAATAGCTTAGGATTGGCTCATCAAAATCTATTGAAACTCGGCATATTGATTTACCTTGTTGGCCTCTTCAAGAAGTTTTAATGCAGCTCTTCTATAAAATATACGGAGGAGCCAATATTCAGCCACCTCAAAAATGACATTGGATTTTCTATGTTCAACTCAACGATGCGAACAAACCCGCTAGACAACTTAACTGCGATGGGACAAATTTCATCAATTAAGTACGTAACATTACATTAAACAGGTGTATTTTTAAATTTCATGTTTAAACCATTTATTATTAGAGCGCTTAAAATACCCAGGCGAATTATTAAATACTTGTGCCCCCTTGAATAAAATAGAGTAAGCCAAAAATCTAGCGTGAACTTTATTACATTAAGAATTTGTACCACATATTAAAAAGAAAACTATTAGGAAGCATTACAGTTAATGTACTTGACGGGTACTTATGTTCTTTCTACCAATAAGCAAGCTACAATCTTTAAAACTGTATTTTAATTACAACTATCAAAATATACAAATCGACACATTTTAAAAAATATGTCAGTGTATAGATATCAGAAGTGGGGTTGTGGGCAATAATGTAAAGATGGACAGACTAAAGTTCAAACACTAAAAGATTAATAATATAACATGAGTTAGGAGAACGCATGTAGATATAATATTCCTATTAGATTAGCTACTAAAAAAATGCAGGTATATTTACATTTTGATTTTCTTGAGGATCCTCGCCCCTGTCTCATTAGTGCATTAGTACTTAGGAAGAAAACACCAGAGATAAGTTGGTTTCACATTTCAAATTTAAACAATATCGATGTCTGCTTTATACCGTGAGAAGATCTATTTTTAATTTCATAACCGGGCACTATAAATATCCTGAACCTACTCACTAGGGAAACTATGGTTAGGTATCTGCTTATTTCAAAAATGTATCGTAAAACAGGACAAATGGCGTATTTTTTGCTAAAATTTTAGGTTTATGTAGGTTCTAAAAAAACACTTTTCAAGAAAGCACAGTTTATAGTAAAATAAGTTAAAAAACACTAGCGCATGTTTACATATCCCGCCGCCATTGTCATTCATGCTTTGCCCTGGGGGTCCGACAGGCAACTGTTTTACCGGTACGTTTCGAATGTACCGCTAGAACAGGTAAATTTACCAATAATTCTTTTGTTCATGAGAAATTATTTATATTGGACTCGTAAAAGAAAGGGCACTTGAAGATGCTATTTGTACCTTCTCAGATATTATAACGCACGGTTCTAGTAGCGATTTAAAATGTGAATAAGTTAGGTTATGATTTTCAAAGGTTGTTTGGTTATGGTAATTTATTTTGATTTTGCTTTGTGTCCTAGAGGCATGTAAATTTGGGCGTCAGATTTTTTTTTTTTTCGAATTACTGTAGAATATTAAGGGGGATGGTTTGTTGTTCTTATTTTATCGGTATTTATAGATTAGATAAATAGTGGGCGCCCACCTTGGTCGGCTATGCCGCTGGCCTTTTCAAGTAGGGGAGCAATGGCAGCAAAGTTAATCAACTAGTTTTCTTCTTAGGCCTCCGACAAAAATGCTCTTGCGAGAAGCTGTCGGCGAGTGCTGCCATTATTACTGCGTCTGGCTGTTCTTGCTCGGTATTGCCGTGGCGTGAATATCCGACAGCGCCGTGTTTAAGCGACACATTCCACCGGTTAGAAATTCAAACACTAAAACACCACAACACACACGCGTCAAACCTTATCAAAAGCCGGCAAACGTGAAATAAACAGCCTTTAACCCCGGTGGTCACGAACTAGGCCACTAGATTTTACGTGAGTCGATTTTTTTCGCACTCCCGTTTTTTGTTTTTTTTTTCGAAGTCTTCCATCGCGAACTCGACGGCGGTAGTTGACAGTGTCACCCCTAAAAATCAATAAAGTTAACCAACCCCTTAGCCTTTCCCCACCCTCTGCTCATTCAAAAACATCACGATTATCATTACACCGGTCGGCGTCAACAGAGCACGGTTTTTCGTCACTTTGCCGCTAAACGAACAACGAACTAACTTTGCCGGGCTTCGGCCTTGCTTGACTCACGCTTGGACGTCACTGTCGCCTTGCCACGTCTCTCGAAAGTAAGTAGAGCAGCCATGAAAGTCATCCGAATCCGATTCTAGCTTATCAGATTCATGGTACGTTGCAGCGCGGTGAAACCGCCGTGACTTTCTGTCCCAGGTTTATTCGCATAAAAAGCTACATGCTACATAAGTAGAAAAGTGCGGCGGCAGGTAGAGGCACATGGCCGCCACTTAAACAATAGAGGGTAGGAGGGGATGATATCCGGCGTCTAATTAAGCCAATTTTGCAGGAAATGAAAATATGTAAAAAAATACCTATATAAAGAAAAACTATAGTTATATGCATATGGAGGGAGGAAAAAGCAATTATATAAAAAAGATTTACGATATAATACAGGTTGCAAGGACCCTCCCAACCTGTATATCCGGAAAAATACCTTAGACCGTCAGGCGGCAAATAAAAACCAAAATTTCACAAAAAAATAGAGTCAATGGATTGAAAAAAAAACGATACGCAGAATCCTAGATAGTATTTTATACAAAGTTTATTTATTTTTTTAAATATAGCAGTTCTTTTGCTAAAATATACATAAACTATCGCCACGAGTCCCGATTCAACCATGACAATTCAACAGACATCCCGCTTTCATCAGCAGAAGAACACAAGAAAGAGGTCGTCCTCGTTGAATTCCTTAGCCAAAGGTTCCCTTATCTAAGTTGAATTCAGTAACGTTTACGTAATGTGATCATAGTAAAAAAAATCATGCCCCGCTTTTTTTTTGATATTCATGATCTGATTGAATACCAGTTAAATTTAGTTTTATATGTCCTTACAGTAAATACAATTATATAACATTGAAATATATTATTTCATCCAGCTTCCCAAAAAGGAAAACGATTCTATTAAACATTTGGAAATACATCAATAATTGTAATTCGTAATGGTTTTTCTTTCCCGGCCTTCTTGCTTCCCACCCCATATATTTTCTCTACTATCGTACATAGGCAACCAGCCCGGCTCCATAGTGCGAGTGGTCGTCTAAATCTACTGGTATGGGCGGCATCTAACGTTGCCTATAATAGTCGGCGTGACGTCACTGCCTTTTATAACCTTGGTTGGTTTGATCATTTAACTACTACTTAGGCAAGCAGCCCGGTGAGACTGCTTATGGGGGGGGGGGGGGGGGGGGGGTCGAAACACGTAAGAAGGCCTTGGAAGTGATGCTAAGCCTACTCTGCTCCATACGCTCACATGTAACCTACTTTTATCTATCTGTTTCACTCTATCATTTAAGCGTCAATATCAGACTTACGTAGAGTTAATATGGAAAGCCCAAAAGTGAGTGTTTATGCAGGCGACTTGATCCTGGTCATATTTGTCTCACTTTACTGAATTAGGGAAGGTTGCTGCAGACAGAGACAGGCATAGAATGCGAACAGCACGAATTGTTAAATAGTTTAACAAGCTAACTTCCTTCGTCTGGCGGGCATGGAAATCAAGCAACATCTGATATGATTTAAAATGGTGGAGAAGTGGAGAAGACGCATCTTTAAATTTTAAAATAATTTTTAATATTCTAATCTTTCACGAAAAACGTCGTTTCCTTTTTGGTGCAAGTCAAGTGAGTAATTTGTAATTGAAACATTCATTTAGTCATCTTTACTGAGAGTAAGCTTCAATAATAATTTCTTTTCCTAAATCATATGGGGCCCAAAAATATGCTGGGACTTGAAGCTTGAAATATTTGCTAGGACCTAGAGCCCACTTGAAGATGGTACAATATTTTATGTAAATTATGATTTACTTCCTATTTTTTAATAAAACTACTTACAAGCTTATTTCTGAAGTTTAATTTTTCATTTGTAGTTACGTTATTAGTTAAAAAAATGATATAAGAGTGTGTAAGGATTATTTTAAAGTGATATTTACAGCTTAAAACATGTCAGAATCCTAATATTTGATTTTCACTACTTAAGTAAATCAAATAAAAGGGTTTGAATGTTTTTGTTGCTTAAATGTCACTTTAAAATATTGACAGTAATAAAAATTTTGACAAAAGTGACATTTGAAAAGCACGTGCGTTTGTCAGCTGATTCCAGACGGAATGGATGCCTGGTTTGTTCGTTTGTTCATACTTGCTTCGATGTGTTAACACGGCTGTTTGTCTTCTTCCTGTTTATAAGTATTCGTTGTAGGCAAGCCCTTAGCTTACTTCACTAAACTATTATTAGCCGCTATTGCACACAATTGTGCCATGAAGGGAACTCTAGTATTATTCTACTTCTGGAAAAATACAAATTGATGCTAATTTATGTTAGCATATCGTATTAATAAAAAGTGTATTTATAATTTTAGAATCTTGTCAAATATAATTATAAAATATTGCCATACCGATGTTGTAACATAGGACAATTCCAATGGGAGTATTTACTTATCGTATTTTCCTAGATTTGCATACATACCGTTTACCGACGCCGAATATAGTTGGATCCATCGTCATCCAACTAGAACATCCGAATATACTAGGATGGAACATGTACCTATTCGCTCCATCCTCCCGAGTAGTCTCGATTCCATACCATACGATTCTATGATTTAAAAAATATAAACTCCTATAAGATAGGTATTGAAATAACTATATAGGAAGTGTTCTACTGTGATTTTTACTTTACTGTATCAAATTTCACCGGATATAATAGATGAGCTACCAGTCTCAGAAAGTGAAACAACTGAATGTTAGATAATTGGTAATTTAACAGAATATTAAGTTGCAATTATGTTCCAATAAAAGAATATTTTGTGTTTTCTCATTGGCAAGAATAATAATAATTTATGGGTTCGATCCCTTATGATTGGGTACCTAATTTCGAATTACAATCTTCGCGTTTATTATAAATATTTTTGTTTCACTGAATACAAACTGGTCATTTCAGCATAGGAAGATAGTTATATTGGTCTAAGACTCACCTCTTGCAGTAGTACTTATAGGATATCCCCATTCTACGACTTTATCTAGTTCATTTCATTATGCTCTGTAATGAATTAGCAAATTCCTGCAAGTATATCGATACCAAAGCATCATAATTACAAAAATTCACCTTTCATTCCTATTGCCAGATATCTTCATAATAATTTCCACTTTTCAAGTGTTCTAATGTAATGATTTCTGGAATAAAAAAAAAACAATAACACCACCACCACACACAAATTTTAGGACAGTCAAAGGATTTCTGGAAACGGTCACCAAATAATGTCAGTAAAAAAAAAATCTAAAAAAATTTGCTGCTTCTGTTAATGTAACTTTTTTGTTTTAATTTTATGTATGAAACTAATTTGTGCGTATAAACAGTATAATTGTGGAGACAAAAGTAGAGCATAATAGATCCATAAATAAGTCATACGATTTAAAGAATATTTTTATTAAAACAAAATATATAACATCTCATCAATAAATTAAGTACAAGTGCAATTTAATTAAAGTGAACAGAGAACAATTTTATTGTATAATTCTTAATGCATACTACATAGATAGCTTATGGTTGTGTCACTTGGTTTAAAAGTCTGTAACATAAAGTTATTAATTATTTTTCTCTGTACTAACATAATTCTACAATCCTTTAGAGCGGTTTTTTATGTTCATCATTTGTCAATAGAAAAAATGATTGTGGATAACATTGGTCAAGACAAAAATCCAAACATTGCCAATATATTCATTTGTGATTTGCAATGTATACCAAAAATCAGAACTGCATTGAGGTACTCAATTTGAGATTACAAAATTGAATACCCTAGCATTAACTTGGTCAAAACTGTTGTTAAAGTTAAAAGTTACTTAAATAAGTAAATATTCCCAGAATGTGTAGAAATCTTCACCATTGTATCATGACAATTGTAAGAGATATGACTCTTATATAAGTACCATAAGAGATTTGACTCATATACATATGTAAGTACCAAATTAGATCCTTCAATAAAACCAGATTCTTTCCTTATACTGTACAATAAATATCTTAAATTTGCATTAAATGACTTCCATTAGAATTCCTTATTGCAACTGATACTACTGAAAGATAGGCAGTAATAAGTAATTTTTATACCATTTGTAACTGGAGATCTATCTACAAGTCTATTTTTTTCCCATTTTCCCCCAATAGTCTTCACTCTGCATCTCACTCAATCTAGAGATGGTTCGATCATAAGCAAATATCTCCTCATCTCCTGTAAAAATGTTGGCAGATAAATCTTTATCACCTATTTTTAAATCGTCCATTAACATTCGATGTTCGTCACTAATATTATCTTCTGCCGACTTCTCGGCAGTGAACAACTGCTTAATTGGTGAGTCTGCCAAAATAATTACTTTACTTCTCTGATCATAAAGGGCGTCTATAAGCGTAATAAATCTTCTTGCTTGCGAACGCATTTTTATTAAGTCAATTTGGGGAACGTCTCTTATAATTATGGTGTGAAAAAATTGTGTCAAGTGAAGATAGTCATTTGCTCCTAAAGGTCTATCACAAAGCTCTTGAAAGGAAGTTTCCAGAACCCCGCCACAAACTTTTCTAAAAGTCACATCTCTACCTAAGATGGTAAATGTTTTCGATCTTATAATATCATTTTCTTTAGAACACAGAAATTTAAATATGGGTTCTATAGGGTCAAGTTTATATTCAGATTTAATAAAATAGTTCGTTTTTTCTCCTACAATTTTTTGCCTATAATCTATACCAGAATCTAAATTTCCTATGTCACAATGACTGTTCAAAACAGCTATAAAAGGTAAGAAATTAGATCTCTGCAAACCATTTTTATATAGGTCTTCTGGCGGTCTGTTGCTGGTAGCCACCATAACAATTCCATGGTCAAAGAGTTCAGTAAATAATCGTTTAAGAATCATAGCATCAGCAATGTCAGTAACTTGAAACTCGTCGAAACATATTAGCCAAGATTTTTTAATAATTGATTTTGCCACAGGAGGAATAGGATCAAAAGGCTTTGCCTTTCTATCAGAAAAATCCTGTACTACCTCTTGCTTTAACTGATGCATTTTTTGGTGTACATCGATCATAAATTCATTAAAATGTACTCTTTGCTTAGATTCAATGTTACAAGTGTTAAAAAATAAGTCCATTAGCATTGTCTTACCTCCACCAACAGCTCCATAAATGTATAATCCTTTGGGAGCAGCCTTTTTCTTACTTGATAAAAATCTACTAAAAAAATGCTCTTCTGGTGGTTGGTAATGCTTCACCTCATCGTAAACTGTTTGTAATTGTTTGATTATAGCAAGTTGAACAGGATCTTCTTGTAATTCATTAATAGCTATTTTCTTCTGCAATACTGTGATTGGCCCATCCTCTAGAATTTTGTGTGATGCCCTTAGCGAGTAATTTAGTTTCAAAATAAGAAATATGCTATGATGCTTCTTTAGGACTTTGAAAAATATTCGATCCATTGTCGTTAACTTTTGAATTGAAATACATATCCGCAATTATTCAATCAAAGGATATAACAAATACCCTTAAATGAAATCATACTTTTTGCAATAAGGCTAATTTCTTTAAAACTTACGTAATATTACAATAAAAACAGTTTTTACCATTTTGAATTACGAAAAGGCGTGAGCGCGCAACCTTTTTTTTTTTGAAACATTATCAAAAATCAGCTGATACGATTACGTGTTCGCGATTGTTTTCCAGTAGCAACAGTTGAAAGCCCGGACAAGAATAACCCACAATTGTGAACAACTCTGTATATTCTCTGTGGTTGAATGGTTCCATCTATGACTAACTTTGCTTCGGAACCAGTAACCTCAAATAATCCGGAATCCCTGTTCCAAAAAAATAATTTAGGCCCTCTAAAACGGCATACTGCTAGGGCAAAAGTTTGTGTATTTATTTTGCACTGAAGATGGCCTTTTTTAATTTTTCCAATGATTGGGAGACTAATCAGACAGGAGACGACTTGTGCGAGACATTTATCAAGGTAAGAATGCTATCGATGTATCAATAAGCATGTTAAGGTATAAGTCGAATGACTGAATGAATTTAAGTAATTTTTTATTAAATAAGCTAAAAGTTAATTCCTTTTAATAAGCCTAAAATGTATTTTTACAAGTTACACAATCTTGCATTTGTTTAAAAAGTTGTCAATTGGTTGTCACGGCATGTCATTCGTGGCATTTTACATAAAATTCATGTCTACACGGGCACCCCTTTGTAGAGTCCCACATATCATATAAAAATTAAATCCAAATTACATTTCTTTAAAATGTCTTGGAGAAAGATAAGGTTTGTAAACAAATTTTTCACTAGACATAATTCAAAGTTTCTTAAGGTCGGTAACATTATCTCTATTTCACAAGTACCAAACGTTTTATTTTCACGCCGTTACATTTCCAGCAGTAATATTGGTAGCTCAACTCCTGCTGTAACAAATGTTGAGAAAAAGTTTCAGGAGAAAGCATTTGATACATCTAATGAGACAGGAACAGATGAAAAGGCGAAGTCAATTAAAAATATGAAGTACACCTTTCTTTGTCTGGGGCTCTCTTTTACTGCTGTTGGCTCATACATATTATTTGCCTTTGGTGGTCCACCCATGAATGAAAATGGTGAAATAATGAGTGATGAATATTCCTTGTTACCCATGTGGAAGCAATACATTCTAAGAGGGATAAAACAAGTGGAAAAATTTGCCGTATTAATACAAGAACCCTCTAGAGACAAACTATTACCAGATACATTAGTTTATCCCTATTACCAGCCTCCATACACATTGGTTTTAGAATTTACTGATGTTTTAGCTCATCCCGAGTGGACTTATCAGACAGGGTGGAGATTTAAAAAACGGCCGGGTATTGATTATCTATTAGAAAACCTAGTGGGGTTATACGAAATTGTTGTTTTCACTGCCGAACCTGGTATTACTATATTTCCTGTAATAGAAGCTTTGGACCAAAAAAATCTTATTTCTTATAAGCTTGTTCGTGACTCGACTCACTTTGTGGATGGAACCCATGTTAAAAATTTAGATAGACTTAATCGTGACTTAAAAAAAGTTATTGTTATAGACTGGAATACTCAGTCTGTTAAGTTTCACCAGGATAATCACTTTGCAATTGATCGGTGGAAAGGAGAGGATGAAGATAATACCTTTGTTGAATTGACGTCGTTTCTTAAAACGATAGCGCAGACGGAAATCGAAGATGTACGCGAAGTTATAAAATTCTACAAACAATTTGACAACCCATTAGCAACATTTAAACAGAAACAAATTGAGTTTTATGATATGCAGAAGCAAATTCTAGAAAAACCTACACCTCAACCAAAAGAATCAGTAAAAAGATTGTTTAATATATTGTTGTAAATTGCCTTCTTGTACAAGTTAATAAAGCCATTTATAAGTTAATTTTAGCTTTATTGCTGTTTAGTCTGGCAAGGAGACGGAGACAACTGATTTAACTCAAATTTGCAACAAAATTTAAAATTCAATGTCATTTACTCGACATTTACTGTATTTAAAAAATGTCTACAAAAATTTGTAGACACCATTTATCATTTAATATATCATAACCTCATATTAGATTACAGAAATATTTTATTCAAAAATTACTTATGGCAGTGACATTGGCAGAAATGATTTTCTTACAAGCAAAATAGCTCAATTACCTAATTATTGCAAAGCAACTTTGATTGTGAGTGAATTATTTCTGTCAATGTCATTAATCAAAGTTGTATAGTTTGTTAATTATCGTTTAAATTATTCCTAGAATCCAACATTAATGCGTCTATGACGCATTGTGGTTTAATGACGTTTCGAGGGTTTTTTAAACAACATCAGGAAATTTTGGGATATGGTCCTGTATTTTCCCTAATTTTATAAATATACCTCATAAGTAAGCTCTAAATTTTTACTTATGTTGGACTAGTTCAATAAATAACAAATAATTCAATAATAAACACCAATAAGTGAACAAAAACATACCAAAACAGTAATAAAACGAACAACGAAAAAAGTAAGGAACTACATAATCAGGTGTTCAAAATGATTTCCGTTATTTTCTAAGCACAAATAACATCTTCTAACTGTCGATTCTAAAACATTTGACAACATTTTTGGCGTAATACTTCGACAGGCTTCAAGCACCAACCTCCTAAGTTCATCTTCTGTTTCGAAGTTGTGTTTATAATCGTAATTTTCGGCATACCCCCAGAGAAAAAAATCTAACGGTGTCATATCAGGCGAACGTTCTGGCCATGGTGTTTCAAAACACCTGATTATGTACCTAGTTCCTTATCTTTTCCGTTGTTCATTTTTTTTCTGTTTTGGTATGTTTTTATTGAACTAGTCCAACATAACTAAAAATTTAGTGCTTACTTATGAGATATTATTTATAATATTAGGAAAAATACAGTACCGTTTCCCAAAATTTCCCGATGTTGTTCAAAAAACCCTCGAAACGTCATTAAATCACAGTGTATCGTACATCGTTGCATTCAGAAGAAAAAAAGCTCTCAAATTCCAAAATCAGGAAAACAGGACCGTATTTAATCAAATCAAATCAAATCAAATAATTTATTTATGTTTATATACCACAGTATTTACACAAGTCAAGCTAGTTTAAAATGTCAAAATATTATTAAAATTAAAATATTACAAAAAGACATGAAAATTCACACTAACATTTCTTCAAGTTTACACATAAGTATATTTAAAACAAGTGAGTTAAAATCAACAACAGAAAAGAACCTTACAACATGTTAAAATTGACAATTCACAAATCCGAAAAGTCGTAATTAAAATATTCAGCAGTGCTATAGAATCCCTTACCGAGGAGAAAATTCTTTAGAACCCGCCTAAAAACAATTGGGGACATTTCCCGAACAGGGGGCGGCAATTTATTATAGAGACGCACTCCAAGGAAGCCAGGACCATCCTGACATCTCCGGAGTCGTTTTTAAATTTAAAAAAATAAAGTTGATAATGGCCCTTCGAAGACGACTCGGCGGATTACAAAACGATTAACGCTGTTAGATAGAGCGGAAAAAGTGGCAATGTAAAAGTGCAATTTACTTTAGAATTCGATCTCAAAAAACCCAGGATAAAAATAAAACGATTTTTCAGAATTTCGTTTTTTTCGGATATCTCCGAAACTACTAGGAATTTTAAAAATTTCTAAACGGCATATTATAATGCTCGTAAATGCGCAACTTTACCTCCATTTAACCGACTCCGTATCTCTTACGGTTTCCGAGATCCCTGTACTGGCCCTCTTTATCTTAGACACGGTGTATATTTTTTTACTATTATCAGCTATTTATACTCCCTTCGTATTTCTGCTTGTATTGCAAAAAAAGAAAATATTGCACTGCTGAGCCAGTGCCGCAAATAGCTTTTTCTAGAGAGATACTTGGATGGCGTCCTTCACCATGCCGATGCTCTAAAAAGTTTGATTTCAGATAACTTCTCTCGAATTATACTAAAGATAATATTGTAATTCGGATATTCTGGGATTTGACAACAAAGGTTGTTTTTGTGGTTCCCATAATATCAAACTTTACTTGTATTTCAAGGTAAATTGTTGATTCTGGGGGCTTCTGGTACTCCCCCCTTATCAACGGCACGAGCGGCGAGTAAAATAGGCAATCCTGTTAGTATTTGGCCTTGATTGGTCGGGGAAATACCGTTAATGTTAATGTCACGTCCGCGTCGATACCATTTACCTTAACGATGCTTTACAACGTTGCCACTATTAATAATTTTCACTTATATCGACGTATATTGAATAGCTTACAGATATTCAAAGAATGTGGTGCCGATGCCGATATTATATCGGCATCGGCAAAAAAACACTAATTAAAATATAATTTTTAGAATGAAAATTAAATCCCACATATGTGCACATAATCACAAACTATAATTTTAGGATGGAAGAAACAAAAGGAATTACAGGAATAAGGTTAAATATAAAACAAAAGCATATAATCTTCCCACCTCAAGTCATGAACAAAAGTCTTCCGTCAATAACAGTTTTTCTGATGTCCCACAATCGTTGCACAAGCATGACGACAAGGGAACTCATCAAGCTATAAAAAGCAAAAAACATCTTATAAAAACCATTAAAAATAAGATTGGAGGTATCCGTATGAAAGTCAATGATGGGCCAGATGACAGAATTCCATTAAACAGTTCCTTTTATCGTGGATCTGATAAGATAGAAAGTTATGACAACAAAAATAGCATTAAAAGGAAAAGAGCTTTTTCTGAAACAACTGATGGAACCAATAGTGCGCCACTGTCGAAAAAAACAAAAGCTGAGAAGAAAAGGAAATCTATGGAACAATCTACTGGTTATGATACCTCTAATCCTACTAAACATAAAGTTAAACATAAAAATAAAATAAAAAAGGAGAAGACTAATGGAGATATTGCTCAGGAACATAGCACAATAACTAGTAACAACAGAACAAACAAAATAACAAACGTTGAAGCCCAGCGCATTAAAAAAATAAGTAAAAAATTTAAGGAGAAGAAAGGGGTACTGAAAAGATCTCACAATAACGAAAGTAGCGAAAGCCTTTCAAAAGACAACAAAATTAACCCTATTCAATTGGAAAGACGTAAGCAGCAATTGAAAAAGCTGCAGCATTTACTTTTAGAAAGACAAGAAAAACAGCAGCCTTTACTGGTTAAAAAAGAAGAACCCGTTTTGACTTTGCGTCAAAAAATGCTGCAAAAATTAAAGGCTGCTAGGTTTAGGTTCTTGAATGAACAGATTTATACCACAACTAGCAAGGAAACTGAAAAAATATTCAAGAGCGACCCCGAGGCGTTTAAGGCTTATCACGAAGGCTATAGGCAGCAAGTAAAAAGATGGCCTTTAAATCCATTGGATAGGATTATAAAATCGCTAAATAAAATGTAAGAATACAGGGTGTTATGGAAATGACTTATTATATTTAAATGGATGACTCCTTAGGTGTCCTAGAGAAAGTCTACATACTTTTTTTTTAATCGCATATCCAAATACTAAAGTAGAACCCTTTTTGCCTCTATGCTGTCGCGCCGCTCCATCTGGTTTCAGTTAGCAATGATGTAGGTCACTTGAGTAAACTACAGTGATGCCAGATCACACCGCGTGTCTCGCCCTTGCTTGGAAAACCGCCGCGTGCGTATCGAGTGGTTTAACCTTCAAAATCGTTGCTTTAGTATGTTTTGATACTCGGTGTTGGAATGACGTTGCCGAGGGTTCCACGTGCTTGATGTATACGAACTTTAAACGTTTTGTTAGTTGTAGCATTACCCGATTTTTTTCTGTTGTGAAATAATTCATAATAATAAATGTTGTGATGTGATTTCAAATTTGTTGTGATATTATCTACTGTTGGTTTTGGTGCGAAACATACTTTTGTGTTTTATTTTTTATGGAATTTAATTATAAAACGGAAATAAGATCGGAGGTAAGAGGATATGTACCTTAAAATTGTAGTTTTTTTTTCTAAAAAGTTTGAAAAAGAAGTGATAACGCGGGTCAAAGACGTCTTGTTGTCAAAAACTGAACTCGTGCGTTTACAATTCTGTGTTGTAATATGACAACACCGCCTACAATGCGCTGACCTCTTTCGAGACTTGAGACTGCCTCAATAAATTATTAATTGGGAACGTCGTCAGTAGCGGTTACGTAAATTTTTAGATTTCATATAAAGTGTATATCTCGCTTATTAATTCAAAACGCCATTTGAGGTTATTTTTCTTCAATTTATTTTCATCTCGGGATTTGCCGGTTTAAATATAATAAGTCATTTCCATAACACACTATAAAAATATAGCTCTCCTTTTAATTATAATATATATATAATAATTTTTTTAAGGCCTAATACCCATGTAATAGCAGATTTTGGTTGTGGAGAGGCGAGACTGGCAAATTCAGTTCAACAGATAGTGTATTCTTTCGATTTAATAGCCGTAAACGATAAAGTGACGGCTTGCGATATATCCCATGTGCCATTGCCGGATTCGACCATAGATGTCGCTGTGTATTGTTTGGCCCTTATGGGAACCAACTTGAAGGATTACTTAGTGGAGGCGAATAGAGTCCTTAAGAAAGGGTAAGGAGAAATTCTATAACGTACATTGTAGCAATTGGTAAGTACTAAGTCTCCTTTTTGTAATGTAAGTTAACACGAGTCGAACAGGGCAAAGAAATATAGAAGCGTCTTAAACAACGGCGTAATCGTTTTGACAGTGTTGTTTATACTAGTAGTAATATTTTATAATAATTTATTAAGGTCAAAATATGATAAATTTTATTTTCTAACCAAGCAGGCCTACATTCCAAATGGTCAAATTTCATTCATACCATAGGTTAGCTTATCTTGGGACATACTGTATACCAAAATTTAGTGTAATATCTCAAACTGATTTCGAGATTTTTGTCAAAAATACCCTGTATATCGAAAACAAAGTATTTTAATTGAAAATGCATGTTTTACACGTCTTACTTCCTCTATGAGTGCATTTTGTGCTTAACAAATTATTATTGCTTCTTTAAGGTCGAAACATGCCATTTTTAACTTTTTAATGAATTTACTTTACTTATTGTATGTAGAGTTCTTCCTCATTTTACTGTTAAAACTTTTGTGGTTTATACCATAAACATATAATATACAAGGGGGGACAGAACATTCCATTCATAAAACACCATTTATTTACAAACATGTACAGTTCTACAGTTTCAAATAAGTTAGCAAAGATGGCTTTAGAAAATGGCAACGCCGTAATAAGGTACGCGTTTTGATAATTTCGATCTAACATTAGTCATAAATAGGTACTCGTTGTAGGTATTTTTTACAGAAATTCAAATAATATGAAGAAAAAAATCTATATTTTTGCAATATTTACTTAAAATATAGAAATAGCTACACCATTGCTTAACCTAAAAAAACATAACTTACACTTACCGATGAAATATTAATCCGGTGTTAGAATAGTCGAATTTCTTACACACCACGCACTGAAGAACCATTCGTTCGAAAAAACACTGAAAACGAATTCAAAAATACAATAGATTACAACCGCAGCACACAGGCGAATTTCGCCGGAATCGTGGCCAAAAAGATTATCTTGGTAACATGAGACAAAAAATGTTTTTAATTGTAAGAAACCGTTATAAATATGGTAACATTGCATTGTGTCTTTAATATCTTACATCTTTGTCCCCTCCACACCCCTTTTTATGGTTATTAAATTATAGAAATTGTAAAAGTGTACCGAACAATTTTTTTTTAAATTCAATTTTCGGCAAGGTCGCAAAATGTCGCAGCAACTCTCAGTTGGACCTTATTCGGGACCCTTCAAACAATAGTAAACAAAATTTTTTTAAAAAATTGTTTCAATTTATTTTATGTTAACAAAATGTATGAAATCAAAAGTACTAGTGTAAATATTTTTAATTTGAAAAATTTATAGGATTATACTTAACACCAGCAATAGGCTCCATTATGGTTTTTTAAAATTTTTACAAAAACTTAGCGGAATAACTGAACTAAATACACCGGTTTTTGTCAACCACTCTAATTTAATTGACACACCACACTAGAAAATCAAACTTTGAACTGAAATAATTTTAAGGCTGGCCATAATATAAATATAACAGGGGCGATTTATGACACCCTGGTTGTTTTTTAATTAAGTGCTAATGATTTTACGACATAATTATAACTTTGGTTTTATCTATTTTGACCAGCTTGTATTTGAAATTCGCTTGTGTGCGCAGTAGAGAACCACAAATAACACCGCGAACAGGAATGAATGACATTCCTACGCTTCAGGGTTACACACGCAGTATAATCGGTAGCACGTGCGTATAGCGTTGCCACGATGATATCCCTAAAACATTGCAATTTGATGGGGTTGGGAATGTTGTTAGAAATTTTAAAAAATACACACTTAGTACAATATTTTTACTTAATAGGTACACATGAGAAACTCATTCAATATAATTAATATTATACGTTTGGGTTTCAATCGCAGGCGGTAGATTTAGGACCCTCAGCACAGACTTGGCATCATTGATTACTGTTTAAAACTTCGTAAAACAATTCTGTGTCTCTTTATTAATTAAATATTTTTGGTTTAGGCATACTTTTGTTCCTACTTCGTATTTTAAATAGTTAAATCGACAATATCTAAATGGTAGTATTTTATAGGGGTATTCTGAAAATCGCCGAAGTTGAAAGTCGTTTTGAAGATATAAATAGTTTTACGAAAGATTGTGAGAAGTTCGGTTTCAAGAAGACTTGGATGGACTTATCCCACAATTTGTTTTATTTTATCGACTTCAGAAAAGAAAGCAGCGTTAAAGGGAAAAAGAAATTGCCATCGATTTCTTTACAACCATGTCTGTATAAGAAAAGATAAAATAATATAAATTTGTATAAAAAAAACTTGTTTTATTTAACAAAAATAACGTTAAAAAAATATTTTGCTTTTATAAAGTAACATGTATACTATACAAAACTAATCTACTCTTATATCTACAACTAGCAGGTAAACTGTTCACTTAAAATACAGGGTAATTCAGAATTCACTGTGCGTGGTCTATGAGATCTCGGAAACTAGAATATTTATCTTATTAAAACTTTGATATTGGAGATATTAATGCTTTTCTAGAGTTTTATTTTAACATTCCTGTTACTTCGGGTTATACCGGAAGTTAGGGTCAATGGTGATTTTTTTTAAACAGTTTTTCCGCTTTTTAGATTTTACTCAAGGTTTTATAAATGAATAGATAATTGCGTAGCACTCTCTATTATAGACTTATTTTATAAAAAGCCCAAATTTGCTGAAAACGAAGCTGAAATTTTGGTCACGTTCGATATTTTATAATTTATTTATTTTTTTATGCGATTTTCATGATTTTGTTATCAGTTTGTAGATCCATTTATTGTGTTTTTCCTAGATTATTTTATAAAGTAACATTTTTTGATTAGGCTATATTATACAGGAGTAAATGAAACTATTGTGTTTTTGTCGTAATTTCAAAACCCCCTGTAGGAAAATTGAGGTGGATAATTTTATTTACATACTGTTTCTGGTAATCTTTGATGTATTCTAAACATTTCGTTTTTGATTCATTCCATTATATCATTTCTGCTGCGAGGTGCGAAATTTTAAATGAAACGATGATATTTTTAGAAAATGAATGTCGAGCTTTCGGTTAAAAATTATCGACAGAAAAACGTTACTTTATAAAATAATTAAGGAAAAACTCAATAAATGGATCTCCAAACTGATAACAAAATCATGAAAATCGCATAAAAAATAAAAAAGTTACAAGTACTTGACCAAAATTTCAGGGTGGCGGAATTTTGGTCCTGGTGAATGTAGAAGATATGGTAATTTTATTGTTACGTCGAGTGATATGGCGCTACTTTTGGGCCCGTGTCTAACCAAGATACATCTACTTGATTTACTTCAAAAAATAAATTAAATTCAATTTTTATGAAGATATGTCAAATTTAATTTTTAGGAAATTTTACATGCGTCTATAGTATTTTATATGCTACCCCGTACAATTAGACGCATCAGTACGTAAACTACTCTGCCCTAAACTCCTAGAATCTGTTTTCTCTGGGTTAAAATAAGAATTATTAAAATTGGTTCATTATTAACGAAATAATTTTTTGAATATTTGATAATTAATTGGGGTAGTGTATTTAGAGACATTTGCGTCAAAAACTCTTGTTCCATGTGCCATTTAAACAAATAATACTGTCTGGTATAGTACTAAGTCACAAAATACTAAAGAACCTATAAAATATTCAGGATGAACTAAAAACTAACAGTGTAAATAAAAAAGAACTTATTATTCAAAAAGAGAAAATTAATCGAATACTTTTGGCAAACTAATAACGAAAACTTCGTAAACAACGCAAAAACACTGCTTCCCAATATCGCAACATAACCTGATTTTTCTTGCCTGTCTTACCGGCATCGTTTGAAACGTCAACAATAAAGTTAGAGCTTAACTAAAGGGGGTCATATTTAAAAGTTGTTTCGGGTATTCCACTCCATCTAATACGTCCTCCGCTTCCTCGCGCAAGTTTTCAACTTTTTCAAGTAATAACATCTGAAATTGATTGAAATATATCAGGGAAGGAATTCAAGTCATTCTTAACAAAGTTCTTTTTAACTCTCATCTAAAGGAATAGATCTATAAGGAAGTGGTAATCTTCCACTTAACGCGTCAATTGACCCTTAAATTAATTTAAAACATAGTTTTTTTAAAGTTTACCATACCGTTAAGACTGAGGCTGAGGTCTAACTTCTCATAAATTATACAGGGTGTTATGGAAATGACGTATTATATTTAAATAGGTGACTTCTGGGGTGTCCTAGAGAAGCCCTACATATTTTTTTTTTAAATCGAACGTTAAAAAGTGGGGTAATTCACCCCTAAACCCACACACACGGTCCATTTATATATGAAAATATTACATTGCCCAGCTGATTAATCGACAGATGTTCAAGCACAATGTTGCCAAAATGTTTAAAAGTGTAAAACTTTAGTTTCTTATAAAAATAAATATTTAGCTTACTTAGAAAGTAAATCCAGGACGCGATTAAGGAATCCAGGGCACAGACACTTTCAGTTCTTTTTTTCTATAGGAAAAACTTTATGCTCATCACGTGTCCTGATGATAGTGTGCGAGTGCATAATAAGCTTATCACTAAACCCCAACACTAACGCATAATTACACTTTACAATAACACATAGAGCAAGAGCACTTAATCATTTCGCAATAGAAATAATAAAAAATCTAATTTCTATGGGCCATTAACCACTTACTAAATATAAAATGAAACAATTATGTTAACAATTGACAGGAACTACCCTCTGAAATAATGGTCTAGTTCGTCTTCGGACCAGTCGTCACTTTCTTTCCGAGAAATCTTCTGAGACTATAATTATACAGGAAAGTAATATTATAGAAGGAAATTCGGCAATTTATGATAGTCGCTTATAAAACATCGAAAGTGGCAACGCTGTATTTTTAATATTAGCCCGATGTCCACAATCAGCTGTTTAAAGAAGCAGGCCGGTATCGATCGAGAAAACCAACGTGTTATTTATTTTTAAAATTTTTAGATGTTAAATACATTATTTCCCAGACCACCCAGACAATAAGGGCGTATTTTTGTCTGCACAGTAGCACTTTAAAATACTAATTCAGATTGAATGGAATTTAGATGTGTTATGTGACTTTATTGTGCCGGTTTGTTTTTGTTCAAGTTACCTAGGTACTTGGGTGTTTTTTTTATAAATTAAGTTGGTGTTAAATAAGTCCGAAAAGCTAAATAAAATTGCATTTTTTTCTAAAGGGTAAGTGGCATTTATAAACTTTTAAGTTGTCCAGATCTGACGGGTGGCGTTCGAATTAAACAAATGAGAACATACCTGACCATTTAAAAATTCCGCGGCGGTTCGTTCGAGTCAGTTCAAGTTTATAAATCAGAGATTGTTTCCTAGCGAACTGAACCGAACATAAAAGTTTATTATAATGTACCCTGAAAAATAAACAACTTGCAATCTGTCAAACGGTTATTGACTTTCTAAAGAGTTTACCTTGAAGATATGACAACACTGTTGACATATGTTGCTTTGTTTACCTTCCTGACAGGGGCACCACGTGGTCGTTTTTGGTTTGACATAAGGTCATGTACAGGGCATATTAAATTAAAGCGCCATTTTTGGATATTTTTCTTCAATTTGTTTTCATCTCAGGAATTGCCGATTTAAATATAATACGTCACACCCTGTATAAACTGATGTCCAATTTAATCATTAAAACTTTTATATTTATTTGGTTTACCTTGGCTGTTGCCACCAATTGACTCGCGGTCCTCCTGGACATAAACTCTATCTTTTCGACCAACTCATTAACATTTGCTTTGGCTATACTTTGAAGATTCTTATATCCGGCATCATATAATTGTTTTGCTCGACTCTAAAACATAATATGTTATTCTAATTTTTCATGTAACATTTATTTTAATTCAGTGTCACCATGGCGGTTTAAGCAAAATCTCAAAATTGCGCTTTGCAATTTGAGTATAAATATTTTATAATAAATCTGGTAACAAATTAGTAAGAATAAAGAAAATTTGGAACATTAACTTTTTCGGTCGATTGTTCAAAAAGTTGAGATTTGTGACAATGGAAAGCCACATTCCAGGGCTGTACAACGTGTCCAAGATAAGAAGGGCCAGTACAGGGATCTCGGAAACCGCAAGAGATACGAAGTCGGTTAAATGGAGGTAAAGTTGTAAAGTTTTAAAATTCCGAGTCGTTCCGGAGATATCCGGAAAAAACCGAAATTCTGAAAAATCGTTTTATTGTTTTCCCGTATTTTTTTGAGATCGAATTCTAAAGTCAATTGCACTTTTGCATTGCCACTTTTTCCGCTCTATCTAACGGCGTTAATCGTTTTGTAATCCGACGAGTCGTCTTCGAAGGGTCATTATCAACTTTCTTTTTTTAAATACGGTCCTGTTTTTCTGATATTGGAATTTGACAGCTTTTTTCTTCCGAATGCAACGATGCATGACACATTGTGGTTTAATGACGTTTCGACGGTTTTTGAACAACATCAGGAAATTTTGGGATACGGTCCTGTATTTCTCCTAATTTTATAAATAATATCTCATAAGTAAGCTCTAATTTTTTTACTTATGTTGAACTAGTTCAATAAATAACAAATAATTTAATAATAAACCACAAATAAGTGAGCAAAGTTCATACCAAAACAGTAATAAAACGAACAACGAAAAAAGTAAGGACCTACATAATCAGGTGTTCAAAATGATTTCCGTTATTCTCTAAGCACAAATAACATTCTAACTGCCACATAATAGTTTTTTTTTGAGATAATATAACATACGATAGAATATTGAACATTTGTAAAATTATGTTCCATGTTTTCTGGAAAACAGATAAACTCTTAAAACGCTTTCAAACGATCATAATGGGAATGCCAAGTGAAACAAATCACGCGTCATCATCTTAATTTTTTTGTTTCAAACGCCTACTTTTCTTTTAAATCGCGAATCAACAGAAGTTTGAAATAATGTTTCTGTATTTTGTTCACTTATTTGTGGTTTATTATTAAATTATTTTTTATTTATTGAACTAGTCCAACATAAGTAAAAATTTAGAGCTTACTTACGAGATATTATTTATACAATTAGGAGAAATACAGGACTGTATCCCAAAATTTTCTGATGTTGTTCAAAAAACCCTCGAAACGTCATTAAACCACAATGTGTCATTCATCGTTGCATTCGGGAGAAAAAAGCTCTCAAATTCCAATATCAGGAAAACAGGACCGTATTTAAAAAAAGAAAGTAGATAATGTCCCTTGGAAGACGACTCGTCGGATTACAAAACAATTAACGCCGTTAGATAGAGCGGAAAAAGTGGCAATGCAAAAGTGCAATTTACTTTACAATTCGATCTCAAAAAAACCCAGGACAACAATAAAACGATTTTTCACAATTTCGTTTTTTTCCGGATATCTCCGGAACTACTCGGAATTTTAAAACTTTCTAAACGGCATATTATTAGGCACGTAAATGCGGAAACTTTACCTCCATTTAACCGACTTCGAATCTGGTACGGTTTCCGAAATCCTTGTACTGGTCCTCCTTATCTCGGACACGTTGTCTACACTATAATATATTTCTAATAAACTATACCTGTTTAACAGCTGGGAGTTCCATAAGGGCTACAAGTTCCCTTATACAGCAATGTGACAATCTCTGACTCATGCCTTTTAATAAATGAGAAAAAGCCCAAAATTCTTCCAAATGTTCGCAGAAGTTAACGACGTTTGATGCGAAACTGGCTGATGTTGTCATAAGGCTTTGCACTATTCCTCTATTAATCTACAGTTTAAAAATCAATACAAAATTCATATTTTTTCTTAACATTAATAATATTTCAAATTATTTAATTTGTATAGAAGTGAAAATAAAATTATAAATATTATAACTATTTTTTCACATTATGCTTAATCTCTTCTAGCCTCAAATTAGGTCTTACCTGATATTTTTCTGACACCTTAAATACTGGCATTTCATTCCACAGATCATAAAGCATCAGCGTAACATAAAATCTATTTAACACTGTTTCTGGAAGTTGCTGCAAAATTAAATCATTAAAGTTGGGAGGGAAAAAAATGTATTGTTCGATTTAGGTAAAATTTGACTTCACCATAAGTTTTTGCTTCAATAAAATCAAAAATTATATAATTAAATGGGACCATGCGGCTTTTGTTAACTGTCAAACTTGACATTTTCTCCACAAAATGTCGAAAACTGGCATTTATTTGTATTGTAATTTTATGTCCACGGACAAAATTTTTGTTTTCTATCTATTTTTGGCCAATATCTATTTTCATTGAAAACGGAAATCGATCCTACCACCGTAAATGTATCTATTTAAACAATCCTCATCATCTAAATTCATTCTTTAAACCAAAAATTCTACCAAAATATTAATTAAATTCATTTAAGTATATCATTGTTGGTTTTTATTGAGGCAAAAAACTTATGGCAAATTTAAATTTTACCTAAATCGAAAAATAACTATTTTCCCCATATGGTCTCCAACTTTAATGATGACACTGTATATTCATGGTGTTCATTTATCTTCAGTCCGGACCTACAACACAGTTCTAGAGCACAGAGTAACGACCGCTTATAATTTTCAACGCGCGTCCAATTCTGTAAAGAGTTTCGCAAACGTTACCGGTTATAATTTATTGAAGGAAATATCCGTCTGAAGTAACGTCTCTTCTCGCATTTACATATTGGACTTAGTACATACAGTGGTACCTCGAGATACGAGTGCCCTAATATACGAGTTATTTGAGATACCAGCTGTCAAGCGAGCGAAGATTTGTTTTGAAATACGAGCGACATTTGAGATACGAGGAACGGTCAGCTGCGACGCGATCTCTGCAAGTGAAATAAAAGAGATCATGTGAATGTGGGAGAGAGTTCGTGGAAAAGAAACACCCCGAAAAAGTTGCAACTGGTCGTGCATCGGAGCTATTTAATGACACTTGCCTAACTCATTTCTGCAGCATTCTGAAAGGGAGGAAGAAACAAACCTCCTTGGACACTTTTTTTTTGAATCCGGCGAAAAAGGCAAAGACCAGTGAAGAGAAAAGCAGTGACTAAAATTAAGCATACAGTACCATTTAAGTTGTGTAAATTATTATGTTTTATACAATATTTATAAATATATTTTTCTTATTCAAAAACAATTGGGGTAGCATTTTTGGGGCTGGAACGGATTAATGGCATTTCAATTAATTTCAATGGGGAAAATTGCTTTGCGATACGAGCAAATTGACATACCAGCAAGGTTACGGAACGAATTAAACTCGTATCTCGAGGTATCACTATACTTAGTTTATGGTAATAAAAAACTGAGAATTTTTGTAGCCTATGCCATGCAGTGTAGGTCTGGGTTGCCATCTCGTATGTGTGGGAATAAATGATTTTATGGTATTAATACTTTACCTTCGCGGCCTGTCCAACGGCCATTTTTATTGTAACAGCATCATCAAATCCTAAAACCCTCGCTGTTTGCAACTCTTTATCACCTAAATGTGTCAGCTGGAAAAAGATACATAAAACGTGCTTATGTAATTATCAAAACGGAGTAAAAAATGTTTTTGCCAAAAGGCCTGTTATTTTTAATTTTTTTTTAGTTAACGAAAACGGATTAAATATACGTTTTTAATTGGAAACGAAATACAATTCCAATGTATTAGACGGAAATTTATGTGTGGAATTTATGTTTTGTGTTTCGTGTGGTTTACGAGTGTGTCACGTTTCTAAACGAACGTACTTTGCTATATAGAATTTAATCATCAAAATCAGTCTTATAAGAACCATCTATATCTATAACTAGTGCTGGGAACCGGGAGTGTCTAATGTTCCATCTAGGGAATCCAATCCCGCACCCAAACTTTAATCACACAAACCTGCGCGATTGAGCCCATCGATCCCGCGTATTTGCGGGATAACAAACAATGAACTGCGGTATTTTGAAAATACGTTAAACAGAAGAGTTTCCTTGCGTACGTGCGAAAGTAAGAGCGTTATTCCTAGCATATAGTGACATTTATCAAGTGGTTGAATATAATACATGGAATTTGAACAGCAATCACAAAAATGAGCGTCAGTGTAGTTTACAAAGAGAATAAAGGTTCAAGTTTAGTTTGGAATTATTTTTTAAAGCCTGAAGATGATCTTACAGCTAAATGTAAGCTAAGGGTAAGATATGCCCTAGCATTATCAAAATCTCTGCTCGTTCCACCGAAGGTCTTCACACCCACTTACAAACAAAGCATAATATTAATTTGAAAGTCCAGAGCAGCAGCGTAGTGTTGATATTGATAAAATAACACAGGAAATGAAAGTTAGTGCCAGCAGCTCGAGTAGTTCGTTTAGTTCTATTGCTAAGCGAGGAATGTACTTGGAAGCTGCATATAACTGTGTAAAATCTATTCCGCCGACAAATGTCGAAGCTGAACGTGCGTTTTCAGCCGCAGGATACATGTGCAATAAAATAAGATCAAATCTAAAAGATGAAACATTAAACATGTTATCTTTTCTCTGAAAATACTTTCAAATTCAATGGAACATGTAACCGTTAAACTAGTCGTACTATTGTATTGTACCTTCTTCTTCTTGTGGTGCCCTATCCGTTGCGGACGTTGGCGATTAGCATGGCTATCTGAACTTTGTTAACTGCACTCCTAAAAAGTTGTATCGAAGTGAGTCCGTACCACTGACGCAGGTTATGCAACCACGAGTGTCTTCGTCTACCAGGACCTCTTTTACTTTCTGTTTTGCCCTGTAGAATGAGTTGGAGAAGTCGGTATTTCTCATGGCGCATTATATGCCCGAAATATTCCATTTTACGCTTCTTAACGGCAAACAGAATTTCTGTATTTTTATCGAGCCTTCGGAGAACAGCCTCGTTGGTAATTCGATCGGTCCACGATATGCGCAAAATACGACGGTACACCCACATCTCAAATGCTTCCAATTTCTTCATCAACGAGTCCGTCATTGTCCATGCTTCAACTCCATATAAGAGAATTGAAAATATATAGCATTTCGCAAACCTGATTTTTGATTTTAGAGATATATCTCTACTAACGAATAGTGGCTTCATGTTGTTAAACGCTGTTCTTGCTTTTTCAATTCTTGATCTTATTTCTATAGACTGATCCCATTGCGAATTAACGATTGATCCAAGATAGCAGTATTTATCAACCTGTTCTACTGGTTCATTTCCAAGTATTAGTTGTCCCACTTGCTGCTGTTGCTTGCTGATAAGCATCCATTTAGTTTTTGAGACATTGAGCTTTAGACCGTATTGTTCGCTGACGATCTTGATCCTTTCCACGAGGTGTTGCAGCTCTTCGATATCACTGGCAAGTATGACTGTATCGTCAGCATATCAAATGTTGTTGATTAATTCCCCATTCTGTATTGTACCTATATGCAACAAATATTTTCCCGCTACTCTACTATGTTTTTAATTGCATAAAACAACTTTTTATTAACATACACTCACACCGAGTCCCGCGAATCCCGCACGTTTAATCCCGCAATGTCAAACCCGCAAAATCCAGCATTTGCAGGATTGGATTCCCTAGTCCCATCCGTGAGGACAAACATTTAGTCTCAAAAATATTTTGAAAATCGCAATAGTATTTATAAAAATTATATTAATTATTTTTCTAGATGAAACGTGTATTTATGCCAAGGGTAACGAAACATTGTCTTCTCATATTTTTTAAGTAATTGGTTACCACTATCAAGAAATATTATATTTTAAACAATAAATCATATTTAAATTGATAAAATTTAAAACATATGCATCATTAAAAAGTAATTTTTGACTTTAGTGCCTTCGACCTTCTTAATGTTAATCACGGCCATTAGCTGCCGACGTGGTTTTGTCTTATTTGATCTACATAACCTCCATTCGAACCATAATGTTACAGGTGATGACGCACGCTCATTCTTTCCCGGGTTCAACTGTATACAAATTGCCAGCACTTATCCTAAGATATTTTGACTACTAAAAATTGTTAATCTGCCCATGTGAGGACTTACCACATCATAATAAACCTGCATATTGGGCCTAATTTGTTCAGATGTTTCATAAGGCGTTACTAAATACAACAGGTGCAAGCCATTTAATAATACTAAACTCTTTTGCGCCTCGTAGAGATCTTCATAAAGCTGATGAGCACGTGACAGTTCTAGCCCGCCTAAAAAACATGACATGTTATTATTTTCTTAAGTACCAAATACCTTAAAACCACCTACCATATATCTATGGATAGCCAACCTCTAAAAGCAAACGTGGCATATTTATTTATGACCTGGCGCATGTAAACAAAGCTGGTCGTCAAATGTCATGCGCAATGCCGACCGATAAACTATTTACTTTAACCGACGAACAGGACCGTACTTCGCCCTTAATGAAAATGATTATACGGAAATATTTTGGCACATCAATACGTTCTTTACTGGGAAATAAACGATCTGTTTTCTCGCATAAAAGAAGACCTAGTGGCCATCACTGAAAAGCCACTTTTAGAATTAATTTTGATATCTATTGTCCACCATCCAATAGATTTTTAATATCGTTACATCCCTACGACTGATTTCATTTCTGGACGGTCGTCGTTGGTTGGCAACCAAACCGGCACCAGTTCGGCGGGGTTGCCTATATGACGGCGACAACATTGTACGGAAGACAATCGACGAGCAACCTTTAAAAATATGACCTTTTTTACTGCGAATCTCATAAGTTGTACGTATCCATAGTTATAGGTCGGTGGCGCTACCCCGTACAATTTGACGAACCGGGACGTAAACCACTCTGTCCTGAACTCTCAAAAATTATTAAAATTGGTTCGTTATTAACGAAATGACAGCTTGTTAATTTGCATGTGCATTCTTCAATATTCAATAATTAATTTGGGTAATGTGATAATACTTTAACGTAAAAATACTTACCTTTTATTGCTGCCATGCCTAAATTACTAACCACTAATTTTGTATTACTAGTCAATACTACAGTCTTTTTTGGCTTTTTACTGGAGGTACTTGCACAATCGCCGATGGTATTATCAAATTCTGACTAAAAAGAAATATAGAATAGAGTCATTGGCAACGACAAAATACCCTTCATACACTGTACAAACTAAAACAAGCAAGTACTCTTGTAGATATTAAAATAATGTCAGCTACTAATAAGTTTAATTAACCCATAGAATATGCTCCTTTCGGTCGTTTTACTAAAGTCTATTTATTTCCAAGATAGACTAGACATAAACACTGTTTGCGTATGATCATCAAGTGAGTAGGAGGAGCCTCCGCGCATGCGTATTCTTATTGGCCGTTCGATATGGCGCGATATGGGGTCTTATAATTTTTATAGAGTTGAAATCAGGAAATTAGTCGGTCTATTGGTCATTGAGGCCAAGTTTCGTGTTGGTTCGTTGGTTGTGATTATTCCATTTTTATTTTTGTCCTTAATTTTTTGTTTTTTGTTGTGGGTGCTACTTAACATACCTACCTTAGTATATTTGTTAAAGGAATGTCTAGCACAGATACTGAAAACGTCACAAGAAAAATCATTTTAGTTTTGAAATGAAAAAAGTAATTTTAAAGACTTTTGTTGCCAAACATAATTCAACCTACAAGTTTGTCGATATGAAAGACCTTTTTGACCGTGCATTAGCAACTATTACACCTGAGAAGAGTCAAAAATGTATTAGTGCAACAAAAAGTAGAAACCAGAATGTGGGAACTCGATAATATTATAGAGCTACAAGTTGAACGACTAATTACGTATTACTGTAGACTAAAGCGACGATGATAACTCCTCAAACTTATCCGAATAATTTTATCACAATAGGATCAATAAGATATACAGGTTGGTCAATACAGGTTGGTGAATTCGGATCTTGTACGGCACGCTTCATTAGTAAACAGAATTTTTTTAATGACAATTTGAATCACGGATTCTTTCGTTTCGAATAAATTGACAATTCTGACAAAATGTACATCGACAAGTATTTTTCGGAAACCCTGTATTATTAATTTGTTTTATATTTTACCATGAATACTTATTTACATTCCGATATTTCAAAGTTGTATTCAACAATAGGTATTGCGATCATAATTTTTTATAATTAATAATATTATAAGCACTTCGTTTCACCGATCACGTGCGTTTGTTGTGGTTGGTCTATCTTGGAAATGAATAGACTATATATTCACGGATGACACTACCATCTTGTGGATTGGCGAGGACTCGGACATGCTGGGAGGTGTCATTTCCGAGGATCTTCAATGTATAAAGAGATGGTGCGATGCTAACCATATCTACTTGAACATTAATAAAACCTGTGTAATTTTTTTTTAGGTCGGAGTTGCGGGAAATTAACGTTGAATATTTGCGTGTTAGGAATAAGGGTTGCGCTAAGTTCTTAGGTCTTTATATTGACTCTCAGATAAAATTTAAAGAGCATATAGTATGTTTAAATAAAAAAATAGCGTCTGGTTGGCAAAAACAACTAATTTCTCGCTTATTGAGTCCCATTTAAGATACGGGGTTACCTTTTGGGGTTTCTGCTGTCAAGGACTATTTAACTCCGTTTTTGTCTTGCAAAAGAGAGCAATAAGGTACTTGTGCCGGGCGGGAACTAGGGATCATTGCAGGTCCTTGTTCTTGCAGATGGGTATTTTGACATTACCATGTATCTTTATTTTGGAGACTCCTTGGTCCACAAGAAATTTAAAAGTGTTGTACCTACCAACGTGCATAACACACGTCATGGGAATAGTTTGCCTCTTCCAATTCCAAGGAATACAGTCGCCAAAAATTCTATCATTTATGAAAGCGTAAAGTTATATAATCAGTTACCTGCTAATGTTAAGTCAATTAACAACATTAAGGTATTTGGGAGGAGGGTAAAAAATATTTTGAGGTCGAAGGCCTATTACAATTTGAATGCGTTATATGATGACGACTTCTAAGTCACAGTAGTTTTTATGTCTATGTTTATACTTATATTTTTTATATGCCTTCGTGCTTTGCAAATGAGAATTTATATTCTCATACAACGGAGTATATTTTGACCGATCGATTGAAGCATATTATAAGTGCCTGTTTATATCGTTTTTCAATACTGGGTTGTCAGTCTTTTTTCTTCTATAAATTATTGCTTATTGCATACCTGCCTTGTTTCTAATTCTAAATTTATGTGATTTCGATTTGTTTAGATTGTTTTTGTTAGCCAGAGTGATTTTATTTTATATGTATTGTTTCATCATTTGTTTCTATATTTAGTCTTTGTGTATTTGTAAACCAATACTACTTACTGTGTATACTACTCTACTTCTTTTTTTTTTGTTTATTTGATGTTTCCTAATTAGTTTTTTCTGCTTTGTTAACAAATACAACGATTTCTTATGACAATAAAGCATATTTTGATTTGATTTGATTTTGACTTTCTCGTTTAATACTTCTTTCTACTTACATTCGTTAAACTAGCTATCGTTGTATCCATCCTAACCGATACTTCACAGACTGAAGATGATCTACTTTCCTTACCAGTACCGCCATTTTCCTGCAAGGCGCCTAGTTTAAACAGCCGTTTAATAGCATTATCGGTTAATCTTTTAACGTCGACTTTTAATTTATCTACTTGCACAGCCATAAGGGTGGATTTTGTAACTTTTTGTAGTTGCATCCTTGTAGTAGCTATTCCCAAACTGATACAGCTTAACAGTAAATGCCTAAAATCAACTCTCACGTAAAAATAAATATAAAAGATGTGCGAACAAACCCGAGCATCGATTCAAAATTCGAATATTTAGCATCGAAAACAAACAGCGTTGTGATAACATCGATGTTAAGGTACACGTCGACAAGTGGATCTGTGTCCCCGACGTAACGGTAAGGGGAAAGCAATATCGTTTAAAACATGGTCTAGTCATGGGCGTGCTATTATTATCTTAAATAATGTAATAAAAATAGGAACTATTTTTATTAAGGTTTAAAAAAGTACTTTTTACAATATGTGCATTTTTCAACATGGAAAAAAACAGCTACATGATTAATTCATTAATGATTATTTTTCAGTTTTAGTCGTATTAATGTCCCTTTCTAGCTTTCGCTTAAGTGGCAATTTAAATATATTGATTTGTGATTCCTGTTCGCTTACCCTATTAACATTTGCAATCACTTCACGAATCTGACTGTATAGGTTTTTACCAGGAGTATACTCATTCATTATCACAAAGTTCAAAATTTTTAAATAACATCCTAGAACACGAGACAATAAACTTGCCCTTTCTATCACTACGCAACGGGCTGGGTACATCCATCAAATATCGGACATCGCCGAACAAGCCCGATGACCCATCTGTCTCACGATACCTGTAACCATTGACAACGGACTAAGTTGCCATATTTTTAGATAAAAGTCAAAAAATATATTATTTTGCATTTAAATATCAAAATAAATAGTTTGAAAAGAAGATTTTAATAATATTGAAACTATAATATATAGTAATATTGGTTTCTTATACAGTATGGACTAAAAATTGAAAAATACGAAAAAAAGTCACTCTTAATAAACGTTTTTGCTTGTCTAGAAAATACGATTCATCATAAGAAACTTCAATTTTTTTATACAGGGTGGGTAAAAACTGCAAAAATGTTATTTTGCTTAAGAGTAAACATACTTTAATTTGAAAGAAACGAAAAAAAGTCACTCTTAATAAACGTTTTTACTTGAATAATGAATAGGTGATACTTGTTGTCAATGTCTTTATTTAATGAAGTAATTATAATAATAATAATAAGATTACGATTTCATAATTCAAAAACTCCACCCCCATACTCGACACATTTTTCTAATTGCTTTCTCAAATAAGTGAAAGAATTTCTGATTTCTCCCTGAGATATCGATTGGACGACAGAGCAGCTAATTCTGCCCTTTAGCACTTCAATATCATTTGGTATTGCGGTTTTGTACTTTCATCAGAAAACATGATACATTTATAAAAATCAACATTTCCACTTAAAATTGTGTCTCCTATCCACAGGCAAAAATCAAGTCGTTTCTCGTCGTCTCCCTCTTCCAATCTTTGATAAAGTGGTTTATATGGATACAATTTATTTGCTTTAAGGAGCTTCTGAATTTGACTTTTTTTCACAACTTCCAACTGAGTAACACGATTTCTAAGGGACGTCATAGGATTTTCTTCAACAGAATGAAGAACTAAGACTGTAGCAGCCTATCATGGTCGTATTTCATCTTTTTTTTTAAGGTCCAAAACCGAACCAGTTCTCTTGAACTTTTTTATTAACTTGCAGATTGCCATCCTAGTTATTGGGATTCCTACAAATTTCTCGGTAAATTGTTCCATGACGTAGCGGTATGAAAGTTGACAATCCCCATAACATTGTATTATAAAAACTCTTTGTTCAGTAGATAGCATTTCTACTTAAATAATAACTTCATTAAATAAAGACATTGACAACAAGTACCTATCACCTTAAGTGTCAATATTATTTTAACTAGGTTCACCAGTCAGAGGTGTGCCAGAGAATACTTTTTGGGAAATAAGACAGCACTGCTTTTGTATTATTAGAATTGGGAATGATTTTTGCTTGCCGACTATGATAAATAGCATTGTCCATTACAATGACGCTATTTTCAGGTATATTTTTAAGGAGGTTATGTTTAAACCAAGCTTCAAAAAATTGTGCGTCGGTATCTTGATGGTAATCTAAAGAAGAATCTGCTGTGTTTTTAGCTGAAAGCAACAGACAATTTGGAACAACCCCGTTCTCTGAACCAGCATGTAAGATTGTGATTCTTTAAAAATTACTCGCCGGAAAACCACTAACGATTAAAATTATTAAAAATCACTTTGTATTTATATATGCATCAGGCATAGGTATAAATTGAATTTGTATACCTGGTCCGGCTCTGCTCGAAAAGGTTTTAAAATTTGGGATTTCCTTATTTATTTTATGGTCGAAGGGATAATGGGGTTTTATTGCAGTCAAAAGATCACCGGTATAATTCTGCAAATACTATACCGCGATTATGCCAACCGTTATCACAAGGCACAGACAAACTGTGCCTCTATGGCATAGCCCAAAATACGACATTAATAGTTAATTAAACAAAACTATGGAAATTACTAAGACAATAAAATTCAATTCAATCAAATATGCATCAAAACATCAACCGACCTAGGCGCAAGAGAGAGAAGAGCAAAGAGGAGCACTGGTAGATAAAACCAAAAAATTAGGAAAAAAGACGCGAAAAATGCGAGCAATCCCCAAATCAAAACCATAAAAAGAAGATAGCAGAGCGCACAAACCTAAAATAAAACAGAATTATACTGATATTAAACTTCCCCTCTCTGTGCATTTAGAAGATATTGTTTAATATAATCATTGCATTTATCAACTGAAAGTTGCATTAGTAGGTAAATTATTCCAAATTTTGTAAAAAAACGTTGGTTTCCTGCAAAGTTATTAGAGAAAAACAAAAATAAAGTTTAAACTTTAACACCCTGTATCTCATTTAATGTCAACTTTCGGATATAGATAAGTATAATTAAATCCTAATATTTTTACGTAAGGAGTCTGTGTCCCATTAATTAGCGGACACCCTGTATATATGTTTATAATCAAACTGATTTAAAAAAGTTACCTAAGTAACATTAACATACCTTAAACCTCTACCTTCCACCTCGTGCAGTTTAGACAAGGCCTGATTCATAGGACCCATTAGCAGTTGCTTGATTTTCGGCAGATCACATGGTTGGGTTATGATGATACTTTCTCCAGTTTCTCCGAGGCCCGCACGTCCTGCCCTGCCCGCCATTTGCTTGTATGTCGATAAGCTTATGAAATCTTTACCAATATATGGAGATCTTAGGATAACCTAAAACGACAGATTTTGATACCCCAATCAGAAAGATATTTTTTGTTTATTTTTTTACGAATTTTAATAATTTTGTAATTATTTGTATGTAGTCTTGTATGCTACAACTTAGATTTGGTTAAGTTAGCTTTTACGAATTGATAATTTAAATGGAACACCCTGGGTATTATATTTTTTGTTTTAATAACTTATATGATCAAGAAATTAATAGGGATTCTAAAAAAAAAATACACAGGGTGTTCCCTTTAAATTATCAAAGTTGCTTATACTTTCCAGTAGAAGCGGCAGCATTGCAAGGCTGAAAATATTTTTAAAAGAGAGAGTATGTTCACTTATACAGGGTGTTATGGAAATGACTTATTATATTTAAACCGACAAATCCTGAGATGCAAATAAATTGAAGAAAAATAACCATAAATGGCGCTTTGAATTATTGTACGAAATATACACTTTATATGAAATCTGAAAATTTACGTGGCCGCTACTGAGGACGTTCGCAATCAATAGTTTATTGAGGCGGTGTTGTCATATATTGCAACACAGAATTGTAAACGCACGTGTTCAGTTTTTGACAACAAGATGTATTTGACCCGCGTTATCACTTCTTTTTTAAACTTTTTAGAAAAAAAATACTACAATTTTAAGGTACATACTCTCTTTTACTTTCGATCTTATAATCCGTTTTATAATTAAATTCCTTAAAAAAATAAAACACAAAAAGTATGTTTTGCAACAGAACCAACAATAGGTAATATCACACAAATTTGAAATCACATCACAATATTTCTTATTATGAATTATTTCACAACAGAAAAAAATGAGTCATGATACCTACAACTAACAAAACGTTTAAAATTCGTATACATCAAGCACGTGGAACCATCGACAGCGTCATCCCATTCCCGAGTCTCGAAACATACTGAAGCAACGATAGTCGCGCGCGGCAGGTATCCAAGCAAGGGCGAATAATCATAATAATATATATTTTATTTAGCACTTGGCTAGTAAAAAGAACAAAATAAATACATATTTACATACATTGTTTACAAATACAAAATTCTAACATAAACTCTGTTCTCGCAAATACACAAAAAGTTTTCTACAAAATACAGTCAAACTAGGTGAGCTCCTTATCACATCGGGAAGCGCATTAAAACGGCGAAGTCCCTCATAAAAAAGAGTTTTTTGTAGACCAACAGATTTTACATAGTGAACGTTTTAGTTTCTTGCCGATCTGATACCATAATTGTGACAGTCATATCTTCTCTCAAGATATGAGTTGAGAAATGAGGCAATAAATTGTTTTCCATTTTATATGTTAAAATGAGGTTCAGGCGGTGTGATCTGACAATACTGTTAGTATACTCTAGTCAAGTGACCCACATTGTTACTAACTGAATCCAGATGGGACGGCGTGACAGTATGTGAGTAAAAAGGGATTCTACCTGCCAGCTTACAATCCTTTAATTTCTTGACCGCCTGTATTATCACATATCATAAATTTTAATAACTGTTAACTATCGTTTTGAACTCTTATGAAGAGTCACGTTTTTTTCGTAAAATTCCTAATTTTTTTTCTTGATTTGTAGATATCGTGAAAACTCAAAAAAAACTCAATTATATCAAAAAAGTGGCTTACCCTCTTTGCTGGTAAATTTACACCGGCAGCCAATGTGGACGTACAACAAATGACTGAAATTGTGCCCACTCTAAAAGCCTCCTCCAATAATCTTCTTTCGTCGTTGGTCAGTCCTTAAAAATACATCAATCTAAAATATACCAATGCTTAAAGTTACACTTTAAGCGTTGGAACAAGTAAAAGTAATTTTAAGTGTTTTCATGTTACGAATACTAAAAACTATAAATTTTTGCATTTTCTTGCGCTTAATATAAGTTTATAATATGTTATGCAGTGGCAAAGGTATTTTTTTTTATCAAGAATATATTTTTTTTCGATTTATTCTGTTTTAAAAGCCTTAAAAGGCTAACATTGTTTTAACTTACCAGAATGATGATACGCAATGCCAAATGGTACAGACACTTTAAGAATATCACAGAGGTCGCCCGCTTCGACTTTCAAAGCTTCTAGTAGTTGATCTTTTTCCTCTTTCTTATAATTCTTTAAGCTACTAAAAATTCAAAATATAGCATTTTTAAAATATTAATATTTACTATGTTCTTGGATTAACAGCAGGCAACTACCACACACAGAATTTTTTCAATATTTTCAAGGCATTTTCGAAACGGATTTAGTAATTTAAATGAAATTTGGGATATGAAAAGTACCTAAAATAGCAATAAAAATGTGTGAACAGGTTTACAACAAAAAATAGGTTCCTACTACACTGACTTTTTCACATTTTGATACCACAATTTGCTGACTAAAAAAAAATATCTCCTAATATTTACTTGAATTTGCTATGAAAAGATATCTACCAAAATAAAATTTCAGTAAATATAAATGAGAAGTAATTAAATGGTTTGCCGTTATTAAAATTGGTTCGCAGCAAAAAATAGCCATTAAATCATCAGCATAAAAGATTTTGCTTGCAATAAATAAAAATCGGGCTGCAACACTTGTTCTGCAAAAATGCTACAAACTGTCAACAATTTAACCGATATCAGTTCGCTTGTAATATCATGTGTTCGCTTAATTAACAGTCGAGCTGCGAAATTATTACTTGGTCAGCAAGATTTTACGATTGGTCAGTAGAAAAAAGCATGTCTAGAAGTTGTTTACTTCAGAGGTTTGCATTTTAAAAGAATGGTTGTCAATATAAATCATTGGATTGCGTTTGTTTTGAATAATCGGCAAAGTTCGTTATTGTGAGTGTGTTTTCATTCGGTGTAGCAGTCAAGGCCCAGAAGGTAGCGGGGGCGGGTTTGTTCGGTATTGTTAAATATGGGCTATTGTATGTCTTTTCATAATCCAAATTTCACTAAAATTAATAATCAGTTTCATGTTTTTCCGAAACACCCTGCATAGTATAATTAATACTACTTTAATTTGTTACTTACGGTTTCGCCAGCTTACATAATAAGTACACTACATTTTCGCAATTCTTTTTTGAAGGGCAGAATACTAAACACGATCCTTTTGGTACTACCTCCAATGCTAACCCTCCCAACATGTCTGGGTCAAGTTTATTTACAGCTTCGGAATACTACAATATAGATAAACAGTGACTAAACGACCGGTTTCCGATGTTCTGTTAAGTTAGCAATCGGATAGGATGTGACAAGAATGCTTGTCACATCTTATTTGATTTATGTAAATAGTATTTCAGAAGATTCTGTTTCCTGTAAATAAAAGTGAAAAATAAATAAATTTACCTTGTAGTCTAACTTTTTAACGTCGATTAACAAATCGCTTTCCGTTTTGCTTGTCCAATTAATCCTGGCAATTTCGTTAGTGCACTTGACATACTCTGTTAGTTCTACTGGCCTAAAGTCTTTAGTGTAAACTTCTGCATTTAAAAATTGACAGATATCTTGTATATTGCCGATAGTGGCGCTCATACCGACAATCTGAATATTTGCTGAAATTTTTTAAAAAGCTTTTTGTAATAACATATTTTAGTCAAGAAATATGTGGTGCCATGTTACTTGTCATGGTCAGAAGTATCCTCACTTTACGGTAGTTGACATGTCATATAATACAAAATACTATCACATACGAACCCACCAAATTTTATTTTTTTTAATTTAAACAATAAAACAGTTACAGGGGTGAACGCTCCTCCCGAAACACCCGGTATATCAGAAGGATGTTACAAAAATTACATTATTTACCTTGTAAAACTAAAATTTTGGTTAAACAAGCCTCCAAGGTAGCCCCCCTGCCTTGTTCTCCAACAAGATGCAGCTCATCAATGACAATAAGCCCTATTTCACGAAGTCTTCCGGTTTCTATAAGACTATTGACTAGTCCCAAAGCTTTTTCGATTGTTGCAATGTAAACAGTATGTTTTCTACGTCGTTTCCTTGGCGGATAAGAACCTTTATTCGAAGCGTATTCTTCTACTAAAAAGTCCAGGGCTATACCAAATGGTGAGAAGTCCCATACCTGAAAAAATGTATTAAAAACCAATTATATTGATATACGAGAATATACAACGTGTCCAAGATAAGGAGGGCCGGTACAGGGATCTCGGAAACCATAAGAGATACGAAGTCGGTTAAATGGAGGTAAAGTTGCGCATTTACGTGCCTAATAATATGGCGTTTAGAACGTTTAAGAATTACGAGTAGTTTCGGAGATATCCGGAAAAAACGAAAGTTTGAAAAATCGTTTAATTGTTTTCCTGGGTTTTTTGAGATCGAATTCTAAAGTAAATTGCACTTTTACATTGCCTATTATTAAATTATTAGTTATTTATTGAACTAGTCCAACATAAGTAAAAATTTAGAGCTTACTTATGAGATATTATTTATAAAATTAGGAGAAATACAGGACCGTATCCCAAAATTTCCTGACGTTGTTCAAAAAACCCTCGAAACGTTTTAAACCACAATGTGCCATACATCGTTGCATTCGGAAGAAAAAAAGCTATCAAATTCCAATATCAGAAAAACACGACCGTATTTAAAATAAAAAAAGAAAGTTGATAATGGCCCTTCGCAGACGACTTGTCGGATTACAAAACAATTAACGCTGTTAGATAGAGCGGAAAAAGTGGCAATGCAAAAGTGCAATTCGATCTGAAAAAAAAAACAGGAAAACAATAAAACGATTTTTCAGAATTTCGGATTTTTCCGGATATCTCCGGAACTACTCAGAATTTTAAAACTTTCTAAACGGCATATTATTAGGCACATAAATGTGCAACTTTACCTCCATTTAACCGACTTCGTATCTCTTACGGTTTCTGAGATCCCTGTACTGGCCCTCCTTATCCTGGACACGTTGTAGTACAGGGCAAAAGGTCAGTTTACTGAAATAAAATATGAAATAATATGAACCACTAAAAATATTCAGACAATAAGTAAATTATGACATACCTTTTCTTGTACTATAGCAACATATGGCAAAATGAAAAGCGCATTTCTTTGATAACATAATACTTCCCTTAACATCAGCATTTCAGCCACTAATGTTTTACCGCCACTGGTCGGTAAAGCATAAACCAAATTTTTCCTGTTTGTTATTGCTAAATTTAGACACTCCTCTTGCCAATCTAAAACCAACTTTTTCTTGAATTTTCGCCCGTTTGTAATTATTAAAATATTGAAACTTATGTTTAGAGCTGCGAATTTGCGTTGCCACCACCGACCTATAACTGTGGATACATACATCTATTGGGGCCAAACTTGTTTATAGTATACATAAACGATATTGTAAAATGTTTGACAAAATGCAATATACAACTGTTTGCTGATGACACATTAATATATCTGGTTGGAGAAAATGTTCAGACTGTAATAAAAGTGTTAAATAAAGAAGTAGAAATTCTACATAAATGGATATCTCTGAATGGATTAAGTTTGAATATAGAAAAAACGAAGTGTACGATAATAAGAAGTAAGCAAAATAGTACGGAAACAGAGACAGCTACCAAAATATCCATAAACAGACAAAAGATAGACAAAGTAGAGGAATACAAATACTTGGGTATTATAATTGACGATCATCTAACATTTTCCAGTCATGCACAATATATAACTAAAAAAATTGCAAAAACGGTTAACCTACTGGAAGATTAAGTCCGTACTTGAGCGAGTGGTTCATATATAAATCGATTATCATGCCTCATCTTAATTATTATACATCTATTTTGTTTCTGCTCAATGAGACAGAGTTAAGTATCTTGCAAAAAAAACAGAACCAGGCAATGCTATACATACTTTTATGTGATCGATCATTATACTAGTGTTGCCCATATGCTGGCATCCACTTGTTTGCTAAGTGTGAGGCAGGGAATTTTCGTAAGTACAATGACAGTGGTACACAAAATAAAAAACGGATTATTTCCTGAACATTTATTACAAAACTTAAGAAATGTGTCAGAAGTACACAATTATCCAACACGCACAAGGGATAATTTTTATGTAAATACAGTATCGACAACATATGGCCAAAAAAGCCTTTTCCACAAGGGGCTTATTCAATATAATGAGCTGCCCAATAATGTAAAGATATCTCAATCAATAAAGAAATTTCGAAGAAAATGTATAGACTATTTCAAACTTAACATGACGATCCAATAAATTCAAATGTAGCAATTTTATTTATTTTATTGAATTTGTGAATTGTTGTAGGAATATTATTTTTATGTATTTGTTAGCTTTGCTATTAATAAAGTTATTATTATTAACTTATGGGGTGCGCAGTACGAGTGAAAAAATGGATTGGTTCGCACGGTTTTCCGGTCATATTTTTAAAGGTTGCTCGTCGGTTGTCTTGCGCACATTGTTGTCGCCGTCATATAGGTAACCCAACCGGTATTGGTGCAGGTTTGGTTGCCAACCAACAACGACCGTCCAGAACCGAAATCAGTCGTAGCGATGTAACGATATATCTATCGTGGACAATATTGCCGTGTAATCATTTTCATTAAGGGCGAAGTATGGTCCTGTTAAGTCGGCATTGCGCATGACATCTGACGATCAGCTTTGTTAACATGCGCGAGGCCGTAAATTTGCCACTTTTACTTTTAGAGTTTGGCTATCCATAGATATAGGTCGGTGGTTGGCACCCATAGGCGTGCGCGTCATAGTCATTAGAATACTATATTTCCACTGAATTAAATTACTTACCCTTTAAAAATTACTATTATAGGTAGGTGTTAGGTATGACTAATAATATTAAAATTGTTATAAAAATGCAAATGCATTTCTAATACAACCACAAACAAAGCTGTTTAGCTGAAGTCACCTGGCAGTCGGCACGGCCCACAGCGATTTCCGACGCTGAACGGCAACGTTAAATTCGCAGCTTTACGTTCATTGCATTTTAGATATGTAAATTGATGCTTGTTGAACTTACCATATAAGTTGTCAATGCCTTTATACTGTTTTATCAAATCCTTTACTTTATCAGGAAGGCCATAAAAATTTCCTAATTTTCGAAACTCAGGTTCGTGGTCTGATAAGCTTCTATTTAAAGAATTGTTCAGGGTTAAATCGTCCTTTTGAGGCTGAACACTTTTAGTAGCATTCTTAAGAAGGGCTTGCTTAATAAAGGACCCGAAACTACAATTCGCTCCAGTTAAAAAACTCTCGTCCTCCCAATTAAGATTTACCAAACTCTTACTAAGATCTTCAGGCAACTTTTCATTGTTGTTATCTTTTGAAATTAGCGTATCATCGGCAAACATGACATCTAGAATTTTATCTGGGATCGATTTCTCATTATTTTCTGTGCCCATTGCACAGATAGATTGTTCTATTTGTTCAAAAATATTATCTACTTCTTTCTTGTATTGGGTTGTAACTGATTCATTATTGAATAACATAGATCTATCCTGAATTTGTTTATCTTTCTTTGCCTTAATAGCCGAGATCTTGTCTGTGAACGATTTTAATAAAGGTACCTTAAAAATGTCATAATTTTCGGCTGTTTCTTGACACTTTTCATTTTCCATTATAGACTCCTTTCCTTCAGTATTCATCACCGCCACGTTTAATTGATTAATTATTTGTGTATTAAAGGATTGCGAAAATAAATCCTCATCGTTTGACTCGAGAACTGGAGATTTTTCCTTGTCGACACTTCTTGGATCATCTTTCTTCTGCTGTTCATTGGTACTTGCAGTCCCGCACTTTAAAAAGTTTGCAAACGCATCAAATTCCGTTTTGTTCAACTCCTCTAGCGGTGAATTTTTGGGGGAACTGTTTTTAAAGAGTTTTGTTATATCCAAATTATCTAACGTGTCTTCTAGGCTCTCGGCTATCGATTCATTGGCAGGAAGCCTCTGATCCAGCTTAATTTTCTTGTCATTAATTAGAGGTTCGCATTTTCCTAAAAGTCTTTTTGACCCAACACAAGGCTTACATTTTGCCGTGTCTTGAGGCGCGCTTAGAGGAGTTTCTATACTATAATTTTCAGATGATCCAAATCCACTGGTTGAAACTAAAATAAATATATGTAGTTTAGCCCACTGGGCTGGAAAATACCTTTTAAACCTTCAATTTAATGCATAAAAATATAAACATTTAAAATTTTTGTATTGATTTACTACGTAATTTAAAATATATAAACATACATGTGCATTAAAGCATGTCAACAGATGTTAAACACAAGTAAATAATAAATTGGCTCATGTTAGTTCAGATATATATTTTTGTCTTTTAACTGAAACAGTAATTCTATGGAGGAAAGGTTTAGACATCACATAGCAGCTGGTATTACAAAGTTGTCAGTATTCTTTATCAAAACAGTAAGTTCAAGTCACACTCTAAATTTATATGTTACCAGAAGGAATCCAGAGCAAAGAGAACAGAACAGAAAAACAAGTTGAATAGCTTACGATGCAGTCATTTAAATAAAGTTTTGCACATATATTCATGTCTGCATACCACATATAACATTACCAATAAATATCTATTAAAGGATTGGCCGCTTAAAATAAAAAATGCTATACCTTCATTTTTTAAAGACAACCGAGGAATTGTAGCCTTTGGTTCTGGTGGATCTGCTGATTCAATAGAGGAATCATCTGTAAAAAATATGATGTGAGAACAAAATACACTTGACCTGGACAACAGGATTTTAGATTTAACAGGGTACTTTCACCGAAAATGTTGGACTTCCTGCAAAACATGGTTCTATTATATCCTACCATTTATCAGCAATTAATTGGTATGTTGATTGGTCAGGGTGCACTGAATGTATTTAATTTATGTCCCAATAATAATTAACTTTTGTTAATTAAAAATACTGACTACCTACATTTCTATATGGACTGGGTCATGATGGTATAAATAATAAATAATAATTTGTATCATGGGACTGGGTACTCCTACCCTATAATAAATATATTTTTTTTATGTTGTACTTAAATTAGTAAATACTTAGAAGATATTATAAATTAACGTTCTTCTTACTTAAATCACTTGGTTTGTTTAGATAATAAAAATATTTCTTAGTTATTTTGAATAAAAGCTATCTTACCGACCACATAGGACAGTCGAATTTATTATACAAGAAACGTTAGTTTGTGGTGATTTTAACTTTACCTAGTCTTAGGGGGTTCTGCTTAATATTTGCATTAACTTTCCGCAAAAAATCCATTTTCACGTTGCAGGTAGCATGAAAAATTAATTCTTTTTAAATTCTGAGTCTAAAAAAACGAAACATAAAAAAACTAGGTTAGTTTGTTCCACAAACCAATTAAGGTTCGTTCGTTCCACCAAATAATGGCCTTCCACACTTATAATCAGCCAGTACGTCTCTTTAATTTTCCTTTCAGTTATTAGGAAAGTTAGAATATTTCAGATTGTTCACATTAAATATTAAGGAACCCGTAATAACAGCACACATATAATATATTAAAATGTTATTGTATAACAGCTGCTAGAATCAACAGATAATATGTTAATGGCGAAAGCAGCGCAACGTTATGATCAAATCAAGAGCGGTGAAAAATCCATTTTCCCCTGTTACCAAACATAACCTAAAACCCGCTACAGTGTTCACTTGTCATTCCTCTGTGTTAAAAAATGTGTATGCGATTACGGCGACGTGAAAGAAATTTTTAAAATAAAGTTACATCAAAAACTTGTCGTGTAAATTGAAATCTCTGCCACCTGTAAGTTCTGAAAATGGAAGCAAATTATTTTCGTTAGTTGCTAAGCACTCGATGCCTAATTCAATCGCGATGGATTCGGAAATAATGTTCCAAAGGGAAATGATTATTTTGCCGCTCGCCGTGAATGGATCCAGATCCGACTAAATGTGATTTGTAAATTTTTATTTTTGTAAACAAACATATTTTCAACCTATATAAAATCTTTATTTATGAATAAATAATTATTCCTTAACGATTATTAAGTAGTGACCTAAAAATGTTCGCCCTTCGATATATAAAAACGTAAGTTGTTGTTCTAGAATCTAATGTTTAAAGATATTTGAAACTGTATCTCGGTATGGCTATTTATGTGAGTTAAAGACTAGAATTGATTTATTTATGTGTATCATCCAGATCATTGAAATTTATACCCTTTTTAAAGAATCAATAACTCCCAATAATAAGAATGAAGTATGAATTATTCAGAAGCAAAAGTTAAAACATCTTGGCTATATTTTTTGTCTGCTTTTTTTTAATCTTATTTGAACTGTTGACCTCAGCAAATGAAGATGTCTGCGACAGCAGCATCAGCGTCATAGAATAATATTTAAGTTTATTCAGCAGCATTATGGTGACTTTAGGTCTTGTAAAAAGTTTTAAATGAATTAGAACATATGAGCCACTTGCCATATAATTTAGTAGCTAATGTATATAGTATTTTGATATAAACAAAGTTAAATAAATTAATAAATGTAAACAATAAACAGATATAATATTCTACTTATGTACAGATACTTCAACTCTTCACCTAATAATTACATATTATCCTCTTTGGCATATGTCCAATTCCAATATCCCAAATATTATTATATTTATTTATATTTTTTACTTTTAAATATTTGATGAAATAAATGATGAAACCCTTCCTATGGCATAATTTCTTAGTATAAATATTTAGACCTTGATCCAATCAATATCTAGGAACTTCTCTAAAATGACAGGCCCAAAACAAAAGCTTGTGGTTAATCTTTGGTTAAATCAGCTGTTTACATTATTTATTTTGTTTTTAATTTCTGTTAAACTCTACATTATAAACAATGATAAGCATGCTGTACCCCACACAGACCAGCACAGATAAGAACATCTGGTCCACATTATATAGAGGAAATTTGGCAATAATTTAATGTTTCACATGAAATAACAATATTTTGTAAAAGAGCACTGCACGCATGTTTTTGAAATGTTATTTTTTGTCTTTGCTGTATATGATGAAGGGGTTAAAAAACAACGGTTTTTATAGCATTCATCGTTCAGGTTAATATACAGCGTGTCCCAGAATATGTGGGCATTCTCCCGGGTTCAGATAGAACACTTAAAAATAATAGGAGAAGTTCCTATAAATTTTTCTTCCTATGGCCTCACCTACAGAGATACCATAACGGACGTCCCTGGAAATCGTTGTTTTTTAAATAATTTTTTAAGTACTAGGTGTAATTTAATAATTGTTTAGTATTGGTTACTAGGAGAGTCTCCTTAAAATTCACCCTTTTAAATACATTTGGCTTATTTAGTTTGTCAGGGACGGACGAGACGTAACACAAAAATGCTTTTTTTTGTACACCTTGTATGATGAAGGAGCGACAATAATATTTTTGGATACTCTAAACCTTAAGCTGAAAAAAAGGTATCTTGTATCAATGTCGATAAAATTAACCGTTTTCGAAATAAAAGATATTTTTGTTCAATATGATTTATATTCAGTATACGTAAATTCCATTACTAAGTTAGTAACTAATAAGACAAAGGAGAAAAACCGCAAATTTCAAGGCACTACCATAAACTGACACTGGCATAAATTTCTTATTTAAATTGGTACATGTGAAAAAAACCATAACAACAATGAGGGAATTTTATGAACATAAAACAACAACTAATGCAAAAAACCATATTGAACAAAAATGTTTTTTTTTTTTCGAAAACTTCACTTTATCGACATTGATCAAGAGTACCTTTTTTTCAGCTTAAGGTTTAGAGTATACAAAAATATTATTGTCGTTTCTTCATCATACAAGGTGTACAAAAAAAAACATTTTTGTATTACGTCTAGTCCGTCCCTGGCAAACTAAATAAGCCAAATGTGTTTAAAAGGACGAATTTTAAGGAGAGTCATCTACTAACCATTATACTAACAAGTTATTAAATTACACCCAGTACTTAATAAATTATTTAAATAACAACGATTTCCAGGGACGTCCGTTATGGGCCCGTATCTCCGTAGGGGAGGCCGTAGGAAGAAAAATGTATAAGAACTTCTCCTGTTATTTTTAAGTGTTCTATCTGAACCCGGGAGATTGCCCACATATTCTGGGACACCCTGTATAGACATACATATAGAGACCAAGGATATGACATTTATTCACCGCCCATCGATTACCAATATCCACACAGCCAGCTCATTGAAAACCCTTATTGATTAGGTACTATAATCCCTAATTGCCCTTGCCCGTGATTAGGTACTAAAAGCCCTAATTGCACTATTACAACAGCAAAGACGGGTTCAAGGGTGTTCAAGAAGTTGCTGAAAAAACAAGAATTAATACGAAACAACATTCATAAAATATTTTCCAATATATGTAGTATGATAAAAAAATAATTTATCAAATAATTTGTGTTTTCCAATATTACTGATCTTTGAACTTTTTATAAAAATTAGTGTTATTTACTATGGTAGTATACATTTTCAAAACGTCAAAATATACAGATAACCTTTTCTAGGGACAGCTGATAAAGAAGGTCTTAACAAATCACCCGTGACTATATAAAAAATATAATATAGGGTAGACCAAAGTAAGGTATATTTTGCGAGATTATGTAGTTTTTGGTGGTTACCTTATTACTTTTCACATTGTCTTGCTATGTTACATTGGCATATATAGCAAACTCCGGCAATGCATACTTCTGTTTATTACGTACGCGTTTTATTGGTTCCTGCCAAAATACTCCCTGATTTTTACCGAATATTGCGTACCAAGTGACTCGTAAGTAGTTATATTAAAACGTTAATGGTTAATATAATATTCCTCCATGAATCGCTTTTACATCTTGACTGGAGTTGTGCAATTTTCATATCATTTTATTATTTTTTTGCACAAGTTCACTATTAATCATCTAAGCATCATTGTACCCTTCTGATTAAGAGCTGCGTTTAATCACAGGTTGCCAAACAGGCACTATTTTATGAGAACGTTTAGCCAAATATACCTAATTTTTTTCTAATCTAAAACTGGATTCGTAAAGTTAAAGGCTTTTCCAAGCGCTATGAAAAAATTGCGTTAAAAAATATAATATAATAAGAACAATAATAGCCATTTGAAATATGAACAATTTTCAAATTCTTGTCACAGATCTTCCCGAAACTTGTTAATACCACAATCGACATGTCAGACAATCTAAATATCAATAAATTAACTAAAAATCTTTATTATTAACGGCTAAAACTTCACGAAAAGAAATATTGATCAGTTGATGACTCTCGTATCTTTTTAACCTGCCAAAAAGCGACATATTTTTTAATTAAATTGATGCAACATAGATGGTTCTGATTGCTAATTTGGAATTGTTTGGGATCCTCATCTGAAAGCTATAAACCCAGTCATTAATTTTTATTTAACTATATTTTGTTGCTAAATGGCTGTAATTGCATATCTGAATATAACTTATAATTCAAAATGACTTTACTCTATAACATTCTTCTGTATTGTAAAAAATAAGGTACTTTACTTTTGAGTAAAATTCATATTTTTTGACAAACCTCGTATACGGTTTTAAAAAAAATGATATCTGGTGGTTGCATTTTAAGTTTTGGACCATGCACATCTTTTTATCAAGAATATTTTTTTTTATAAAACCAACAATAAAAATGTTTTCCATATGGTTCCAACTTAAGTAGACACACTGTATAAATCCGGTTATAACGTTTCAATACTTTCACCTAATTAGTTGTCAAATTCCGGTTAGTAGTGGGATTTTCAGGAATCGACCTGAGTCCACTCTATTCAGAATATAAATTAAATTAACTTAACAAATTTCCTCATTATTTGAATGGTAAATACAGTGATACCTCGAGATACGAGTTTAATTCGTTCCGTAACCTTGCTCGTATGTCAATTTGCTCGTATCTCAAAGCAATTTTCCCCATTGAAATTAATTCAAATGCCATTAATCCGTTCCAGCTCCAAAAATGCTATCCCCAATTGTTTTAGTTACGTGTTTTTGAATAAGAAAAATGTATTTATAAATGACAAATATTGTATAAAAACATAATAACTTATACACAACTTAAATGCTACTGTATGCTTAATTTTAGTCACTGCTTTTCACTGGTCTTTGCCTTTTTCGCCAGATTAAAAAAAAAACTGTCCAAGTAGGTTGGTTGCTTCCTCCCTTTCAGAATACTGCGGAAATGAGTTAGGCCTGTGTCTTTAAATAGCTCCGATGCACGACCAGTTGCAACTTTTTCGGGGTGTTTCTTTTCCACGAACTGTGAAACTCTCTCTCACATTCCCAAAATCTCTTTTATCTCACTTGTAGAGATCGCGTCGCTGCTGACCGTTCCTCGTATCTCAAATGTCGCTCGTATTTCAAAACAAAACTTCACTCGCTCGACATCTCGTATATCAAATAACTCGTATGTTAGGGCACTCGTATCTCGAGGTACCACTGTAATTTGTATTCGTCCTGTATCAAGGTTGTTCGTTTGTCTGACATTTATTTACTCAGTGATTGCTCATATTAAATTTATCTAACTTCTCTGACCTTAACATGAAGTAATGCAGCGGAATGCGATAAAAATATAAAAAAATCTTCTTCATTAATGAAAAACTCACAATTGGAGCAACAAGAGCACTTCCGAGCAGACTTAAATGAACACCTACAAAATTTGTTTATTTAATAGAAATTGTAATCATGTTATTTTTTTAAAAGTAATGTCAGCAGTCTTGGCAAGTTTGACTGTAGGTTGTGACCTTTGAGACCCCCATATTTACGAATCATTAATTTTTGATGCGCTTATTATTCTTTGTATAATTTTTTTTATTGTAAGTTCTGATAAAAAGTCATCCACAGCAGAGCTGATATTTTATCTTTTATAAATTATAATTTTCTGTTTTTCATTAAATTATGTAAATTGTGTAAAATATTCTAGCGACAGGTCCCGTAATATCTATAGTTTAGCATGTGAACCGAAGCACTTAAGATATTCACAGTTTTATGCTTTTGCTTGGATTATCATACTGAGGACCTTTTAAATAAACCCACGAAACTATTTTATATAACATCGCCCAATTTCCAAATCGGTTTTGGAGGAAATTTTAAGTTATTTTAAAATCTGCACCATTTTGAAATATCTAAATGTGACCTAAAAAGTGGTGTTATGATTAGTGTTGTGATCGCTCGAGCGAAAAACCGCATGAGTACTCGATTATTGAAATAACCGACATCGCTCGATTATTAAAAAAACCGATCGAGTTATAAATTCAATCGAAAATCGTCGCTTGTTACTTTTTACCTTTCACTCGATACCCGAGCTTCGCTTGACGCCGACGTATATTCGAGCAGTTTTTCGCTCGATAGGAAATACTCTAGTTATAAATTCAGGCGAAAAATCGAATCATTGTCTTTCCCTTGATACCCGATCTTCGCGCGCCACCCGAAATGTGTCGATTGGCGACGTTCTAGTTTGACGCTCAGAAGGCTGACACGAGATACGTCTTTCTTAAAAGCACATAAACGAGAAGGTGCATACAAAAAAGTATGTCAAATCCCTTAGTGGATTCATGGCGACATGGGTTTTGTTTTGTTCTTTCTTAATAAGAACTCTAGAATAAACTTCTAAAACTTACAAAAACAACCCAACACATTCTTCTTAGTCATAAAAATTTCAAGTGATTAATCGCTCGAGCGATTCACTCGCTCGAGTATCAAGTACTCGATTATTAAAATCATCGGTTTTTCAGGACACTACTAAGAAGTCTCAAAATTCTATTACTCACAATGTATCGATTGTATTTTACAAAAAGAATAACTTATATTTCATATTTGTCAACTGAATTTATACAAACTTAAATTTCTATGCAGATTAATTGTAGACACAATAATTGAAGACACAAGTGAATGAAGGCTCTATGTAACATCAAAATGATTTAGAGAAAATCGAGTTTAAAGTTTTTTTGTCTGGCACGATCATCAATAAATATTATCCTTCATCAACTTGTATATCTGTTATTTACCATTAGAACAATATTGAAAGTAATTGTAACGAATTTTATGTACATAAATCCTTCATCCATGTAAAAAACTCAATTTTTTTCCAAAATGTTACATAGACCCTTCATCCACTTGTGTCTTCAATTATACAGGGTAAAATTGACTTGTCATTCCAATTTTTAATATTATTTACTGGTTAATATAATATGTACATATTGGCCTCCTGGTACTCTGGTATCTGATGCATCCTGAAATACCTTAGGCCAAGTTTAATCGATTTGATGCATTCGGAAATACAAATGAATAAACTAAATAGAATTGACGCTACCTAGAATTCACGAGAGGAATGAATTTCAATTTAGTGGTATAATCTGGAGTTAGATTAGAGATTATTGAGGATTTCTGAAATGTATTTGAAAAAGTGTTTACAAGAACATCTTAAGTGGTTGACAAGCAGAGCAAGTAACCAAAACCGTAGTAAGGCATACAGGGTGATTCACGACGAGCTTGCATTAGAACTTTATGGAGAACTACTGAATAAATGTTTCTGAAACTTTGGGGATTTAGGTTTATCGATATGCTCTCTTTAACTAAAATATTCACATGTTTTTGTTATTTCCGGTTATACCGGAAGTAGCTGCAAACTTTCGTTTTTTAAATACAACATGGTAATTTTTATTACATTTTTCGATTAAGCGTTAAATACTAAGCACATTTTATAGAACATGTTTTTGTCAGACTCTGTTATTTTTTGAGAAATCTGGACTTTTTGTAATTATTTGGCAAATGCATGACGATGAAATAATCCATATAATTTTTTTACCTTAGCTCTTGGACTAAAAGTTTTTCTCATGCTGCCCTCACCCTTTCAATTAGATTTTCCTTCAGTATCTCTTCAGTACATCAGTATACAGCCCCTAAGTACAATTGTTTTCATAGCACACTTGAACAAATAGGATTTTCGGAATAAAATTGGATTTTTTTAGAAAACGCTTTAATATAGGTATAGGACAGTAAATACTATTTATAAAGAACAACTAAGTTGCCATCAAATTAAACAAAAATATACAGGGTGTTCCATTTAAAATAAGAAAGTTTTTAATGGTTGAATTCTTTCACAATGAAGCTTGAATTGTGACCACCCTGTACATTTTCTGCCGAATTTCAAATATTTTTGAGATTTGATGATCTTCTAGCTATTCGAGTATTTATTATTTTAGTCCAAGAGCTAAGGTAAACAAATTATATCCTCCTCATGCATTTGCCAAATAATTACAAAAAGTCCAGATATCTCAAAAACTAACGGAGTCTGATAAAAACATGTTCTATAAAATGTGCTTAGTATTTAACGCTTAATCGAAAAATGTAATAGAAATTGCCATGTTGTATTTAAAAAACGAACGTTTGAAGCTACTTCCGGTATAACCGGAAATGACAAAAGCATGTAAATATTTTAGTTTAAGAGAGCATATCGATTCCCAAAGTTTCAGAAACATATATTCGGTAGTTCTCCATAAAGTTCTAATGCTAGCTCGTCGTGCATCACCCTGTATATTCGTAATTTCCACAGTACAGATAATGCCATCATCTTTCACAAATATCTCTGGATGGTACCAAGAAGATCGACTTATTCTTTGATAAGTTTGGGTTATAGAAACTGGAGCTAATTTTAAAAACTTATAATTTTGTATTTCAAAATCGATCTCTATCTGTAATACATTGTACTAGGGATTCCATTTTACTAAGGTAAACCATGTAAATATTACTCTAAAATGATTGTAGGGGATTAAAGTTTGAAACAGATTCAGTTACGACTGGATTAAGCAAAATAAAATGTATTTTGTGATATCCAGTAAGGAAATGTCGCAGAATTAGGGCCTTTACAGTTTTTGTTCCATATTTTTCATCATTTTATCATACAGTACAACTTTTATTTGCTTTCATTGTAACTTCTTTTAAAGATATATATTTGACGTCGTTAAGATTTGCGTATTGAACGATTTGTTATCTTTCTAGAGTATCAAGGCCATACCAAGTGGGCTTGGGGTTATCAGCTTCCCAAAGAATTCGGGCAGTTGATAAGCGTCACGCGCTTATCAGACTGGTATCCACAGATAATAAAAAGTCAAAATCACCCGGTAAGTAAAGTCAATTTCCTCCTCCTCCCTCCTCCTCCGATTAAAGGTGCAGTTATGTACAGACATAGTCAAAAAATTTCATCTAACTCCCTATTAAGCGGGGTATGCTGACCTCAAATACAGTGAATACACCGTCTAAATATTTGCGCCTAATAGAGGTGTCCGCCCATGGGAAATTTGTTATTAGGTAATATGTAAATGCAAAATTATTACTATGTATATGTATGTACAAATAATCATAACATAACAAAAATACACTAGTTTTAGTTAGGATGTAGTAATTGTAGTACTACATAAATCTAGAAAATGTAATTCCAAGTCTTATAACAATTCCATTACTGTAGAGTCACCCCTATTCTTTGCTTACTCTTATAATTCCTTTACCATACTAATGGCTTATTGATAATTGGTGACATTTGTTTGATTACTGCATTCAACTTCTTCATCAGAGTCGTCAGATAGTGATGTGGTTTCAGTTTGGGCTACATAATCGGTAGGAATGGGGTCACTATCATCTTCTAATAGCACATTGCTACCAATGTTAATGAACTCGCCCAAATCATTGTTATCAAATTACACACTTCCACAACATCAATACTCTCTTTCAGACTCAAAACGCGACATTTTTCTGCCCTTGTTTACGATTTTAACCTTACAACTCACAAATAAACGGCGGACTGCTGCCGGGAAATCACACATACTTTCATTCGGCGAAGTCCTTTCGCTCTGCCACTCATACGCGATTGGTTGCCGGTCTGTCTTCAGAGAGTTTTTGCACCGTACTTATTCGTCTCCCAAATAATTTTTGTCCGTTTAAAGGAGGGTTTTTGCACTCTTTGTATGAAATCAGCCTGTTAGCGTCCGCCCAAGAGAGGGTGATTTTCATGGAATTTCATATACCTAGTTCTGGACTATGAAAAAATGCCCGCTTAATAGAGATGTCCGCTTATTAGAGGTGTCCGTTATGAGAGCTTTCGCTGTACTAATGTGTGGAGAAATTATTGGTTAGGAAATAATTTTCCACGCATTAGTATTTGATGTCATATCGCGTCGACGTCACCGGTTTTCTCCGTATTGAGAGGGGTAGAGAGACGTACATGGCGCTTCATCGTGGTAGCGAACGACGAAAGGTCGTAGCACACGCAGTTGTTTGGGAACATCACAATAGATTGGCATGATTAACCTAAAATACAGATGTCAAGTTAACTCATATGTCTATGACGTCGCCATATCTGGGATGATTTTACGGTCGATTGAAAAACAAAAATAGGCTTTCTCTAGGACACCAAAGGAATCACCGATTTAAATATAATAAACCATTTGCATAACACCCTGTATAATTGTCTTGAGCTTCGATCAACACCAGTAACAACGCTACTTTTAACGGGATATTTTACCAGAGACGTACTCAGGACTTGAGATGCACCAATTTTATAAACAGAAACTGTTGTTACATTCGCATGGTTTTCTTCTTTTATCTTCCATTTACCTGTTATCTTAAAAACCAGAGAAAAAAAATCAACTTTCGACGAAGAACGTAAACAGATGTATGTATTCTCTCCCACTATCAACTGATAAGACCTGAGGTTATGAACTTGATAAGATTTTGCTTCCTATAAAACGGCGATGTTCACCAGCCGAAAATTTTATTATATTAGTTAAATGTGCCCAGTTCAGAATGGAAATTGTGAGCGAAAAAATTTCCGAAGAAAGATTTCTTTATATCGAGTACATCTTATTACTAAAAGGTCTGATATAAAACTCGTGCGATCCAGTCATTGATCGAAAAGAGAATTTTCCGAAACTTCTTTGTTCGCTGTTTTAGTGAAATTTTAACTTGCTTAAAAGTAGTTTTTTTGCGTCTTACAAATTAGACACTATGAATGGAATTAATTTCTTAGGTTTACGACCATTTTGTACTTAATACTTATCTATTTTGTTGTAAACCACCTAAAAGGATTAAAATTTCTCGCGACAAGAAAAGGAAAATATTTTGATTGACGGGATCTTAAACAATCCATATATTTTTGTTTTCTTTATGTAGGTTGGACAGAATGGGAAGGGATAGTAAGAAGGTTTGTTCCCATTGGAATATGCCTTATAGCAGTGATGCAATGGCGCGCCTACCGCCGAAGAACAAAAGGAGACACTGTGGCGAAACAGTGGGAGATTAATTGTTACTGTTGGCTGCCTTTGAGGACTATGAGCAGATGCTGGGGATTTATGGCTGGTAAGTACCATCCGACTTTTAAACAGAGAATTCACACCTTACTTGAGCCTATTTCTAATTAGTTAGAGAGATGGTGACAATAGGGGGTCCGTGAAGTGGAATATCAGTAATTTGTTACAACTCTACAACTTTTATATCTGAGGAAATGCCGTAGAGCGTTGTTGAGATGCGCTGTACCGCTTTAGATAGGAAATTTTCAATAAATTCAAAATTATATCGAGCCATGTCTGAAAATGAATTTACAGCATCTGCGTGACCCCAATGTCACGGGAAACATATTTTCTGACAAGTCAACCCTTGCATATACTTTTCCGAGTGTGTCAAAAAAAAATGAATGGAAAAATTATAAAGTCTCAAGTGACATGGGTCCAAGTGGGCTTAATCGATTTGTATTCACATGGAGATGACTCGTAAACAATTTTCTGATAAAAATAATATCGCGAAAGTGCAGCATACTTTCAAGGATATCTTGAACAAGAAGACTATGAAAGTCGGTACGAAGGTGCACGAAGTAAGACTGCAGCGAGATTTCTTTGGACAATTGCTGACTGCATCGCTCTCTCAAAAAATAGATTTAGAGAAAGTTTTGCAGTACCCGATTACTCCAATCCCGCTTTTTCTCTGTCATACCTTCCGGTATCTCTGCGTAATATTGTCAGAATTCCGCCTAGCTAGGTGCGATTCTTCTGAAATTTTTTTTTCACAATATTTGGGTGTCAAGGAATGTAGTGTGACAATTTTCTGACATGTCACGATCGTTTTCCGAATTTCCTCCGAGGAGATTTAAAAAAAAAAAATCCAATAATGAAATGGCGAGACCTGGAACGACAAAACTTTTTTCACATAATCTTTAAAATATAATGTTCCATTCTAGAAAGTTTCAACTTCAAATTCCCTTTTTCGCTTTTTTTTTGACACGCTCGGAAAAGTATATGCAAGGGTTGACTTTTCAGAAAATGTGTTTCCTATGACTTTGGGGTCATGCAGATGCTGTAAATTAATTTTCAGACATGCTCGATATAATTTTGAATTTATGAAGAATTTCCTTTCTAAAGCGGCACAGCGCCTCTCAGCAACGCTCTACGGCATTTCATCAGATATAAAAGTTGTAGAGGGGGACCTGAACTCCACGAAAAACCAAATTACTGATATTCCACTTCCCGGACCCCCTATTGTCACCGTCTATCTAACTAAATTGTTTATCATTTCTAAACCATCTAAGAGTAATAAGCTGATATTTTTTACAATAGTTTACAGAAGTTGCCACACTAAACGTCGAAATACAGGGTGTTACAGATTTTCATGTTTTTTTAAATAATTTGTTAAGGTTAATGACTTAAATACGTGAGAACTAGACTAGATAGACAACTGTTAATTTTTTTATACGAAAACTATACGTCAAACGACAAGAAATCCGATATTTGCTCAGCAAGGAATGGGAATTTCAAAAATAATTTTTATTTAAAAAAAAGTGGCGTACCATTATTTTCTTCAAAAATACCGAGGGCAATTCCCGCACGAACGCCACTGGTCGGAATAAAAAAGCATGTTATACATCATAAAATTCCCCTTGATGAATAGAAATTGAAAACAGAAAATTTCACTGTATCTCAAAAGTTAAGACGTTTAGAACATATGTTCATATGAAGTTTTTTTGTGACCGAAGAATATTAGCATGTTATTAAGAAACACCCTGTATGTACCTAAATGTTCCTGTTTTGTTAATTGCCACTGACATTTTTCCTTGCGGTTATTTTGTGATTGACCTGCGTTAGTACCTTCCATTAGAATTAATGACAATCATATTGTTATTCGGAAATTGTTATGTTCTTATGTGCAGACATATCCTAAACAACTATTTACTACTTTGACCTCGTTCACTTATTAGTGAAATAATAATAAACAATAACGAAGGAGAACTGTGTTGTAGAAGATAAACTTACTTGTGTTATCGTTTTTGTGTTTGGCCAGACTGTATGTCATCAAAACAATGGATTATTTTTCGGTATGCCTTTAGAGAGATAGATAGGCTTTCTTAGAAAAATAAGCATCCCAAAAATATAATATGTTAGAGCTTCGAGTTTTTAAGCAGTTATAACTGCCAGCACTGTCAAAATAACTTCATTTAAAAAACTTTTTATGGTTAAATGATTTCCAGTGGCCCAGTATTTTCGTATACTTTCAGGGCATTTTTAATTTAAAACAAAAATTAAAAATATATGAGAAGTACTTAAATGGTTTGTCGTTATTAAAATTGGTTCGCAGCAAAAAATAGCCATTAAATCATTTGATCAGCATAAAAAGATTTTGCTTGCAATAAATAAAAATCGGACTGCAACACTTGTTCTGCAAAAAATGCTACAAACTGTCAACAATTTAACCGATATCAGTCCGCTTGTAATATCATGTGTTCGCTTAATTAACAGTCGAGCCGCGAAATGATTACTTCAGCAAGACTTTACAATTTGTAGAAAAAAACATATCCAGAAGCAGTTTACTTCAGAGGTTTGCATATTAAAAGAATGGTTATCAATATAAATCATTGGATTGCGTTTGTTTTGAATAATCGGTAAAGTTCGTTATTGTGAGCGCAGCGAAAGCAGTCGCGTGATACGAGTAGCTAATTGCGTACGTGTGTATTCATTCAGTGTAGCAGTCAAGGCCCAAAAGGTAGCGGGGTGGGTTTTCACTTGTTTTCCCAGGGCACTATCAATTTATGTAACTTTCTTGTGTTTTCTTTTGCCGAATACAGAAGGAAATCGGCAACAAAAGGTGTAGCGGGAGCGGCTTTTCACTTGTTTTCCCAGGGCACTATCACTATTTGACATTTTATTGCTTTTTTTTTGATGACCAAGATTAAATATTTTGCTTACCCCCCGCTGATTGCTTACCAATATTTGATTAAAAATTGATCGCTCATAGCAGCTTATATATTTAATTTGCGTACCAAAATAATTTAGAGCACTCTAGTATGACATTAAATACTGACCGATTCAGAAATGTTTGCTGTCCATAAGTTGCTCACCAACTAGCCATTTTGGGTGACCGATTACATTTTTCTGTTCGCAAAAATAAGAATATTTTGCTAACCAGTTAAATGATACCCAAAATATATTACATATTGGTTATACCATAACCATACCATATTTTTTCAGATATACAATTACCAGAATTTGCAAGACCGATAGTCTATGAACTATACGCCAAGACGTTCAACGTTAACCTTGCCGAAGCCAAATATCAGAATCTGAAAGACTATCCTAGTTTGACGGAGTTCTTTGTTAGATCTCTGAAAAACGACGCAAGGAAGATTGACTATCAGAGTTGTCTTGTTTCACCATGTGATGGGACAGTATTAAGTATTGGATCTGTCCATAATGGACAGGTCGAACAAGTAAGTACTTTTTTTTTAATAATAATACTTATATTACGAAAGTTCAATATACAATTAACAATGTAATTAATCTCTAAACAGTGCTTAAAACACCGGTAACGAGAACTGTTCCACATTAAACAAGGCCAATGTAACATTCAATTACTAATCAGTGGCGGTTCTTCCACATGAGCACATGCGCACGTGCACCCCCAAAACAAAATGAATAAAAAATATTAATTTATATTCATTGAATATTATTTATCGTATAAAGTCCGCCCCTTCCTAATCTATTATCGTACCGTCAAACTAAAAAAGTCCGACCCTCCCTAATATTTTATCATCCCGTCAAACCAAACTGTATAGATCCGGCAACCGTGCCTCGGTCGAGGTAAATGACGATTATGACGAGACTTGCTCGCACGTGCGATTAAGTAGTGCAGTTTATCTCTAGTAACAGGTGGCGGGTGGCGGGTGGCAGCGGGGGATAGCGGGGATATGGCGATTTAACATAGAAAAGGCGCACAGTTTTTGTGTGCACCGCGCTGTTGTCTGTTCGTGCATCTAGTTAGAAATTCGAGCGTGTATGTTCTAATATTTTAATATTATATATTTATTAAGTTAAAATGAATAGTTGACGGTGGACTATTTAAGAAATAACTTTAGCTCTTTGAGTTTGGAGCAAAGAATTGAAGTGAAGAATGCGGGAACACCTAAACCCGAAATTAATTTAACGCAGACCACAAAGGGTAAATCTAGAGACTTTATTAGAAAGTTTAAAAAAGAAATATATGAAAAAAAATTTATAGAGGGTATTCCAAGCTTAATGAGGCTGTTATCGTTCAATTTTCTACAATTAAGAACCGAAGAATGGACTTTACGTTTAAGCACTATTGTGTAGGGTCGATAAATGTTGTGTATTTCGATAAATGATACTCGATATGATTTTAAACCATTTTATTTAAGGATTTAAACTAAAGAATACTGAAAATATGAAGAATGCCAACTTGTCAGTCTCGTGGCTCGATTCGTTCTCGTCATAAAACAGTTAACTATTGTTCTCGTCTTGGTTGCGCCTAATGACGTAGCCGTAGATGGCGTAGTGGTATTAGACATCATTCGGTTTTCTTGATAACTCGGAGATGGCGGTAGTAGTATTGGACATCATTCGGTTTTCTTGATAGCTCGTAGATGGCTTTAGTAGTATTAGTAGTGGACTGTACTTAGACAAGGGACGGTATAAATATTGTTACGAGTGTTGCATGCGAGGACGTTAAGATCCGACAGCTATACACACTAAGAAAACCTTTCTTATTTTCCAAAAGTTGTATTTCCTTGTGTAAAATTAAAAAATAAATAAAAATATGTTTTACCTAACGCATTTCCTATTACTTTTTTTCTTTCTACATTTAAAACGCCTAGAAAAATTTCACCGTACTTGTGAACCCCCTCTATCATAGGTCACGAGCCGCCACTGAATTACTTATTCTTCAACTGACGTTTCAGCAGCCTTACTACCCATATGTATGTTTGGGTCATTTTTTTCACAAACAGCACACTTTTTAACGTTGACATTTTAGAATCGTCGGAAATATTTATATACATACAATTAGTTGACACGTATTTCAGGATTTTGATAAAAACAAATTATTTTCCAAATTATTCACATATGAATTTTTAATAATTTGCTGGATTTTCTTCAATCTTTTCATACTAGAAATTTAATATCTCCAGTTGTACTGATCGTATCGATGTCGGTTTTTTTTTATTTATCACTCTGTTATGTTAGCTTTCGACGTGTATTATTAAATATTATCGATCGCAGCGCGACGGGGGAAGCGTCTATAATCGAGCTCGGTGCAGTCTGAATCATTAATATTTCGATCCTTTTCGTCGCTCGAAAGCGTAGTTCTGCCACAAATCAAACGTCGCGCGCTGGGTGTGTTACGATCGAAAATATTTAATAACTACCGGTCTAATAAAGGTGCCACTTTTTCGTAAAATGGATTTTGCAGATAAAAGGGCAAAGGACAAAACGGTATTTTTTAAACTTAATTGAAGGTGGGAGGCGAGCATCTTAAATATATTTAAACAATTAAATTGTGATTATTTTGCATTTGTTCACAATGATATTTTTTTTAATACACTTCTAAAGCTAACAACAAAGTGTTAAATAAAAAAGGACCGACATTGGTACGATGAGTACAACTGGGGATATTAAATTTCTAGTATGAGAAGATTGGAGAAAAACCAGCAAATTGTCAAAAATTCATGTTTGGATATTTTGGAAAATAATTGTTTTTCAGCAAAATCCTGAAATACGTGTCAATTATTGTATGTAAGTTGTATATGCGGTTTGTTGATCATTGAAATCTTCAGACGTAACAATGTTTTTTTCTCTTATGTATATTTCTTGCTCTATTTCTTGTTCTTCAAACTTCCGTGTCCGTATTAACACAATCCTGATAAGTCTGAATTTTTGCTTCTAGGTAAAAGGTGTTACTTACTATGTAAAAGACTTCTTAGGTGAGAAAATAGACACTAGCAATAGCAATACATCAAAAGAACTGAATGAGCATTTATTAAAAAAACCTCAGGAAGGAAACACATTGTTTCAATGTGTCATCTACTTAGCGCCTGGTGACTACCATAGGTAGGTAAAATTTAAATTAAGTTAAATTTTGACCGCTAAAGAAAGTGTGGTTGCTGTTGTATGAAGATTTTCAAGGGATATTTCGTAGTGTTTATATTCTGAAATGTATAACTGAAAGGTTTTATTTTTCGTTAAATGGAAGTTTGCAATGTTCTCGCTCTATACAAGGTGAGTCGGGAGGAACCACCGACCTATATCTATGGATAGCCAAACTCTAAAAGCAAAAGTGGCAAATTTATGGCCTCGCGCATGTAAACAAAGCTGATCGTCAGATGTCATGCGCAATGCCGGCCGATAAACTATTTACCTTAATCGACGAATAGGACCGTACTTCGCCCTTAATGAAATTACACGGCAATATTTTGGCACATCAAGACCTTCTTTACTGGGAAATAAACAATCTATTTTATCGCATAAAGGAACGCCTTTGTTGGCAAATGAAAATCGGATAAGCACATAATATGAATTTTTTTACATTATTTTCACTTGTACAGTACAAGTGACGTAAATTACTAAAAATATCATATAAATTTTTAGGTTATTTTTAATTTCTGTTAATATCTCAAACCTCTTAGAGGAAAACTGGCTACGCCACTGAACTTTACGTGAAAGTCTCTAACAAGATCAGTTTTTGCCTTTTTGATAAGATTAGAACTAAGAGAGCCATGACAAATTAGAGACCGGAATCTTTCGTTCCGTCAAAAGTGGGACACTATAGTGAAAACCGCAACATTCTATCTTTGATAATAGCTCTTAATACCCCCCAGAATGTGTCGAAAATGGGACACCCTGTATAATACGCTCTTGGAGTTTGGTCCGTTCTTCCCGACTCACCCTGTATTTAATAATATATAATATTCCAACTTATCTTTTATCAAAACGAAGTTTTACAAATTCTATCGCCGCTACAAAATTCCGCCACCCTGAAATTTTGGTCAAGTTTGATATTTTATAACTTTTATGCGATTTTCATGATTTTGTCAACAGTTTGTAGATCCGTTTATTGTGTTTTTCCTTAATTATTTTATAAAGTAACATTTTTCGATTAGGCTATATTATACAGGAGTAAATCAAACTGTTGTTTTTTATCGTAATTTCAAAATACCTTGTAGGAAAATTGAGGTGGATAATTTTATTTTCATACTGTTTCTTGTAATCTTTGACGTATTCTAAACATTCCGATTTTTGATTCATTCCATTATCTCATTTCTGCTGCGAGTTGCAAAGTTTGAAATTAAACGCTGATTTGAAGCCTATTTTTATTAAGAAAAGCAAACACTAGGTATATCATAGAGTTAATTAATAAAAACAGTTTTAATATCGTGTATCTCTTGCTCCTCTCGCAGCAAGGCCAGCTTGCAGTCTTCGTGGCATCGAAGGAATAAGGTTACTTATCCTTTCTTGAGGGATAGCCTGATATTCTTCGGTCAGCGCCAGTCGTAAGTCTTGCAAGGTTTGTGGTTGTACAGGACGACGACGAACGGCCCTTTTAAGTTGATCCCAGCAAAGTTCTATTGGGTTGAGATCCGGGTTACATGTGGGCCATTCCAATCTTGGAAGTCCAACTTCATCCAGATATTCGCTCACTACATGTGCAACGTGAGGTATATGTAAATTGTTTCCCAATGAAAGGAGCAAATGGAACAACAAGATTGGTGCGTGCTTCGGTAGAAATACCCATGACATACATTTTCTAAAAAGAACATCGTTTCATTTAAAATTTTGCAGCTCGCAGCATAAATAAGATAATGGAATGAATCAAAAAACGAAATGTTTAGAATATATCAAAGATCACAAGAAACAGTATGTAAATAAAATTATGCTCCTCAATTTTCCTACAGGGTATTTTGAAATTACGATAAAAAACAATAATTTGATTTATTCCTGTATAATATAGCCTAATCGAAAAATGTTACTTTATATAATAATTAAGGAAAAACACAATAAATTTATATACGAACTGATAACAAAATCATGAAAATCGCATGTAAAATAAAAAAGTTATAAAATATTAAACTCGACCAAAATTTCAGAGTGGCGGAATTTTATGCCGGCGAGTGTATATTTACGAACCAATGAGTTTTAAAAATTATAATGTTGAGCTTAAGTTGAATTTACATGTGTTCGCAATTTATTAGCGCAAGAGAATATATTTCGCCCATGAACAAGCTTAAACACTGCATGTTTTAAAATCGAACTTACTTTTTAAAAAAGTATAGATGAGTATTTTTTTTGTGTGGTTTGCTTTACTTAAATGGCATGCTTTGGTCTATACAGACCGTGAAGGTAACGTTTGCCGATTTCAGATGTCCAGTTCCGATAATATCGCCCGCAGAACTCGTATTACTTTAATCGCAGCCCGCCCTCTGGTGGACAAATATAGTGATACAACCTTGAGAAATGTTGTCCAGTGGTCAAGGCCATGTGACCAAAAAATAGGTTACTACTTTATATAATATTCGTATTCGAAAGTAAGCCAAATTAACTCGAGATAATTTGTAGGTTTCACTCACCGGCCGATTGGAAACCAACACGTAGAAGACATTTTTCCGGGGAATTACTGTCGGTAAATCCCCGAATCGCAAAATGGCTGCCCGGTTTGTTTGTATTGAACGAAAGGGCGGTCTATTTGGGGGAGTGGGAACACGGATTTTTTTCGTATAGTGCAGTGGGTATGTAGTAGTGCAATTTAACTTTTAAATTAGGTTTTTTTTACAGTTTTATACAGGGTGATTCACGGTCTATGGTATGTTAGACGTACATATGTATATGGGTTTTACAAACCGCATACTTTATACAGTGTGTTATGGAAATGACTTATTATATTTAAACCGGCAAATCCTGAGATGAAAATAAATTGAAGAATGGCGCTTTGAATTATTAAGCGAAATATACACTTTATATGAAATCTCAATTACGTGGCTGCTCCCGAGGACCTTCGCAATAGTTTATTGAGGCAGTCTCGAAGTTCAAAAGAACGCATTATAGGCGGTGTTGTCATATTGCAACACAGAATTTAAACGTACGTGTTCAGTTGTTGTCAAGAAGACGTCTTTAACGCGCGTTATCACTTCTTTTTCAAACTAGAAGCTTAGAAAAAAAGAACTACAATTTTAAGGTACATACTCTCTTACCTTCGATCTTATTTTAAAATAATCCGTTTTATAATTAAATTCCATAAAAAAAATAAAACACGAAAAGTATGTTCTTCAACAGGACCAACAGTAGATAATATCACACAAATTTGATATGTATACAAAGCAAAATTTTTAATGACAAAACTTATTTTTTATAATCAAAATATTCTATAAAGAATGTTTTTTGTGGAGAAATCAAAAATTATGTCAATTTGTGGTATAGGTAACCATAACCATAGGTAGAGATACCCTGTATAAACCACATATATATATAACCATTATATTGTCAATACGAACGTCCCAAAATACAAAAAGTGTCCTCGCTATGGGAGATGGCGTGGTACTATTGCGATTGCGCAGTAGGGTGGAAATTTTATCGATCGCGTCAGAGCCGGCCCGACATTATTTGTTTGTTGTTATTCGTCGCCATCTTTGGTTCTGGATGCTTTTTCAAATTTCAGAATAAAAAGTGGTTCATCTTCATTGTTGTCGGTATATTAGTGCTTATAAACTTTCATTACCTAACAACAATTTTTGTAAAGGAGTTTTTAATTTGTGGTGATTCGATTCGCTGTTTGGTAGATTAGTTGTTTTGTTTGAGATAAAAGGACACAAGTGCATGGTGCTTTTTTGCAAAAGTCGTGTATCAATACCAGGTATAAAGTATTTCTTAACTTTCATCGGACGTCGTATGTTTCTTAACCTCACTTTTTTCTAAACCAAAAATTAAGAATGAATGACTATATTGACTATTTTGGGAATTTAAATCTGGTCTTGTCGAATGTTTACTTTCACAAGGAAATTTCCGAACTGCGCAAACCCACAACGCTCCCTTCGATGCCCATAGCGGGGACATAATTGTTGTTATATATATGTGGTATACACGGCAAAGTAAGAATAATTCTCTCTTCTTATTTCAGGTGCAACAAACGTAGGTTCTATAAGAGTTAAATTTGACAAAACCTTACATACAAACCAGAAACGGAAAACTCATAAATTCAAAGAAATTTGTTTGGGTAGCGGAATAAACTTAGAAAAGGGGGATTTAGTCGGCGAATTCCGCATGGGCTCGACTATTGTCGTTATTTTTGAGGCACCCACTAATTTTAAATTTGAATGCGTTCCCGGTCAAAAAGTATTAATGGGGCAGACTTTTGGGTGCATAAAAGAATACGAATCTGTCGAGAGAGGGGAGAAACGGAACATAAGGATCGGACATTAGAGTAGGATGAAATAATTAGAATAATGTTAAGATTATCTAGTATTGTATTTTTATATTTGTGATATTTTTAATAAAAATATAATTTACTTTTCTTGTATTATTCGGCAAAATAAAACGGTAACGCCGTCTTGTATGAAATAAAAACTAACTTCGAAATTTATAATGTTTGCCTCGCCAAGTAGGTTTATTTTCACGCAAAGTTCTTGTAATAATAATAATAAACATTCTTTATTTCAGAATTACATTACTTAACATAAAATGAAATAGTGTCAAAAATACAGCAGATTATTGCTTTGACGTGTTTGTTAAATATTCTTCAATGTTGCAGGGTTCAATGTCTTTAAGTAGCTTAAATACACTTTTTTAATTTTTTTTAATGTTGTCACAATTTTTAATATGAGGTGGAAGTCTATTGTATAGTTTTATACAGTTGTAAGTAATACCACTTTCGTACAATCTTAGTCTATGTTTGGGAAACGTATAATTCAAAGTTTTTGTTGAATATATATTTTGTGATTCACTACTTCTAAACAAATCTCTATTTTTGAATAATAATAATATGCTTTCTTGTATGTAAATTGCAGGGACAGTAAGAAGCACATTCGCTTTAAATTTACCTCTACAACATTCTCTAAAATTGTAACCAAATATTGTTCTGTTCTGCATCCCTACATTTTCCATACAGAATAATTCCATATCTAATACGTGATTCGAAATTCAAAAGTATTTAGATAAAATGCGCAAGGTGTAGCACACCTTATTCAATTTACCAATCACATACTGTACATGGTGATCCCATGACAGAGTATTGTCCCAGACCATTCCCAAAAATTTAGTTGTTCGTGATATTTTTAGTTGCTCGGCATTAAGAGAGATATATTCCAATTCTTCTAATGGTGTTTAGTATGAGCTTATTTTTGACAAACCACTCATCTGCTTCTATCATGACTGAATGTGAATGTAATCTTCTGAATTCCCTTGTAATAACGATATAAAATTTTAGCGCTTGTCATACCATGTAACTGTAAGTCAATTACATTTTTTGTTTTTCTAATTTACAAAGTAAAAAGTAATCGAAGATGTGCTCTTGTCATTGCTAGAACTAAAACAATGTTAGCAACAATATCCCGGTAGAAATATTCGTCGGAAATCAACAAAAATATACAGGGTGTTCAGGTAAATGCATCAGGATACTTGGACAGGTGATTCTACATGTTAAAATATTTGTTTTTCTTATTTTTAACATCTTGCGGTTAGTTTTTAAACTATCAAGTTGATATTTTTGGCTTATCTTTTTTATTTTGACAGATATTTAAAAAAATGACATGCTATTTTAAAGACAAAAGAATACTTAATAAGAAAGGTAAAATTATTATTAATCCAATTATAATTAATTTTGATGAGGATATCGATAGCGAAACAGAACTATCTATAGAATGACATTATAAATGTAAATAAATATGACTAGTAATATTTAAAAAAATGTTATTTCATTTGATTACATTAATACAATCATATGATTACTTGTTTTCCTTAGTCCGTCCCTTCATACTTCACTTGTTTATTACCAAGCTGTTGTCGACACAATGCGCAATGGGACCGACCCAGGAAATCATTAAGTCGTATCCAAATTTCGTGAAACGTACTGTACTCTTTATTAGAGTCGTTAAACCGCGTCTTAAGCGCAAAACTGGAATTACAGTTTTTGTTAGCAGTAGAATTCAAAAAAAAATTAGTTTTCGCCTTTTTCTTATATGACTTACCGTTATTTTGACATGTAGAATCACCTCTCTAAGGATCCTGGTGCTTTTTCCGAACACCCTGTATATTTTTGTTGATTTCCGATGAATATATTTACCGGGATATTGTTGCTAACATTGTTTTATTTTTTTTTAAAATTATGTTCTAAATATTATTTTTCATATTACAAAGTGGGGTGTATAACCAATGAAAAACAGATATTACTTGATATTAAAAAATTGCCGGCATTTTGACCTTTATAGGCTCTATTTATCAGTGTTGGGAAAAACCGATGATTTTAATAATCGAGTACTAGATACTCTCGAGCGATTTTAATGATCGAGTGAATCGCTCGAGCGATTAATAACGAAATTTTTATGACTAAGAAGAATGTGTTGATAAAACAACAGGGGTTTTTTTGAAAGTTTTGTAAGTTTAGTCTAGAGTTTTTATAAAGGAAGAACAGCTGATTCTGATTTTTTTAAAAATTATATCCTTTAATTTTTAAAAAATTTACAATCGCCGCTGGCTAGCCAGTCAAAACAAAACCTATGTGGCGATGACTCCACATTTGGCATACTTTTTTATATGCACCTTCTCGTTTATGTGCCTTTAAGAAAGACGTATGTCGTGTCAGGCCCATTTCGGGTGGCGCGCAAAGATCGAGTATCAAGTGAAAGACAACGATTCGATTTTTCGCCTGAATTTATAACTAGAGTATTTGCTATCGAGCGAAAAACTGCTCGAATATACGTCGGCGTCAAGCGAAGCTCGGGTATCGAGTGAAAGGTAATAAGTAACAAGCGACGATTTTCGCTTGAATTTATAACTCGAGCGGTTTTTTTTAATAATTGAGCGATGTCGGTTATTTCAGTAATCGAGTACTTACTCGAGCGATCACACTACTATTTAATTAACGCTTCGATTCCAAACTTAGGGATATGAAACAGAAAATTATTTAGATTCTGATTTTTATATCCAAAAAAATTAAATGAATATTAATATGAACTTTGTATATTATTGAAGCATCATGTTTTTAACTTATTTCTACAAAATTTGGAAATAAAATTGTTGTTTACATGTATCGCTGTTGAAATATAACCTTAGCGTGAGGTGGGCTGCGTAGTTGGAATCTGGACTCTGAAATATTCGTATTAATTTGACTATTTTTATCTGCAGGTTTTACCAAGGTTTTTAAAATTATAATACAAAAAAAACTTTCTTAATTAGATATACAGCGTGTCCAAGATAAGGAGGGCCAGTACAGGGATCTCGGAAACCGTAACAGATACGAAGTCGGTTATATGGAGGTAAAGTTGCGCATTTACGTGCCTAATATTATGCCGTTTAGAACGTTTTAAAATTCCGAGTAGTTACTTTTTCCTGGGTTTTTTTGAGATCGAATCCTAAAGTAAATTGCACTTTTGCATTGCCACTTTTTCCGCTCTATCTAACAGCGTTAATTGTTTTGTAATCCGACGAGTCGTCTTAAGTGCTATTATCAACTTTCTTTTTTAAAATGCGGTCCTGTTTTCCTGGTATTGGAATTAGAGAGCTTTTTTCTTCCGAATGCAACGATGTATGACACATTATGGTTTAATGACGTTTCGAGGATTTTTTGAACAACATCGTGATATTTCGGGATACGGTCCTGTATTTCTCCTAATTTTATAAATAATATCTCATATGTAAGCTCTAAATTTTTACTTATGTTGGACTAGTTCAATAAATAATTTAATAATAAACCAGAAATAAGTGAACAAAAAATAATTCAATAATAAACAACAATAAGTGAACAAAAAACATACCAAGACAGTAATAAAACGAACAACGAAAAAAGTACGGATCTACATAATCAGGTGTTCAAAATGATTTCCATTTTTTCTAAGCACAAATAACATCATCTAACTGTCGATTCTAAAAGATTTGACAACATTTCTGACGTAATACTTTGAAAGGCTTCAATTACCAACCTCCTAAGTATTCTGTTTCGAAGTTGTGTTTATAAACATAATTTTCGACATACCCCAGAGGCAAAATCTAACGGTGTCATATCAGGCGAACGTGCTGGCCATGGTATTTCAGAATACCTGCCAATCAGTTTTCCAGTAAATCCCCAACCAACAGAAGTTTATTGAAATAATGTTTCTATATTTTGTTCACTTGTTTGTGGTTTATTATTAAATTATTTGTTATTTATTGAACTAGTCCAACATAAGTAAAAAATTTAGAGCTTACTTATGAGATATTATATATAAAATTAGAAGAAATACAGGACCGTATCCCGACATATCCTGATTTTTGTTTGTTCAAAAACCCTCGAAACGTCATTAAACCACAATGTGCCATACATCGTTGCATTCGGAAGAAAAAAGCTCTTCTCTAATTCCAATATAAGGAAAAAAGAACCGTATTTAAGAAAAGAAAGTTGTTAATGGCCCTTCGAAGATGACTCGTCGGATTACAAAACAATTAACGCTGTTAGATAGAGCGAGAAAAGTGGCAATGTAAAAGTGAAAAATTTCTTTAGAATTCGATCTCAAAAAAACCCAGGAAAAAAATAAAACGATTTTTCAGAATTTCGTTTTTTTCCGGATATCTCCGGAACTACTCGGAATTTTAAAACGTTCCAAACGGAATATTATTAGATACGTAAATGCGCAACTTTACCTCCATTTAACCGACTTCGTATCTCTTACGGTTTCCGAGATCCCTGTACTGGCCCTCCTTATCTTGAACACGGTGTAGATAATACGTTTTTCTGCAAATTTTTATATGTTTGTTACAGATTAGCTCGGAATCACGTTCAGTATTTTAAGGTGGTAATTTTCAAAGAGTCGCTTTAAAGAAAACATAAAACTTTTATGTATAGAATCTGTAGTTTTGTAGAATCAGGTCCTGGACTATCGATACGCCATCGAGAAAACAAATCGAGGCGATAACCCTGACAGCAGCCAATACAATAAGAACGGAAAAACTGGGATGGCGTGCGTGACAACAGGTGTCGGCATCGACAACGGCCTATCTGGAAGAACACCATCTCGTGCGGCGCTCCAGGTAGCACTTGGCACTTGCTCTCTCTCCGGTGACACCATTTCTGTACATTTGCACGGAGCCGGTAAGTGAAGTTAAACGATTAGTGGAAAGATTTAGTAAGGTGTTTACATCGATAATATTGTTTTCAAATGTTTTAATAAATTATGTAATCACTTTAGTGTCGGTCACTACACCGCCCATTTGCTCGGGACTGTTTGCTCTGTTTTGTTATTTACAACCATGTATGTAATGTTAACATTTCAGACTGTTGTACAGTACTGTACTGTCAGAAACGTATTTTTAACTTTGACATTTATCTAGGTGGAAAGTGGCATTTACCATCCAGATAAATATATACATTCATTGAATATCCAAAACGACTTGACAATTTTTTTTTAAAGGACCCCGCAGAATCCTTATGGAAAATGGGTCCCGATCAAATTTGCCCAAACTTTCCTCACTGATAGGATTCGGTGAGTAGATAAAAAGTGCCCATGGGCGCCCAGCGCAAAAAACTCCCTGTCGAGAGATGTCTTCGTCAGAAACTAGGTTCTTTTTCACTGCCTAGTGTCCTGCAATAGATTGTCAGGCTTCCATGGCGCCTATTCGAATTAAGGAATTTCATTCATATTCCGATTTATACTGCATTATAGGGTGCATTTCAGGAAAATATTTTTAAATATACAGGGTGGCCCAAAAATGTGTGGTAACATAATGCTCTGTCTTTTTTTAAATGGGACACCCAGTATTTTATTGCATAATTAGGTTCGTATTAGTGTCCTTTATCATTGCTTAAAGTTTTATTTCATTTGGTTATGTAGTTTAGGAGTAATAAATTAAAAACTAAGAAAAAAAGTTTTGGAGTATTAGAAAAAAGGAAGTAGGAGTCTTATTTATTGTATTTAAACAACATAATTTATGGCGATTATTTCGAGAACGGCTGGAAATAACTTATATGCTTCCATTACAAAAAAAGAATGCTTAGGAATTCTACATCTAAAAGCCATATAATATGCAAGGTGTTCCATTTGAAAATCTGGAGAAATATTATTTTGAAATGTGTCGTGTTTGAAACCTAATAATAAACACCCTGTATAAAATAGAAAACGCTATTATAATCACAGTATCTCTAGACCTCTTGTCTTAAATTCTACCCAATGCCTTGGTTAAAAAAGTTATTTTCGGTAGTTTTTTAAATTTTTCTCTAAGATTCCAAAACTTTTTTTTTAGTTTTTAATTTATTACTCTTAAACTACATAACCAAATGAAATAAAACTTTAGGCCATTATAAAGTACACTAATACGAACCTAATTGTGTAATAAAATACTCGGTGTCCCATTAAAAAAAAGACAGCATTATGTTATCACACATTTTTGGGCCACCCTGTATATTTAAATATATTTTCCTCAAATACACCCTATAATACAGTATAAATCGGAATATGAATGAAATTCCTAAGTTAATTCGAATAGCAGCTATGGAAGTCTCACACACTATTGAAGAACACTAGGCAGCGAAAAAGAACCTAGTTTCGGACGAAGATATCTCTAGACAGGGAGTTTTTACGCTGGGCCCCCATGGACACTTTTCATCTACTCACTGAATCCTATCAGTGAAGAAAGTTTGGTCCAAATTGACCGTGACCCATTTTCCATAAGGATTCTGCGGGGTCCTTTGTGGATGGTGGTTATACAGGGTCTTACTTTGTTAATTTCTCACACAGTTATATTTTTCCAAAGGTATTGTAATCTATAGACTCTTGGAAAGTGAAGCTGTGATTGCTTGAAATGTTATTGAAAATCAGTAATGGGTGGAAGAGAGAACTACATGTTTATTGGCTGAATGGCAACAACGTTGAAGTCTGGTTATATCAGATGCTTAAATATTAAAACATAACCATACCTACCGATGAAAAAATAAATATTTAAATTATCCACTCTTTTAAAAACTATACATGAATGCACCATGATTGTTTATAATAAAGACGATTTTTCACCAATAATCACAAAAAATCACAAATCAACCAAAATATATAACAATCCGTTAGATCAAAGGACAAACATCGCAAGGTTTACGAGATATTCATCTTTTGCTTATCGTATTGGTAAAATATAAATGCCAGAGTGCAGTTGGCTTACTTCCAGATTCGTTTGATACTTTTAAGTATAATAATATTTTTTTAAAGAATCTCTCATCGCTTTTTCATAGTTTATAGTAAAATTATTGGGAAATAAATTTATTTTAAAAGCAATTGCGGATTAATCTTAAACCAGCTGTAGTTGCCAAATTAATTTTAATTGGGGTTTTAGAAGATACCATTGCGATAAATATGTCAATCTGGCTATGCTGCAATAATGACCGAAAGAGGTGAGAAAGACTGTTTGCGGTCGTTGCGTAGGCTAGCAATGTACATTTTTCGATCTGTAGTTTGTAATATCTTTGTATTTGTCACACATTTGCATTTAAAAGGTATGGTTGCAAATAAAATAGAATACAAACCTCGGTGAAAAGTTTCATTCCTATCTCGAGAAATGATTCAACTTTGCGTTACGCGCCTCGATAAGGGTGAACCATCCTTTTCTCTCGACAAAAATTAAACATTTTCTACAATCTAGACTAGACAATTTATTACTAGCTTTTGTAGGAACCTTGTTGTATGAACGATCGCAATCTTAGATATGCGATTTCGTGCAGATGTCTGGAATGTTCAAAAATATAATAAAATCTGTACAAGTTTTCCTCGAATTGGGTTTAAATCAGTTGCTATGAACTACATATTCTTGGTTCTAAAATAACACAATGGCTTATTTACCATTTACCTTTAACCTTTTATTTCAAACAGAAGTATTTTCCGATAATTACTTTTCAACTCAGTATAAAATGCTGCATTTCATTCTAAATATAGTGACATTGATGCTTGAAAAAGGAAACTCGTTTAAGCATCCAATTACTATATAAAGTATAATTTTTTGAAGTTATATATACAGGATGATTAAGCATAGTCCCTATACCAAATATCAACTTGGTAGTATATTAAAAAGTAAAAACTAACCACAAAATGTTAAAGGCGCGAGAAGTATAGTAGAAGAGTTTTCGACTTTTTGTTATATGACTACTTTTATTTTAACATGTAGAAAAATGTGTGTTATTTTTGGTTGATACATATTACATTTTCTTAGCGGCCAAAAAGTCATTCAAAAATATCGAGGGCGATTCCTGCACGAACTTCACTGGTCGGAATAAAAAAACATGTTCTACATCATAAAATGCCTCTTGATGAATAGAAAGTGTGTTCCAAATTAACCAAATAAATTAATTTCCCTCATCGAACTACATAACTTAAATATGACGATCTGTATGCAAATTTAAACCAATAACATTAATTCGAATTGTATATGATCTGGAGGGAATATTACTACCAATTTACTCTTAATTTATGCATTTTATGTAGACATATTTTAAATATACTAGCTTTAAGGAAGTTTACAAATGAGGTACAAAGACCCAATCTACATCGTAGAATTAAATTGGTAATAGTCTAGCGAGTGTCATATAACAAAAAGTCGAGAACTACGTGTGTTATGAACATGACATATTTAAACCGGCAAATCCTGAGATGAAAATAAATTGAACAAAAATAACCATAAATGGCGCTTTATATGAAATCTCAAAATTTACGTGCCAGCTCCTGAGGACCTTCGCAATCAGTAGTTTATTGAGGCAGTCTCGAGGTTCAAAAGAGGTTAGCGCATTATGGGCATTGTCATATTGCAACACAGAATTGTAAACGCACGTGTTCAGTTTTTGTCAACAAGACGTCTTTGACGCGCGTTATCCCTTCTTTTTCAAACTTTTTAGGAAAAAAACTACAATTTTAAGGTATGTAACTACATACTCTCTTAGCTTCGATCTTATTTTAAAATAATCCGTTTTATAATTAAATTCCATAAAAAAATAAAACACAAAAAGTATGTTTTTCAACAGAACCAACAGTAGATAATATCACACATATTCGAAATCACATCACAACATTTATTACTATGAATTATTTCACAACAGAAAAAAAATCGGGTAATGCTACAACTAACAAAACCTTTAAAATTCGTATACGTCAAGCACGTGGAACCCTCGACAGCTTCATTCCACCCCCGAGTCTCGAAACATACTGAAGCAACGATAGTGGCCTAGACTACACTGTTTAGGCTCAAAACTGGAATTAATGTTTTTGTTAGCAGTAAAATCAGTTCTTTTCAAATAAGGAAGCAACAAAAGTATTGATTTTCGAGGTTTTGTTATATGACTTACTAGCATTTTTGGACTTGTGTATTAGTGGAGTCGTTTCGACATTCGAAAATCCCTTGACGAAATCGACTAATTTTTTTCCCTAATCGATACAGTAGGATCCCCTCGACATTGTATGTATAGGGTGTACCAGGGGGGGGGGGGGATGGGGCACGCCCCGTAACTGTAACCTACAATCTGATAAAAAAATGAATAGATTGAATCCGGCCTGATCCCCGTAGCTCGATTAATAAACTTCTTATTAGCATTTATGTAAAAAATTTCCCCCTCCCCTAACTCCCGTCCTAATTGCCCCACCAACCCCAGCCTCCGGCCCATCAAAGCACTCGGTATCACCCGTTCTTTTCTTGAAAAACTGATGCCCCCAACTGGGCCCCTTCTCGAGATATGATTAATTTAATTTTATTGTTTTTGCAGTTGAAAATCGCGTTAGTTCGCGAACTCATTGAGATATCGGGATCGGGTTTGTTCGAGATTACGCGCTCTGTCAAGCTCTTCAATTTTGCTTCTCACATTTTTTTGTAGGATCAAAACCGGCTGAGTTATTTTCCATTTCCCGTTGGAGGTTAGATTTACGGGGAGTGCCCCCCCCCCATTACTCGATTTCGTCAAGGGATTTTCGAACCGTTTATTTCGCCAGGACGACTCCACTATATACGCAAAAAATCGGCAACATATGAAAGCTTTATTTTTATTGAAATATTTAATTAATTAATATTAATTATTAAGTAACACCTTGATGTATATCTAATACCTTATTCTACACTTTTTATTTAATTGATATTTGAAGTAGGTCTTCTTGTCATTTATTTATTCTTTCTTCATCCAATGCATGACCTTAAAATGTCAACCTAAGTGAATATACATAACTATCAGCAACACGCAGTATTCCCATTTAAAGCCGAAACTTATAAATTTCGAAAATTGCAACCCCCCAACTATCTCTGGTGACAGAAACATATAAATAAAAATATATAACCGTTACCTATTTCGAAAAGCCATTCTCGAAATGATGAATAGAGTTTATAAAAGATCGGTATCTTTTTGCAACACGCAAATATTTATTTCCATTCCCAAAGGTATGAAATCACGTCAGATCTAATAATTTTGCCAAGAAAATACCGAATGTCAAATAAAAATAGTGTGCAATTTAAGTTTTGTACTGTTGCATGTTTATTACGAGAAAGTGGCAATATTAGTTTATTTTTCATAAATATTGTTTAACATTTCTAGATATTAAGGGTTAGATTTGTTGTATTTTCCGAGTTTTCTTTGGGTTAAAGGAAACGCAATTTATAAAACGTTTATTGTTCAACTTTTGCATCAAAATCTGTTCTCTAGTTAGTGTAAGGTAAATTATAATAAACAGAACGAATCCAACAATTTTCGAACATTATTTTTAATTTTCAAGAATATTTTTACATTATACAAATAGGTACGATTATTAGAAATTAGCAACTGTTTTTTCAGGGTTTGTTCATTTTTCTCATATAAGAAATCTTTTTCATTGAAAAATTACGTGATCAAGTTTTGAAGTTTAAAGAGACGGGATAAGGAAGGTGTTAAGGCGATCTTCTATCATTGTCGAACGCAAATAGTTTTTATTATTTAAGGAATAAATCTTAATAATACTAAACGCCGTATTAGAGTCGGCAATTTGGCGCCAGTAATGGCAATTATAATTGCACGAATTCATGCGCAGTACACCGTTCTCGATCAGCTGGCGCATTGCCAACAGTCAGAACAGCAGTCGGTAGCAACAAATACTTAAGGCCGTATTACAGTTGGCAATTTTTATGGCGCCAGCAATGGCAATTATAATTCAAGGATTCAGGCGCAGTACACCGTTCTCCGTACTACAGTCAGAAATTCTACTCTTCCGACAATTAAAATGACACGGATTCATGCGCTGTACACTGTTCCCGATCAGCTGTCTCTCATTACCAGAAATGGGGCAGGCGCCATTTTAATTGCCCTTGCCAGCGCAATTGGGTAGACATGGATTATTCTGTTATTTTTAACTGTTTATTATTTGGCCGAACCAGGTATGAACAGGTAATGGCCATTTAAACCCACTGGTACTTAAATTAGCAGTTTACATTCTTTATTAAACTTATGGACTGCTAATTCAGCAACTTTTTGCACCTCCTATTTGTAAATACAGTAGCTGCTTTAACTGGTAATCAAAACGAACAGGTTTGCCCATTTCTAATTCTGGAATACGTGCCATTATAATTGCCGGCGCAAGAGACAAAATTGCCTAGTCTAATACGGCCTTTATAAACAGGGTCGATAGTATCGAAATCCCTAAAATACCCCCAGAATTAGAGATGGTCAAATCTGTTCGTTTTGATTAGCAGTTAAAACAGCTACTGCTACTTACAAATGGCAGTTCAAAAATACGATTTATCAGTAGATATGCTTAATAAAGAATGTGAACTGTTAATTTATGTACCAGTTACTTTAAATACCCATTAGCTGTTCATAGGTGCTTCGACCAACTAATAAACATTTAAAAATAACAGAATAATCCATCTCTACCCAGACTTGCAAATGACAATGAAAATGGCGCGTGCCCCATTTCTGGCAATGCGAGACAGCTGATCGAGAACGGTGTACTGCGCATGAATCCGTGCAATTTTAATTGCCAGATAGAATTGCCAATTGTAATACGGATTCCATTCTCGCATTTCGCCTGCAATGCGAGCGGTATTGGGCCAGCTGATCGAGAACGGTTTAGTGCGCATGAATACGTGCAATTATAATTGACATTGCCGGCGCAAGAGACAGAAATTGCCGACTCTAATACTGGCAATTAAAATTGCACGGATTCACGCGTAGTACACCGTTCCCGATCAGCTGTCTCTCATTGCCAGAAATGGGACATGCGCCATTTTCATTGGCATTGCCGGTGCCACTCTGGGTAAAGATGGATTATTCTGTTATTTTTAACTGTTTATTAGTTGGTTGAAGCAGCTATGAACAGCTAATGGCTATTTAAACTAATTGCTACTGAAATTAGCAGTTCACATTATTTAGCTAATTCGTCACAACTAACTATTTTGAATTTGTTAGTAGCTGATCAAAACGAACTGGTTTGCCCATTTCTAGTTCTTGGGGTATTTTAGGGATTTCTACAGTACCAACTGCTATTCGGACTGTTGGCAATGCGCCAGCTGATCGAGAACGGTGAATACGTGCAATTATAATTGCCATTGCAGGCACAAGAGAAAAATTGCCGACTCTAATACGGTTTATTTCTGGTTATTTAATTTGTATATATTGGTATAAATTCCAGGACCGTACTTAAATATTGGAAAAGTTATTTTAAAACAAAAACTGTTTTCTTTAGTAACACTAGTTTATATTATGTCTCGTCCACTGGTCCACTTAGTGGGGCTACCACGATCCGGCTACCCCCCTCCCAAACCCGAAAAATGCTTAAATAAATCTCTGCAAAATTCTAAAAATAAAAGTTCTAAAAATGTTGAACTTAGATAAACATTTTATTACGCACTACACAATCAATTGCACTTGGACTCTGACCAAGGTACATCTCTGAACCTACACATTTGGTAAGAGCGATTTTAAACCAGAACTATCTATATCAATACAGATATTTCTTATTTTTCCACTCGACCAAACTATCCACATTCAAGTCGCCACGCAAATGTACTATATCTGATATTTAACTGAAATAAATCCCAACTCACTCAACATCACAAAGAAATAAAACATCTACAATTAAAAATCACCTTAGTTGGGTGGTGGCGGTGGCATCGGCTGAGGTAGAAGGCAGACAATAATTGTGTTCTAAAATTATTTTTTCGTCTAAGGAGTTTAATGAAATATTAACCTATAAATTTTTCGTCACGTGATTAGTACTTACTGCGATTTACTAGATACACCAACAACTCAATATAGTTAATCACACTCCCATTAAAGTGGGGAATTTCATTGAGGAGCTTCTAACATATTGCTGGTATCAATCTATAGTAATTTTGATTTTTCACGAATTTCATTACATTTTCAAATTGAATGATGATGGCAAAATTTCAAATATTGTTGCCCATAAATGGTCATGATTAAATCCGGCCCTGTGTGAAGTGATGACGCACTTTCATTCTTTCCCTTGCTGAACTGTAATTCTAATATTTCTGGAATCTTTGGGAATTATCCCACTTTATAATATTCATTAATTTGACTTGTGGACAAAAGCCAAATATATTACTTGCGAAACTTTAAGTTATGTAATGTACAACCAAAGAAATCAATGCCAGAACCAATTGTATTAGATTATTTTCAGATCAACCGTCGATGCCAATTTCTGTATTCATATTATTATTTTTATTAGGTTCGCGTGATTCTCAGCAAACAATTTTATTTTTTAAATGAATCTTATATTATCGATAAGGAATTAGTAAAATTTGATGTTTTAAGAGGATAGTAACGAAAAATTCCAAAATCTTTAAAAAGTCCGTATAATTTTGAGAAAGAAAAAGCGAAAATGAGCATTGTAATTGGAAGTAAGGAAAGTAAAAATGCAACAACGGAATCCGTAAGAGATGCGAAGTCGGTTAAATGGAGGTAAAGTTGCGCATTTACCTGCCTAATAATATGCCGTTTAGAAAGTTTTAAAATTCCGAGTAGTTCCGGAGATATCCGGAAAAAAACGAAATTCTGAAAAATCGTTTTATTTTTTTCCTGGGTTTTTTTGAGATCGAATTCTAAAGTAAATTGCACTTTTACATTGCCACTTTTTCCGCTCTATCTAACAGCGTTAATTGTTTTGTAATCCGACGAGTCGTCTTCGAAGGGCCACTATCAACTTTTATTTTTTTAAATACGGTCCTGTTTTTCTGTAATTGGAATTTGAGACTTTCTTTTCTTCCGAATGCAACAATGTATTACACATTGTGATTTAATGACGTATCGAGGGTTTTTTGAACAACATCAGGAGATTTTGGGATACGGTCTTGTATTTCTCATAATTTTATAAATAATATCTCATAAGTAAGCTCTAAATTTTTTACTGATGTTGGACTAGCGCTATAAATAACAAATAATTTAATAATAAACCACAAATAAGTGAACAAAAATCATACCAAAACAGTAATAAAACGAACAAGAAAAAAAAGTAAGGAACTACATAATCAGGTGTCCACAATGATTTCCGTTATTTTCTAAGCACAAATAACATCTTCTAACTGATACATAACAATTTTTTTGAGATAAAATAAAACATGCGATAGAATATCAAAATTTTCATCATTTGTGAAATAATGTTTCTGTATTTTGTTCACTTAATTATGGTTTATTATTAAATTATTTGTTATAGTCCAACATAAGTAAAAATTTAGAGCTTACTACTGAGATATTATTTATAAAATTAGGAGAAATACAGGCCCGTAACCCAAAATTTAATGATATTGTTCAAAAAACCCTCGAAACGTCATTAAACCACAATGTGTCTTATATCGTTGCATTCGGAAGAAGATAAGCTCTCAAATTCCAATATCAGTAAAACAGGACCGTATTTAAAAAAAAGAAAGTTGATAGTGGCCCTTCGAAGACGACTTGTCGGGTTACAAAACAATTAACGCTCTTAGATAGAGCGGAAAAAGTGGCAATGTAAAAGTGCAATTTACTTTAGAATTCGATCTCAAATAAACCCAAGAAAAAAATAAAACGATTTTTCCGAATTTCGGTTTTTTCCGGATATCTCCGGAACTACTCGGAATTTTAAAACTTTCTAAACGACATATTATTAGGCACGTAAATGCGCAACTTTACCTCCATTTAACCGACTTCGTATCTCTTACTGTTTCCGAAATCCCTGTACTGGCCCTCCTTATCTCGGACACGTTGTATGTCGTCTTAATTTTTAAAATGTTAAAGATTTTCATGTTTTTTAATTTGTTAAAAATATCTAGAGCAGTGTCACAGATATTAATAAAAAAGATTTTCTGAAAATCTTTAACACCCTGTATCTCACAAGTTAACACATTTAGGACATAATATGTTAATTTTTTCTGAAAATGGACCCAAGAATAACCTCCTTAAATATTAGCATGTTATTAAGAAACACCCTGTATTTTAATAACCAATATGTTTAAGGTTGTGCATCGAACGAAAACTGTTCGCCCCCTTAAGACCATCGGAATTAAAGAAACAATAGAATATTAGAATAATGGAGGTTGCAAAAATTGATCAGATAGCGAAAGACACGGAAACAAGTCGTCCCGTAGCATCACCCCGTGATCAACTGTGGGTTAATTTAAGTGCTCTTGCAGACAGAAATGTATTCGCAGATCTACCTTCGGTAAATATACTTTGTTTAACTACAGTGAGTCCCAGAAGAAATGTCTAAATTCATTTAAAATTCAGCGGTAAGTTTTTTCAAAAAACGCTCGTACCCGTCGATTTTGATTTTTTAATTTTTTTTTTGTGGTAATTTCATGTATATAGGGTAGCTCAAAAATAAGTTACGACCATCAACTTCATTTTTTCAAATGAAAACATATATTTTTTATTTCATTTTTGAATTTTGCATTGAATTCTAAGCATGTTTCATGTACCATGTCCTATACATAAACTCAACAGTTATTGAAAAAATTAGGATTGAACATATCATTTAGGGAATCCAACGATCTATCAAATCTTCTGGCAATATGGCATTTTGGGCTCCATAATAAGTAAGAGTGTCTCATGTCACCGTTTATTTCCATAGAAACTGTATGACAATTTTATTTCAAATAAGTATAATTATTGTCAAGCGTAGTTTCAAAGTTTCGGTTTTCACAATAATGGTGATGTTCACGGAACGGGAAAAAATTGAAATTCTATGCATGGTTGGGTTTGGTGATAAAACACGTACTCAAATAGAAACAGCCCAATTATTTAATGAAATCCATCCTGATCGTCCTCCCATATGTCAAAAGATGGTGAGTAGAATAGAGGCTAAGTTTAGAGAATTCGGTCATGTTAGAGATTTGCCTAAATCTGGTCGTCCTACTCGAGATGAAAATGAACAACTTGACGTTTTGCTTTCCTTGGAAGAAAATCCATGTACTCCCCTGTCGCACATTGGGGCCGATTTACACATGCCGAAATCTGTTGTTCACCGAGATAAGTGGCTTTATTTCCGAATCCATTGGATCCAGACTCCCCTGACGAAGAACTGATATTCCAACAAGATGGTGCTCCTCCGCACTATGCGGCCACTGTGCGCACATTTTTGGATGAAACCTTTCCCAATCGGTGGATTGGAAGGAGAGGACCTATCGAATGGCCTGCTAGGTCGCCAGACCTAACTCCGCTGGACTTTTTTTTGTGGGGTTACCTCAAATCAAAAGTATTTGTTAACAGGCCAAACAATATGCAGGAGTTGAAAGAAAGGATCCGAAGAGAAGTGCGTGTCATAACTCCGGAAATGGTTGGAAACGTGCAAAGAGAGTTTATTGATCGTCTTGGATATTGTGAAGCCGTAAATGGCGCACATTTTCAACATTTAATTTGATTTTGTTGTGTTTTTTTTTAATAAACAGGTCTTACTTATAGATATGTTCAATCCTAATTTTTTCAATAACTGTTGAGTTTATGTATAGGACATGGTACATGAAACATGCTTAGAATTCAATGCAAAATTCAAAAATGAAATAAAAAATATATGTTTTCATTTGAAAAAATGAAGTTGATGGTCGTAACTTATTTTTGAGCTACCCTGTATACATGAAATTACCACAAAAAAAAATTAAAAAATCAAAATCGACGGGTACGAGCGTTTTTTGAAAAAACTTACCGTTGAATTTTAAATGAATTTAGACATTTCTTCTGGGACTCACTGTATAATTAACTGTATTATAGCACTATAATTAGTTATTTTTTATTGATCGAATTAACAAACGAGCTTTTACTGTTTAGTTTACTCTGGTTTTATTTACCATGCATATCAACACTTACCGTACTTCGAAAGAGTGTGTAATATGCTTACCGCTCGAGTTGTGTACTATACTTTCCTACGTCGTAGAATCTACGACTACGAGCACATGGTCTTTCAATCAGACGACTGGCTATCCTGTCCAGTGTTGGAATCGCCCGAGTCAAAACCCGCTCGAATACTCGATTATTGAAATAACCGACATCGCTCGATTATTGGAAAAACTGCTTGAGACATAAATTCAAGCGATAATCGTCGTTTATAACTTTTCACATGATACTCGCCGCTGCACCACCGCTCGAGCGCGCGCCGCTTCATCGCTCGATGAATCGGAGTTTCGAGTGATTAACCCACCTCGTATATATAAACAGTATATTGCTAATACCATCTGCAATTACGTCCCCGCTATCGGCATCGAAGGGGGCGTTGGGAGTTTGCGCAGTTTGGAAATTTCCTTGTGAAAGTAAACATTCGACAGGACCGGATTTCAACTTTTTTAATGTAAATTTCACTGGTTAGTTAGGAAAAATATTGCAATCAGAATTTCGATTAGTTCGATTTAAGACAGCGCTCCATGCATACGATTTTTGACGATATGATGATCCGACGACGATGCCCCCTGATTGGTGTAAACTTTTGGTGCCAAATTCCGTCCGAATATTTGTAACAATCGACGCGATGAGCTTTATTTTAACTTTCATCCGACGTCGTATGTTTCTTAACCTCACTTTTTTCTACCAAAAATTAAGAATGAATTATTATCAACTACTAATGCACCAAATTAAAAATACATTTATTTTAAGATTAGGTAGTGACCACATATATATTATATTGTATACGAGTGACACTCTCTTCTTTTTTTACAAGCTTTCTAGTGAAGATCGGATAATGTGATAAGCAAAATCTTTTCGTATATATGTACATACCTGAAATACTTTATACCTAGTATTGATCCACGACTTTTGCAAAAAAGCATCATGCACTTGTGTTCTTTCATCTTAAACAAAACAAGTCACTAATCTACCAATCAGCGAATCGAATCACTACAAATCAAAACTCCTTTACAAGAATTGTTGTTAGGTAATGAAAATTTATAAGCACTAATATACCAACAACAATGTGGAACCATTTTTGTTCTGTAATTTGAAACAGCATCCAGAACTAAAGATGGCGACGAATAACAACAAACAAATAATGTCGGGCCGGCTCTGACGCAATCGATAAAATTTCCACCCTACTGCGCAAACTTAATAGGCCCGCGCCACCTCCCATAGCGGGGACACTTTTTGTATTTTGGAACGTTCGTATTGGCAATATACTGTTTATACAATATGTCCCCGTAAGTTCGCACCATATGGAAAACTTTTTTATTATTAATTTTACGAAAAAAAGTCACTCTTTATAAAAAGCTCTGCATGGTCTAAAACCTAAAATGCCACTATCAGATATTAAATTTTCCCAGGCATATACGGGGTTTGTCAAAAATATGAATTTTGCCCAAGAGTAAACTACTTACCTTTATTTTTGACAATATCGAAAATTGTTATTTAAAAAAGTTTATCAAAACTAAAAACCACGTTTAAATATACCATTACACCCATTTACGATGAAAAAATCATTTTTTCTTTTTTGAAACGTATGTCTACAATAACAATGCAAATTTAACTGTAGTTACATGTAATCTAGGATGCTCTGACATACAAATGAATTGTTGATAGCAATAAATGTTTGACAACGACCGTCAAAACGCGTTAAAATTTATTAAGTACATAAAAATGGTGTTATTAAGTTGTGAAGAAAAAATTGAAATTGTTTTGATTGTGGGAGAAAACTATAAAACGCATAGAGAAGCAGCAATTATTTTTAATGATAGACATCCCAATAAAAATATTAATCATTCAACGAATAATGAATAAATTTAAGACTACTGGAAGTTTAAACAATAACTTTAATGGAAAACGTCAAAAACTGGTTGCTAATGAGAACACGCAGTTAGAAGTAATGCTGTCTGTTGTAGAACATCCAAAAGTGTCATTGCGCAAAAGAAAGTCGTTAATACAACAAAATGTAAGTAAAAATACAGTGGGAAGAATTTTAAAACGAAATAATTTCAGACCATTCAAACCAAAAATCGTTCACACATTGAAAGAAAGGGATTATGACAGGCGCTTTGAATTTTGCTCTCTCATCCAAGGAGAGTTAGAAGAGGACCGTTTTTTTCCGAGACGTATCATTTTTTCCGATGAGGCAACATTTTCTTCAAATGGAACTGTCTCGTCACAACATTGTCGCTGGTGGTCTGATGAAAATCCCAATTTTACAATAAAGTCTCGTGACCAATATTCATTTAAAACGAACGTGTGGTGTGGTATTTACAAGGACAGATTAATAGGACCGTATTTTTTTCACCAATCTATGAATGCCGGACGTTATTTACAATTTTTGCAAACTCATATCAGTGACTTCATGGACGAACTACCTTTACAAGAACGTCAATGTATTTGGTTCCAACAGGACGATGCAACATGCCACAGTACATTGAATGTTAGGGCATATCTTGAACAGTTGTTCAATTTTTTTTCATCAAACACAAGCACTATAGGAAAAATCCTTTAGGGCACTCTGGGAGTGGTGCGTGTGCGCAAAAAGCGATTCACGTTGGTTTTGAATCGTTGGAGGTTATATTCGTTGGGAAAAACGACCTCGGGAAGATCGTTCCACAATGAAGAATGGCAAAGTTATGCACAGATTTTCCGATATTTGTTGGCCTGCCAGATCCCCCGACCTAACTCCACTAGATTACTTCTTATGGGGTTACTTAAAACAAAAAGTTTACCAGCAATGGCCTTTCCATGATGTTAATCATTTGGAGGGGATAATTACCAAATCATGCCGGGAAATTTCTTCAGAAATGATAAGGAAAGTATTAAGGAAATTTGCCACTAGAACGATGAAATGAATTGAACGAGAGGGTGGATACGTTGAGGCATTAGTTGAATGAGTGAAAATTTAATTTATATCTATTATTATTGTGTTACAATTTATTATTCGTATGTGTTTTCTTATTTGCAATATAAAAATTACATAATAAAAAAATAACAAAACCTATTTTTTTCATCGTAAATGGGTGTAATGGTATATTTAAACGTGGTTTTAAGTTTTGATCAACTTTTTTAAATAACAATTTTCGATATTGTCAAAAATAAAGGTAGTTTGCTCTTGGGCAAAATTCATATTTTTTGACAAACCCCGTATATGCCTGGGAAAATTTAATATCTGATAGTGGCATTTTAGGTTTTAGACCATGCAGAGCTTTTTATAAAGAGTAACTTTTTTTCGTAAAATTAATAATAAAAAAGTTTTCCATATGGTGCGATCTTACGGGGACATACTGTATATATATATGTGGATTAACCGCTCGAGCGATTATTGGACAGACTACTCGAGTTATAAATTGAAGTCAGAGTTTTCAGGGGGGAAATATTGTTTTCGTTGGGAATTGAGGATGATCTCCGGAATTTTATTATAATTTTTAAAAAAAATTAAACGAAAATAAAAAGGTAGTTAATATAATTGGTACATAATACCTGTAAACGTCTTCGCTGATATGAATTTCGAGTGAAATCGCTCGAGCTCGAGTATCAAGCTCCAAATACGAGAGCAGTATTCTAGTGATGGACGAATCTGGACTTTGTAGTGTGTGTTCTCTAGTGCCTTTCGTGTTTATAAATAGATATTTTCAATTTAACAAAAATACGAAACGTGAAAGGCCGAACAAACCCGACCGTGAATAGTAAAAAATTCAAACGACGTGGAACCCGAAATCAAAGAAACAGTTCATTTTCTCTAAGCGACCTGTGTAATAAATATAAATACAAAGTAAACTCCAAGTCACGGGGAACCCGGACGAAGAATGGGAACACCTAATGCTGAATCAAACAGTAAAAGGCGCGACGTTTCACGCTATTTATTGGTTTTCATTCGTTTAAAACATCCGCATTTTCAGTAGGTAGTGTTATTTGCGTGTTCTGCCAATTAAAGTAAGTGAAGTTTTTTTTCCCTTTCATTTTGTTTCCAGCAGTTTTATTGCACAATAGATTAGAAACATATATACTGGGTGTTAAGTTGAAAAGTTCCCACCGTCACTTACTATATCACTTTCAGTAAATAATATTAAAATCATACTACATACATACTACTATATACATATTGTGAGGGTTACACTTAAAATCTTTAAACGCCAGTTTCCAATAGTCAATAGCCACTTTCCCATTTAAGATTTTAAGGGTAACATCTACCCCTTCCAGGGGGTTAAATCACGGAGGCCGATATTTCAAAGTCACTTTAATGACATGTCATCCTTAACACAAATTTGACATTATATTAAAGTTCTTTTTAACTCTCATCTAAAGGAATAGATCTATAAAGAAGTGGTAATCTTCCACTTAACGCGTCAAGGAATCCTCAAATTAATTTAAAACATAGGTTTTTACGGTTTACCACAACGTTAAGGCTACCTTAGCTGAGGTCTAACTTAAGGTAACATTCAAATATCGGCCCTTAATGAATCAATCGCAATTCAGATGACATCACCCGTCTTTATCTCCTGTAAAATTTACTTCTCTGCACCATTGTCACTTGCGACATCGACTCTGGATAATTTTCAAAGTTTTTGTTACCAAGTACAAAATTTCCAGGAACCATGTGCGGTAATCGGTAGGAGGCTTTCACACCTACACTTTAAATAACACTTTTATTTCAAAATCATTGGGACCAGGCCATGAATGAACGATTTGTGATTTCAGTTTGATAATGAATAATAATAATGAAATAAGTGTTTGTTTTAGATATACAGGGTGTCCCATAACTAATGGTACACAGGAAAACTGCAGATTCCTTGGGTAAAAATACTGCGATTTGGCCATACTTAGTTTAGTTCAATAGCTGGTAATAACTGAGATAGAGAGTGTCCAAGTAAAGATTTAATTTTCAATTTTCCTAAATAACTTATTTCTGAATCAATACTTTTGCACAAAATTTTGTGACTAGGGTTTTTTTGGGGAAAGGAATAATTTTGATGTAGATTATAGGGGGCGCTCTCTGCGGTACTCTGGATACATAAGAAGAAATGTAACTTTTTTGTGCCTTAGTATAATTATGTTTTTATTTAAAATATCAGTTTTTCCGTCATTTTTAAGCAATGAAGGTATACTTTGTAAATGTCGCTTCGACTAACCATTTTCGAGACATTTTCAATTACAATTTCTAATGCGCCCGTTTAAATTTTGATTTGTAAATGTGAAATTTATCACAGTAAGCTTTGGTAAAAACAAATACAATGAAAGCACTTTGAAACCTCATTTCTGTCAAAGTTTATTTTCATTTGTCAGCATTGTGGGTAATTTTAAGGAGTTTTAAAGATACTGTTATCAAAAATTGCGTCCAAAGGGTAATAGTGGAGGATCCTGTTTCTCCCAGTCTGTCATATAGGCTTCTAAAAATTTTAAAATCTGGCTGCCTTCTATTTGGATACATTTCCAAATACCGCCGATGTGCTGTTAAAATTTTCTTGTGCGTATAAACATACCATGTCTCGCATTTCTCCGTTAGAAAACAGTTATGTCGCGGCATTTTAAGTTTAATTTTTGATAACAGTATCTTCAAAAACTCCTTAAAATTACCCACAATGCTGACAAATGAAAATAAACTTTGACAGAAATGAGGTTTCAAAGTGCTTTCATTGTATTTGTTTTTACCAAAGCTTACTGTGATAAATTTCACATTTACAAATCAAAATTTAAACGGGCGCATTAGAAATTGTAATTGAAAATATCTCGAAAATGGTTAGTCGGAGCGACATTTACAAAGTATACCTTTATTGCTTAAAAATGACGGAAAAACTGATAGTTTTAATAAAAACATAATTATGCTAAGGCCCAAGAAAGTTACACTTCTTTTTATGTATCCAGAGTACCGCAAAGAGCGCCCCCTATAATCTACATCAAAATTATTAACAAATTCAAATTCCCCAAAAAAACCCTAGTCACAAAATGTTGTGCAAAAATATTGATTCAGAAATAAGTTATTTAGGAAAATTGAAAATTATATTTTTACTTGGACACCCTGTATCTCGGTTATTACCAGCTATTGAACTAAACTAAGTATGGCCAAATCGCAATATTTTTACCCAAGGAATCTGCAGTTTTCCTGTGTACAATTAGTTATGGGACAACCTGTATAGTGATACCTCGAGATACGAGGTTAATTCGTTCCGTCCCTTGCTCGTGTGTCAATTTGCTCGTATCTGAAAGCAATTTTCCCCATTGAAATTAATTGAAATGCCATTAATCCGTTCCAGCCCCAAAATGCTACCCCCAATTGTTGTTGTTACGTGTTTTTGAATAAGCAAAATGTATGTATAAATGACAAATATTGTATAAAAACATAATAAAAGAGAATGTAAAGCCAAAAATTGGTTTTATAAAGTGTACATACATATTTGTATTTTGGTCACTTAAATGCTACTGTATGCTTAATTTTAGTCACTGCTTTTCTCTTCACTGGTCTTTGCCTTTTTCGCCGGATTAAAAAAAAACTGTCCAAGAAGGTTTGTTGCTTCCTCCCTTTCAGAATACTGCGGAGATGAGTTAGGCAAGTGTCATTAAATAGCTCCGATGCACGACCGGTTGCAACTTGTGTGCAGCGTCGCAGCTCACCGTTCCTCGTATCTCAAATGTCGCTCGTATTTCAAAACAAAACTTCACTCGCCGCGACAGCTCGTATCTCAAATAACCCGTATGTTAGGGTACTCGTATCTTGAGGTATCACTGTGGAACAGTAACCCCATACGGAGCTCTTTTCAATTAAACGTTTTCCCATTGTTTTTTTTTGTAAAAACATAATGAAATATAATTTCCCCTTAAGAAAAAAACGACGTATAACGACATTCGTATCTTGACTTAGTATTCTTATCACGACACTCGTATCTTGAGGTATCACTGCAGAACAGTAACCCCACACGGAACTCTCTTCAATTAAACGTTTTCCCATTGTTTTTTTTTTGTAACAACATAATGAAATATATTTTCCCCGTAAGAAAAAAACGACGTGAAACTAGCTAGAAAATATTAAAAGGGAATGACAATATATATTTTTGCTTGTCAGCATTTTATGTTCAGTGTTTGTTGTGGCCGGGGTTGTTTAACAAAAGTGAGACTTTTTACTGCATTTAAATAATTTGCGTATGTTGTGTTGCGTTACATTGTCGGTGTTGTGGAAATGGAAATATTGGAAATTTCCAAAGGTGTCTCGGAAATATTGGAAATATTCAAAAAAATATTTAACACGCATTTTGCTCGACTTGCTTCTCGTGTGTCATTGTTTTTGTAACAAACTTGACTTTATTCTTCATATTTTTGGATGATATTTTTTCATTAAATGTTTGGTTTTTTTAAGTTTTTTAGTTTTTAATATATTTCCCCCAAATGTTACACAAACTATAACTACTTACATAATATTATTTTGAGTTGGTCATGTATGTATATGATGCCGATTTATATTTTTGTAGCTTTTAAAGATCTATCTAGATGGATCAGAAGAAATGGACGACGAATTTTTCGATATTATTTTACCCAGCGACAATACATGGCAGACGAAAATTTACTATCAACTTGTGGAAAAACAACGTATGATCGATAATAGCACTCCAGAGTAAGTAGCAAATTTGAAACAGTAAACAATTGATAATTTTGCGAGAAGCTCGAAATTATTGTTACTTAGAGGAAAAGACCAAGTAAAATGGACATTCCCTGGGCCAGAAAGATCATGACAATTTTTCGAGCGGTACTCGACAGCCTGCCAAAACTTATATCGAGAACAAGCTCCTAAATTGTGTATTTTTTGGAAGTAGTCCATTCCTCAGTGGAGTGAAATTATGAAGAGGTAAAAAAACTCTGGTTTAAAAAATATTGTTTAAATTAATCCATACAGGTTTCGAAGTCATATGCCCTCATCTTCAGTGGAAAAATATACACGAGTGAACTGTAAGAAATTAATTAATTTAAGTCTTATGATTATCTGATTTGTTTCTCAATAGCTTCCACATAAGACTTGAATTAATAAAAATTAGTTCATTTCTTACAGTTCACTCATGTATATTTTTCCACTGAAGATGAGGGCATATGCCTTCGAAACATGTATGGATTAATTTAAACAATATTTATTAAACTAGTGGACATACGAAACGACTCACTATAATTTCAAGTACTACTTTTTGCGACATCATATCTTCTGATCCGTTTAATGCATTTTGATAAACTTTTCACTAGCTTGTAGCCCCACTATTTAGCCATACATTGACATTTAATTTTTCCGTTCATTTAATATACAGGAAAACCTGGGGTCTCAAGCCCCAGATGATGCAATGGCCCTATGGCACTGTTATCAGACCCCTGATATCATACGGGTCTGTAGTCTGGTAGACAAAAACACAGCAGATTACGACAGCGAACAAACTTAACAGTTTGCAGAGGCTGGCATGCCTGTGTATCAGTGGGGCGATGACAAGCACCCCCACTGCAGCTATGGAAGTCATACTAGGACTAATGCCCCCAGACATACACATCAGAATGGAGCCTAATTGTAGCGCCTCAAGGATGATCACAAATGGGAAATGGACACAACACCCCGTAAAAATTGGACACACAAGAGGCACGGATCTAATCAACGATGTGCTCTTGGTTATGCAAACCGATCGTATGAGAACAACATACGATTTCACAAAGCCTTTCAAGATTGACCGGAACTTTGAATGGACGAACAGTGCACTCCCGTCGCAACAAAAACAACATTAGATAGATGGTCGAAAAAACAACACCTATCTCGATGGCAAGGGTTACCTGGTCAAATACACTCACGGGCCGTAATTGGAAAAGCATCGAAAATACTATCGAATGGGACGCTAACCCTAACACGGCCCCAGTTGAAACAAGTGATGGGTCTGCTAACAGGCCACTGCCACTTGCGAAAACACCTTCAACGGATAGGTATAAACAACGGATCCATTGAATGCAGACTCTGCGGCGAAGAGGATGAAACCGCCTCACACATAATGTACCGCTGCGTAGCGCTGTCTCGTTGAAGACAAAATATCTTCGGGAACATACAACGTGGTGACAACCTCCCACATGACAAGCTTGGTAGAAGGTTACTGGATCTCATAGAAGGAACAAATATCTTCTAACAAGCTCGGGGTACACAATAAGGCTGCAGTGTTAGAAGTTCGTGCCTTTAAACCGACCCCCGCCTTTAACCAACCAACCAACCAGCCCCACTATTTAGCTATACATTGACGTTTAATTTTTCCGTTCATTTAATATCAAATAAGTTAAGTTATACTGATTTTTCCAGAACATTACATTTTATGTACTATTCATACGTCGGTGTATGCATGATGCCACATCGTATATTTTTGTTGCGTCAAAGAAAAAACAAATAACTGCATCTCAACCATGGGCAGGCGATTTGAGTCCGTTTTAAAATCAAAAATGGGGCCAACACACTATTGAATGGTTCATAATTATTTCCAGTTTATCAAAATTCATTAAGCGGATAAATATATGTGATGTCACAAAAGGTACTTAAAATAGTCGTTTCGTATGTTCTTCAGTGTAGAATAAAGTTTTAATTTTCTCCTTTAGTGTAAGCGGTCCGCGGATTAAAAGGTTTAGAGCGCTTTTAATAAGACTTATTTTCAACTGTAAAAATTAACAATAGAAGCTCTTGTCAGGTATATCTTATATATGACTTTATTAACAATCATTTGGACGACAACGTACTAAACGAATACAAAAAAATCAAAACATTTCAAAATCATCATTAATATCTTTTAAATCTACTTTTCTTGAAATATTTTGCTCTTTGGCTTGTTGATTTTGATTATGATCATGTTCTTGCATCATACCGCATTTAGATTTCTGGTCGGGTGACATACAAGAAAATTTGAACTTATTAAATTGCTTTCTGGTTAGAAATAACATTTTAAATGGAACTTTATACCATGTATGTTTCTTTTTTATGTAAAATAATGACGGAAAACCTTTGTTAGCTGGTGAATTATTACCGTATACTATTCCCTTTATTTGTCGACCTTGTTGATTGAATGATACCTTTAAATTTAGCAAATTTCCATGCTTAAAAAGAATATCAGTCGGTTTAACGTAAAGGCACTTTTTGTTGTGGTAAAAGCTAATTATAAATAGCTGACTTTTCTTGCTTCTACCAGCCACCAAGCCTGGTCGGTAAACGCCATCGGTATATTTGGCCAAAACGAATTTATGGGATGGTTTTACCGTATAATCCAGCATCCTTCGATTCCTTTCTTCAAAATCCGCCGAACCGAAGAAATCGGATGTGTATTTTTTTAATTTTTCAATTATTGTCTTCAACCAATAATTTTTTTGATTTGTACATGTCTGAACAGTATTAGTATCATTCCCAACGACGGGTTCCAACATATTAATTTCGAGTTATAGTTTCAGCATTCTATCGAATATAATTTCGCTTCACAAAAAATTTAATATTTGACATTTTATGACAAATTTGTATTTAATTGGTAAGTTCAGTAATTTCACCTAATTCATTGTTACAAAAAATGAGCAAAGTAAAATATTAACGTCATATACAGGGTGTAACAAATTCCCAGTCCTTCACCATTGGTATTTCGGGAACGAGATACGAAATCGGTTAAATTGGGCCAAAAATATTTGGAAAAATCTCAAATTCTGCATTTCGGATTTTATTTTTTCCTCGGTTTGTTCGAAGAGATGTCCAAAAATAAATTTCACTTTTTCATTGCTACTTTTTACTCTCCGCAAGATGGCATCATTAATGCGACGTTTCATCTTTGAGTCACCATCATCAATTTTTTTAAATACGGGCCAGGATATTGTTTAAATTATGAAAGAGGACCTAAATCTACGTTTAGCAGACAACAATTGCTGGTTTTCCGACGTTTTGTTCCTGAATATCCCTAGTTCGTTCCTGTAATTTACTTTTGTTTCGAAGGAACTGAAGATTTAAAAATTATTATTGCTATTTCTGTGCTTAATTATTATTATTATTATTGTTGCATAATACTACTGTTTATTTCATTAATACAAATAAAATTAAGGACGTTGAGAAAAAGGGATTTGACTTTTACATTTTCGAATTATACCGAGTTAAAAAAAATGTTAATTAGATGAACGTACTAGGGGTATTTTAATGAAGATGGTCAATTTAAAGAATAAAGCGTCGGGGGGAGGGGTGTGGTGAAAAGCGAGTACAAGTGGCTGAGAGATAGAATCGGTGCCTAATCCTCGTTAATTGATTCAGAACGAATTTTTAATGTTTTTTTTTTTCGATAAAATAAATAATATAAGAACTAAAGAGCCGCAGCTTCACATCCAAAGAGCCGCAGGTTTCCGACCCCTGGCCTATTCTATAACAACCGGGAGTATTTAATGTCCCAGCGTTATGAACCAACATATCAATCTAAGAGAAAAAGCGATCTCGTTGATTATTTCACGTCAAATTTTATCTTTCCCTATATTACGCAACGCGTTTTTTTTTGTCCATTAGGAAGTAGTTTTTATGCCTGCGGAAAACTTTATGCTTTCAAAGTCACTTTGAAGTAAAAACGTCAAAGATCGTCAAAAAACTGTTCGGTCATTTGGAATCACAGATAAAACAAATTGAATTGTGCCATAGAAACTTTAAAAGTAAGTTTATAATAGAGCAAAATATGCTTTAATTTCTCTAAATATAATTCCGAGGTAGTTCTAGATTTTTTTGTGGTTACCGAGGAAGTCAAGGAAAGTATTTTCTAAAATTTATTTTACATGTACTACACTGAGCGAAATTTCGAGTTGATATAACTCAAATATGAGTTGTCCTAGACCGAAGCGTGTTGCTAATAGGGAACAGCCCAGACTTCTGAATTACGGCAACCAAATCGAAGAAATTGCATGAACTCACTATTCATAAGTTATGATAGCACATAAGATGGGTTATTTTATGCGTTGGACTAGCTCACGCCCCACCATCTTAAATTATTGATGGGCTACCGTAGCTACCAGTATGTGAATTGTGATGCGTTACTAGTCGAACTAGATTAATCCATGATTCAAGCTATCAAAACTTGACATTTAAGTTGTTCTAGCTTACGATGGTGGCTGGCATAACTCACTCTTTGGGCTACCAGACTCCAAATTTTGGACTACCAGTACCTAAATTGTGGACTATTGGAACTCAAAATATTTGTTTGATTTAACGCCTGCATATTGTGGACTTTGTTTTTTCAAGATATGACATTTTTATTATATATTTAAAAAATAATAATCAAATGAATTATAGACAGGAGAGCATACTACGGCTAAGAAACCATGCGGACGAAGTGATGACGATTGCTTATAAATAATAAGGCTCCATTCCAATAATAACAATTTGTATGCATCTCCCTCCTGTCCCTCCATTTTATGCCAACTGACCAAAATTATGCAAAACACAAATTTTCACGCACAGAGAACAAAGATGAAAAATTCCGCATACAGCGCAACGGCCAACAGGTGTCTATACGCGCGATCGAAGGAGAATTGACGAATAATAATGGAATGAACCGGGCCAAACCTGCACGAGCACGAATTCGGAACTTTCCGTGACCTTACGATCTTGCGTTTTACCCTCGATATGGGGTTTTGGAGCACGTTTCCTGAATTATTCCAACTCAAAATAATTTACACATGGTAATGAGTTAAAATAATGCACGTCCGGGTTAAAACGACGCTTTATAATCAATTAGTAAGTTTTCCCAACCCAGAAACTCATAAAATAGTTACAAGATGAGGAATTGTGGTGATCCCAAATATGTTTAAAATGTTGATAAAAAATCTCTTTCTGGGTTTAGGCGAACCAAAAGAACCTGAATTACTGTAGCGTTTTTAATAATTTGTGATAATTCATAGGCTCAGTTAGAACAACATAGAGAGGTGGGTTGAGGTAGCTCTAATTTTGTAACCCACGACATTGTTAAATGCATTTTTGTCAGTGTACCTATTGAAATAGGTTTAGCCCGAGTTAAATACATTATTCTGCCAACATTTTAGCGATAGCGATAAACTGCACATACAGTGTGGCTGCGGATGGAGTCCCTCACAGGGAAATATTTTTATTATTGAAGACCAAAAGTCATTCTTTATAAAAAGTTCTGCTTGTTGAGAAAATTAATTTACAAAATAAAAATTAGATCAGAGACGAGAGGAGTACCATTATTTATTACTTTTAACAAAAGTTTTATAAAAAAAATTGTTTATAAACTTAACATAATAAATACAAATTTATAGGGATTCTAAAAATAAATAATACACAGGGTGTTGTATTTAAATTTTCAAAGTTGCTTATACTTTCTGGTAGTGGCGGCAGTACTGCATGGCTAAACATATTTTTAATAGAGTGAGTATGTGCATGATTACACGGCAATATTTGGGCACATCAAGATCGTCTTTACTGGGAAATAAGCCAATCTATTTTCTAGCATAAAAGAAGGCCTTGTCGCCATCACTGAAAAGCCACTTTCAGAATTAATTTTAACATCTATGGTCCACGTATCGATAGATTTTTATATCGTTACATCGCTTCGACTGATTTCGATTCTGGACGGTCGTCGTTGGTTGGCAACCAAACCGGCACCAATACGGCGGGGTTGCCTATATGACGGCGACAACATTGTGCGCAAAACAACCGACGCGACGAGCAACCTTTAAAAATATGATCGGTAAACCGTGCGCACCAATCCATTTTTTCACTCATAAAATTTAACTTTTTACTGGGCACCCCATAAGTTGAACGTATCCATAATTATAGGTCGGTGGTCCACTTACATAAGTTACCGAATTTTCAAAGTGATCCGTTAACTAGTTCTTCATAAACGTCTAATAGGTCATCCACCATGCATCAATCACCCTGGATTATCATAAGCTACAGGTAGTTCTTATCTTATAATTTTTAGAATGATGCTTGAAGAGGAACCCAAAGAACAAAAAATGCACGAATGGAATATTTTGCCAAAAAATGTGACTCCGCTATGCTGGCCGGGGGCTAATATTATAGAGAATAAAGCGAAAAAAAGTCACATAGCACCAATAACATGGACTGTAAGCGATATATCAAAGGCTGGATGTTTGTTGTCGACACCGCCATTGTCGGTTTCCTTTGATGACGAACAAGAGATGAGAAGAGTTTATACGTTAATTTACGATGTATTCCGCTGTAAGATTACGTTCTTCTTAAGCCATGTTATACAAGTTAACATAAGTTTAAAGAAAAGTAGTTTTTACGGGTGTCGTGAGTTGTACAATCATGGTTAAGGGGCAAAACGCCTCCTCAATTAATAAAACGCCCAAAATGCCTAGTTTAAATTGCGTTTATTTTCAAAATTCTTGAGACTATAATAGTTATTAGTCCAGTTTAATAACAATAAAAAAACGTACTTTATTTACATTATTTCAGCAGAATAAACTGATTCCTGTTTATCTTTTAAATATAGATTATATTGTATTGTTTGTTTTAGATAAAAATGTGCTGTCCAAAGCTTTAAATGATGTTTCCTTTTTTCAAGTCTTTGGGAAGGTAGGTAGGCACATTAGGGCGTAATAGTTTTTACAAAGTATACGCATACTCGCCTTCGGCTCGTGCACTCAAATTTCCCGTACGTGAAAAAAGTTTATGCTTAAGTTTCATACAACATTTTTTCTACAATCGTATCAGTTCTCTTTTTCGAAATTAATATATACAGGATGTCTGTAAAAGGTCTTTACAAAATATATTTCTTCAGACAAAAATTAGGGTTTTTACTAATTGCTTGTTTCAGATTTCTACGCCAATGGAACAAGAGGGGTTTGGGCACAAAATTCACATCAACCAACTCATTTGCTACAAAGAAGGTCCTCTTGATAAGACTCTATTTCTCTGACGGTTTTAGAGAAAGTTGCATTTTACAAATTTGCAGTAGTTTTTACTAGAAAATCAAGTGACAGCATCGCTCTAAAAGGTCTTTTGAAAAAGCTCAGGAGGACCTTTTTTGTAGCAAATGAGTTGCTTGATCTGCATTTTGTGCCCAAACCCCTCTTGCTCCATTGGCGTAGAAATCTGAATCTGAAACAAGGAATTAGTAAAAAACCCGGGTTCTACGCCCATGGATTGATATTATTCAGAATTGTGACATAGGGTTTTTTGTCCCATAAAGCTATGCCAACGTACCGAATTTACGGCAAAATAGTATGAGCAGTTTTTGAATTAATTCAGAAAAACGATTTTAAAATTGTCACTTCAGCGCCGTCTAGTGTCTAAACTAAACAACTTTGTACTAAGGTAAGTTTACTTAAATAGGCTAATTTTTGGTCTGAAGAATTTGTGGTAGTTAAATACCTTTTACCCTGTATATGTATGTATAACCAACTCACTGTCACTTAGGAAGTTTGGGATGTTCGCTTATATCGTCTTGACTCTTGATTATTCAGAATTAAGTTGATTTTAGCTTGAAATAGCATCACCATAAAGTAGAAGATTTAAAAATGTTTACCTGTTCCCGACAAACCCGTTCGCTGAAACTAGTCACTTGCTTTTGGTCAAATGCATTATATTCCGTTTTCTAAGCTCCTTTCGATTTTTTAGGCAATACATTTTGTGTTGCTTCATTGGCTTTATTACTTATATCGTCTGGAGCGCATAGAAATGAGTTTTCTTCTTCGGAATTATAATTATTCTCTTCCATTTTTGATGTTTTCAAATATTATTAACATTTAAACAATACAGTATCCAGAGTTATAGGTAGGTAGGTGGATTTTGCAGACGATAACAACTGTCGATGCGTTTCTTGCAATTTTCAGCTTGAAGAAACACCCGCTCACGTATGGCTGCTCTTTTATGATCTTTATCACAGAGGTTTCAATAAACGGGAGACTTCGGTCGCCGCTCTGGCATCTGGACTGTTTCATTCCGTCGGTTTATCTTATGCCGAGAATGCTCTCTGGACTCAGAAAGTTAAACTGGCAGCTGCTATATCCAGATTAAGGTAACTTTATACAAGGTGATGTTAAAATAAAGTGTGAAAATTATCCGATATTATATTATTTGTAAGGATTATGATTTTCGATGATTTTTAGGATTCAACACAACGCACTTTCCATAAGTGAGCTTTTACCACCCCATTTGAAAGACCAAAAAGTGACGGAGCAAGCCAAAAACAAACCTGTCACCTGTTGGGTAAATTGTATTAAAGTCAAGTAAATACCAAATTTTTAGTATTGAATATTCATTACTTTGGGTTTTTATTCCTTTGGTCGTGTAGATAGCCTTAACGTTAAGTTAAACCTTAAAGAAACTATGCTTTAAATCTGAGGAGCAATTGACGCGTTAAGTCTAAGATTACCACGTCTTTAAGGATCGATTCCTTTAGATAAGAGTTAAAAATAACTTTGATATACTGTCAAACTTGTGTTCAGGATGACTTATGTCTGTACCTTAAAGTGACTTGGAAATATCCGCCCTTAGGGCCATCTTAAATTAATTTAAAAAAAAATACCATTTTGTTCTACATCCTCTTATCTACGAGAAAGTGGTTCCTTTTAGTTCGGAAGTCATTAAATATTTTGGATCGCAAGTCACCCATTTCGCGAAGAGGGAAGCGCGAGACAAGTTGAAGAGTAGCAGAACTACGCTTTCGAACGACGGAAAGGGTGGAAATATTATGATTCACACTGCACCGCGCTCGATTGTAGACGCCTCGACCCGTCGCGCTCGGCTTTACTTGCGACTGAAAGTATTTAATAGCTTCCGAACTAAAAGAGGTACCACTTTTTCGTAAAACGGGTTTTGTAGATAAGAGGATAAAGAACAAAATGATATTTTTTAAAATTGATCCGCACTTGGACGGGAGTATTATACTATATTACAAATTATTTTTTAGTGATATTAAAAGCTTAACGCAGGAGATTGAGAAAATATTTGAACTTAAAATGGTGAGCGATTTGAAGCAATTGACCAAAAATACATATCAGTGGGATAGACATTGTCCACAGATTATGGCGTTCCACCCTTCTATGAGGGGGAAATTGGCTAGAAGTCCGCTTATAAAGAACCACCATTTGGTAGTGCAGGTAAACCATGTAAATATAGAGATTCTCTACTGTTTTACTAAGTAACTGATATATTTTCGATTTCAATATATTTGTAAAATAATCGGTTCTGTAATGTTCAAAACTTTTTGGAAATGGAGGAAAGATATTTTCATGTCAGTATATCATATAGTGACCAGCAAAAAGTGGGCCGCATATGGGAAACTTTTTTATTATTGAAATATTAAAAGAAACTTTTACGGCCTCTGTATGATTGGTAACCTAAGAACTTATTTTGACATTTGTCACGTAAGTATTCGTTTGGCTGGAAAATTAGAGAATGTCATGGAAGGTATTAGATGACGAGATATCGAAAAAAGTTATTTGAAAAGAGTGTTTTACAAAATTTGTAACGTAAATTCACAAAATATATTTTTCAGAAAAATATCCAGTACCTATTAGCTTCATACGTTTCACATTCTCAGGAATATAAACAAAATGTGTTAACGCCCTATATCTTGGAAAGAAAGCATTTCCGAAATCAAATTTACGTGACCTTGTTTCTTATATTGAATTATACAGGGTGTCCCAGAATATGTGGGCAATCTCTCGGGTTCAGATAGAACGAACACTTAAAAATAACAGGAGAAGTTCTTATAAATTTTTCTCCCATAACGGACGTCCCTCGTTGTTTTTTAAATAATTTATTAAGTACTAGGTGTTATTTAATAATTTTTTAGTATAATGGTTAGTAGATGAGTCTCCTTAATTTGCCAGGGACGGACTAGACGTATCACAAAAATGTTTTTTTGTACACCTTGTATGATGAAGGAACGACAATAATATTTTTGGGTACTCTAAACCTTAAGCTGAAAAAAGGTACTCTTGATAAAAAAATTTTGTTCAATATGGTTTTTTGCATTAGTTGTTGTTTTATGTTCATAAAATTCCCTCATTGTTGCTATGGTTTTTTTCACATGTGCCGATTTAAATAAGGACATTTATGCCAGTGTCAGTTTATGGCAGTGTCTTTAAATTTGCGGTTTTTCTCCTTTGTCTTATTAGTTACTAACTTAGTAATGGAATTTACGTATACTGAATATAAATCATATTGAACAAAAATATATTTTTTTTTATCGACATTGATCAAGAATACCTTTTTCAGCTTAAGGTTTAGAGTATCCAAAAATATTATTGCCGTTCCTTCATCATACAAGGTATACAAAAAAAGCATTTTTGTGTTACGTTTAGTCCGTCCCTGGCAAACTAAATAAGTCAAATTTGTTTAAAAGGGCGAATTTTAAGGAGACTCATCTAGTAACCATTATACTAAAAAATTATTAAATTACAAAATTATGTTAAAAAATTATTTAAAAAACAACGATTCCCAAGGACGTCCGTTATGGGCCAGTATTTTATAGGCGAGGCCGTAGGAAGAAAAATTTAGGGGCACTTCTTCTGTTATTTTTAAGTGTTCTATCTGAACCCGGGAGATTGTCCACATATTCTGGGACACCCTGTATAGAATACCTTATTCAAATATTTCCCCACGAAACACACTATAGGTACGTATCAAACTCTGAACTATTTTTTAGGATAAATCATTTTGCCGCGGTGCCGCTACGTTCGGCAAAGTCCTTGTAGATCTTGGGTTGGCGGGTAGTGTAATTCAAACGCACGTTAACTCGCCAAGGACAACAGCTTACTTGGCAACGTTGCTGACACACAACGAGAAAATAAAAAAGATAATGGCATTCAGTGCAGGTAAAAGGTACTAAAAATCTAAATAATACCAATTCAATAGTTTTTAAAAATCACCAATATCAATGTCTCGTGGTATGGTCATAAATTTATCCAGTTAACACGAAAGCTCTGTGGGAGATCCCGTATAGATCTCAACGTTCCACATGTGGAATAATCTCAGCAAATACGTTCTGGGAACGTTCTCGAGGTCAATGAATTTCACAAATATGCCCGCTTTTAGAACATCTGCGAGATTACATGTGAGGGACGTCCATCCATGATTAAGTAGGTTAATGGTATATATTTGATAAGTCGTTTCGGTTTGAAACGTCAGCTGTCATTCTATAGACGAAATAGTCGTTGCGAAGTACATACAGTGAGGACGTAAAGTAAGGAATAAATTCATTATCTCGCAAACTACAATTTTTTTTAAAAATCGCTCGGACCCTTCGATTTTGTTTTTCGAACGCGCATATTCTGACATAAAATGTAGATATACAGGGTGTTGCAAATAAGAGTGACACAAAAATTATTTTTTTCTTAAATAGAACCCACTGTATATTATTGCATGTACGGATTCTTCGGAAAATCCTAAACATTTTTCATGTAGCATGTGCTATACCTTAGCCCAAGCGTTATGGAGTTATTCTCATTCAAAATTTGAAAATCAGATATTTCGCAATCAATCAAGACTTGCATTGATTCATGCACGCTGAGGAAAACCTGCAGTCAGCATCCGTGAAGCGCAAGAAAAGTCAAGTAGGCTTTGGAGTTATCATGCAAGAACCAAAAGAATTAATGTCAATAGTTACTGTTATTGTCAGTTTTATGTGTATTTTCCTAACGTTTTACTAGTTTTCAAAAGCCTCATTTCGTTTTTTCATAACTAAATTAAATTAAAATGCGGCTCACTGAGAAACAGCGCATAGAGGTTTTGATGATGATGGGCTACGGTGATAGGGTTAGAACACAGCAAGAAACTTGTGAGATATTTAATCAAAAATACCCCAATCGTCCGCCAATATCACAATCAACAGTAAGCAAAATTGAGTACAAGTTTAGACAATTCGGTCATGTAAGAGATATCCCTAGATTTGGTCGTCCTCAAGTTGATGAAAATCAACAATTAGAAGTCTTAGGCAGGTAGCAAGTGACGTGGATATTGGAAAAACAACAGTTCTTAAAATACTGCATACAAATAAATACCATCCTTATAAAATGCAAGTTCTCCAACAACTTTTGGAAAGGGACTTTGAGAGGCGCCTTGAATTTTGTGAGCGTTTACAGGATGTGTTTCGTAAACAGAAATTTTGTAAAAAATATAATTTTTTCCGATGAGTCCACATTTTGCTTGAATGGTGACGTAAATACCCAAAATTAACGATATTGGTCCGATGTAAATCCACACTGGATGAGGGAAGGACACACACAATTTAATCAAAAGATCAATGTGTGGGCTGGCGTTGTCGATGACATTGTTATAGGGCCTTTCTTTTTTGATGGAAATTTAACAGGCGAGAGATACTTGAGTTTTTTAGAACAAGAACTTGTTTCAGCCCTGGCCACCCTTTTTCCTGAGTTAGAACGTCCCGATTTGCCACATCATAATATCTGGTTGCAACAAGATGGTGCTCCCCGACATTTCGCTGTGGGAGTTCGTACATATTTGGACGATACTTTTCCAAACAGGTGCATTGGAAGAGGTGGTTTTATTGAGTGGCCGCCAAGGTCACCCGATTTAACACCACTCGACTTTTTTTTATGGGGATACCTTAAGGGAAAAGTATTTAAAAGCCAGCCTGCAAATTTAGATGATTTAAAAGATCGCATCCGGCCAGAAATTCGGCAAATTACACCCCAAATGGTTCGAAATGTTCAGCGAGAATTTGTAGATCGGTTAGGCTATTGTCAGTTGACCAACGGAAGACACTTCGAACATTTACTTTAGAAAAATTATTTTTAAGTTCACCTAACTGTTTTTTCGATAAATAAGACATTTTTAAAATAATTTTATTCTTTGTTTTCTCCATGACTTTTTCCACTTTTCAAATTTTGAATGAGAATAACTCCAAAACGCTTGGGCTAAGGTATAGCACATGCTACATGAAAAATGTTTAGGATTTTCCGAAGAATCCGTACATGCAATAATATACAGTGGGTTCTATTTAAGACAAAAAAAAATTTTGTGTCACTCTTATTTGCAACACCCTGTATATCTACATTTTATGTCAGAATATGCGCGTTCGAAAAACAAAATCGAAGGGTCCGAGCGATTTTTAAAAAAAATTGTAGTTTGCGAGATAATGAATTTATTCCTTACTTTACGTCCTCATTGTATACCTAGTGCCTAATGAATTCCATACATGTGGTAAATTATTTTAGGAAAACGGAATATGAGAACTACTTCACTGAACTGGGAGTGAGAAATATCACGATTTTTTCGGATCGACTTATAGATTCACCTCCAGATGCCTCGTATATGGAAGAGGTTGTAGCGATCTTTGCAACTCCGCCAAATAGTTACTCGGCTGTAGCAGATCCGATAGATTTGGTAATGACATAACAATTGGGTAACAAGTAGATTGGTTAATTTATTTTTTGATTTTCGTATCCTTACGGAATTTTAATTCATTGTCTATTGTTCTCGCTTTGTAGTGTCTTTCATACATACGGAAATATTTCTTCCAAGTAAAATTAAAATGTCTTTGTTGTATCCTCATGCGTCTTTTCTTTTGTCTTGAGGTGTGTAGTAGAGGTGGCGATCTGTCTATGTTGGAAGTCTTAACTGAATCGAATGAAACCCATGAAGCTAAAGAAAGAGTTGGAAAAATTTTAGAAGAGCAAAGAAGAACATTAAGATTTGCTATGTCGCGTCCGCAAGTAAGTGATTTTTTTTAAAAACTAGTCTATCTTTAACAGTGTAAATATCTAACATATCAATCATTTCATACAATTGGTTTCTGCGGCGTAAACTTTACACTTATACTTTTTTAGATTCAGTTTGTTCTATATGAGACTCATTCAGAATTAGACGTCGAAAACTGTGACATGGTGAATAAAGCTTTAAAAGATATTAATAGGTTGGCTAAATTACAACACGCTACATTGCAAGGAAAAATACAAATTCCAGAAGTTCCTATAGAAGAAACATCAATTTCTGTTGTAAGTAAAATGGTAATTTAACATATTTGTTAAATTTATTTAAGTGGATTCCCAAGTACCGCTATACTAGTTTTCTCCCCAAGCCTTTATTTCTGGTTTAGAAAAAAATGTTCAAGGAAAAAAAACTTTGTAATGCAAATAAAATTGGAGGAAAGTATATATTTTCTTGTTTCGGAAGGTTTTTAGATTTAATTTTATTTACTGTTCCATATAGAACGAAATTATAGACTTACCTCCAATTATTAATAAAATTTAGACATCTTTTGCTCGACATTTTCTTTAAAAAACTGCAGCGTTTTCATAAAAAGAGAAAACTCCGGTTTTCAGTGCTAAAAATTGAAGTCTAGACCCCGATCACATTCGGTCTCTTTCTTCCGATTATCGTTGTTTCTGTCGGCGTACCAATTACGGGCGGACGCTCGACGTATTGTTCTAAGGCATGAAACGAACATGGGTCAATCGGAGATTTCGACTGACTCCGGCATCCTCTTAATACTTGTGATATTTTTCGCGTTTTGGTAACAACTTATTACACATTTTGTAACATTTTACTGTAAACTGTATATTCTTCGAGTTTTGCAGAAAAAAAATACAATTGTCTAAATTCTACCATAAAAATTTGCATTTTAAGAAAAGTTTTAAAAAGTTGCTTTTTATTTTAATAAAACTTGATGCCAAGCCAGTAAAAAGCTCATATTTGTTGCAGAGCCTAACAGGTCTAACGTTTATAATATCCTAATTTTCAAAATTATCGTTTCATATTTTCTCCGGTAAAGTGATAATTTACCTTTTTAGGATATAAGAGAAATAAAGAACGTTGATAGGGTGCAAGTGGTGGTAGAAGGGGGAGATGATTTTAGTGTGGGAAAGAGAAATTCTACTGATTCGTTGTCATCAAAGTTAACAGTCGATGCTAAGGAGAAGTTTCTGGAAAATCTACAGGTTTGTTACTATGACTTTTAAATGTGCTTCAGATAATGTTACTGAGATCTCGTTTGTTCATTTGTTGTTAATTTAATGACGTTTAAATTATTAATCTTTCCTATTAGGAAGGAAGCCAATTTGGGTGGATTTTTACTTGAAAACGACCTGCTTTAATAGATTTTTTGTAACATTTTTAAACTATTGATACAGGGTGTGCCGAAACAGACAAACGTACATAATTTTCAAATCTAAAGCATATACGGAAGCGAATTATTTTACAACAGAACTTTACGATAGTGGCCAGGACAACGCGGTTAGATTTTGCATCTGTGTTGGTGAAATAATAGCAACTAGTAAATTTTACACCATATTTACTGAGGAAGAGCACCCACCATAAATATTTAAAACTAATGCATTGGCGATCTCAATATGAAACTGCAGTTGTTCAGTGCAGTTGCTTTCACGCCGTTTCTAGCGGCAGTGTTCCTCACTTCGATCCATGTAGCATAAGGCCACTACTATAACATTAGATTGGCAATATATTCGACTTTATATATGTCGTATATGTGATTTCAATTAGTTAAAATCTCTTTGGTGAACCTTATAGTATCCGCCATGTTTTAGGTTCCAAATACTGATATGTTTACGATTCCCCCATTACCAAGTTTGTGTCCAAATGACAGTTCTTGCATTGATTATAAAAAGGAAGGCTGTTATTTAGTTCTTATTCAAAGAAAGGTAAGTCTACTTTTATATTTACTGAGTGTCCCAAGTTTATTTATACATATATCATTCTACCCTGTACATAAAAAGTTCTAAGACAAATAATAGTTCTTGATTAAGAGAGAGTTCATTTAAGTATACAGGTTCTCTCGAGCGTACATTTTTTTTTTATCTTAATCGAAATAGTTTTTATATATCATTTATGTTGGTAGGAAATAATTCGATTAGATGACAAATATATGATTCAAATGGCTGAGAATCGAGGACTCTTTGGCAGCACTACTAATCAAATGAAATCAAAATCCTCGAGGGCATCGAAAAACAAACCGGAAAAAGTTGCGAAGAAACCGAAGGGCAAAAAAAAATTAAAAGATTTAGAAGTAAATATAATTAATCCTATTATCGAATAATTTCTCTTTTGTTGTATTTTTTGGAGGTTGCGCAAACTTGTATGTCTAACGTAAAACCCCCGCTTGAAGAAAAATTTGAAATTATTAGATTTGCTTTGCATCACAATGTCCCGAATCTAATTCGTTTAAAAGTAGGTATCTTCAACCCAACTATTGGCTATTCTTATTGAATTAATCATTATATCATTCCTCTGATAGTTCAATGGTTTTATACTCGAAAATAACCTAAGTAGAGGCAAACGCAACAGAACATTTTACGAAGTTTTGCTTTTGCGTATAAATCAGAACATATGCGAATGTAGCAACGTTATTTGTGTCCACATACAGTTAGTATTACAATCAGGCCCCTGACAGGCAGAAAAGAGAACAAAATTCCCCTTCGTAACATAAAGCATGTTAATTTCGCCTTCCACCAGGTCCACCATGAACTAATATGACGCGACGCAGAGTGAAGAAAGGGAACTTCTGCGGGCGGCTTGATCCTGACCGGCCGCCGCGTTGTCAACTGTTGGCTTCTTTATGATAAACTGGTCGCCAAGCGGCCTCTTGTGAATGACTTTACTCAAACCAGCAAGACAATTTAATACGGTTCGGTAGCGTGGTGGACGTTTACCTTCCTTCCTAGCTAACAATTAACGCTTTTGTGTGTAGATTTTTTTTGGACAACCGAGGAGAATCTGCTTACAGACACCTTACAGACGCGGCTGTAAAATATATATACATATGGTACACCATGCTGGTGCTCCATATGTAATCGCTGGTCTGATGAACGTTTTGTATAAGATAACCTTTGTTGTTAGGTTTAACCTGCTTCGTTTATTCAGCAAGCCGTATATTGTGCCGAGTTGTTGGTTGGCTTTCTTTATTATGGTGGCTGTATTTACTTTCCAATTGAGCCTCTTGTCAAAGTATAGACCTAGATATTTGACACTTGGTTTCCAGTCTATTTGTTTGTTTCCTACAGTGACTTTTCCTTCTGGAAATTTGCAGTGCGTCGTGGAAAAGTAAATTGCCTGGGTCTTGTCCGGTTTTTTTTTAATCTTCCATTTGCTGAGCCATTTTTGCAAAATGGCTATATTCCTTCTGAGCCGGGACATTATTATCCTCGGGGTCTTTGATGCCGCTGTGATGGCCGTATCATCCGCGAATATTGCTAGCCGCTTCTGGACATTTGTAAACTGTAATAGATGTCTGCGAGAGAAGAGTACGATTCCAATACCGTGGTAGAAGGGGAAAGCAAGCAAATCTGTGTCCTCTTTATTTGATTTATAGCTGGTATATTACTTTCTCTTTTCTGCCAGTTAGGCTCCCAATGGTAACATTTCCTTGCCAATGCTGTATAACGGAAGAGCTGGCCACAGCTTCGTGGGATGAAGACATTATCCTACTAAAATAGTTGGTTGCTATGGCAACCATGACGCGTTAGATGTGTATGTGCGGAAGGTTTGACGAGCTGAGACAGGACTCTTCACGAATAGTTGCCGTCTGTAAATGGCGCCTTTGGCGTGAATTATATTGACGCGTAACGATAGTCTGTTAGTGTGTTATTTAATTATTAGTATTATTATTTCGTGGACATTAGTGACACAGTTTGTAGGTTATAAGCAACTCTATTTTCGCGTTGGAAAGATGAAGATCAAAAAGACTAACAAGTGTGCTGGCCCTTAGTTTTTAATAGTAAATTTTTAATTTGATAATTGGCTGATTGGCTCTCCCTCTATATTTTCGCCCACGAGCCGCCACTGCCTCAGCCACGACTATAGACACAATTTAACAATATTTTTTAGATCAACAGGATTGCGGCTCCCACGCATACCTTTTTATCGCATACAAAACACGAGGTACAGATGTGCAGGAGGTGTCAACTGGAACAAGAACATTTAATGATACCTTCCTCTCAGTACAGAAAATGGTGGTCGGAAACTTCGCGCCACATCTTAGATCTTAGGAAGTTTCTCGTCAGGCAAAAAATTATGCCCTCGCAAAAATTAAAGCAATTAACTCAGAAAAATATAGTGAATAGTTTTATAGCTTCGACAACGCCAAATAGAATAGATGAAATAGCGGCGCAACGTAATATGGCTTCCAAGTTTCCCATATTTCCGAAGCTTAGGTTAACGAGGGAAACTAAGTTCGTCAAAATTCAAGTGCCAGTTTCAGTTAATACCGTAGAATTTCCCGATCTATGCATTTTTTGTACCAAGTAGTTGTGCTTGACCTGTGATATTTCTGGCTGTAATTTAAGCAAAATATAGACGTATATTTTTGTGATAATAAAGCATATGTTGTTCATCAAAAGCTGTTATTTTTGCCACATTTTTGTAGTGCCGTGTGTATATTTTTTACTCTAGAAGCCCTAAATAAAATATTTACTGGACTTTTTTTCGGAAAACTGAAAAAAGTATACCGTGGACTATACAGGGTGTTTCTTAATAACATGCTAATATTTATCAAGTGGCATTTTATGATGTACAATAAATTTTTTTATTCTGGTCAGTGGCGTTCATGCGGGAATTGCCCTCGGTATTTTTGAAGAAAATAATGGTAGGCCACTTCTTTTTTCTTAATAAAAATTATTTTTGCTGAGCAAATGTCGTCTCTTGATTTTTTGTCGTTTGATGTACAGTTATCGTATAAAAAAATTGAATTCATTAATTTGCACTATGTTATGAAATTAGGTATTAACAAAGATGAAAAAGGATCTAGTAGGTAAAAGAAGCAGATTTTGTTTTATAAACATAAACAGTTTTGACAGTTGTCTACCTAGTCTAGTTGTCACGTATTAAAATCATTTACCTTAACAAATTATTAAAAGAATATATAAATATACACGGTGTTGAAAAAAGGTCGGTACCCCGGAATAACTCCGGTGCATCGCATTGCAGGCATTGTTTGGTTTTCAAGGAGGAATAGTTTGCAATTTAAACCACCCTCCTCACCCCCTCAACCCCGGGCGCGGGTGGGGGTAAGTTAAGATTTTCAAATGGAACCCCATATTTTTTATGGGCGTATCGTCTTCTCCAACCAAAAATAAACATCTTTTGTCTGAAAATTTTTTTTATTCGGGCCCATCCATCACCAATAATCGCCATGAGAAAAAAAAATGCCCGTGGAAAAAGTTGTTTGTATTCCACGTCCATTTTTTAGTACAAGACAGAGAAAAAGAGTATTTCCGGGATAAAACTTGATTTTCGCACGGTTCTGATTTTGTCTTTCTCATGGTGATTATTGGGGAAGGATGGGCCCGAATAAAAAAAAAATTCGGACATGAGATGTTTATTTTTGGTCGGAGAACACGATACGCCAATAAAAAATATGAAGTTCCATTTGATAATCTTACTTACCCCCAGAGGGGTGGTTTAAATTGCAAACTATTCCTCCTTCAAAATCAAACTAATTTTTCCCCAGACATTTTCCGCTGCAATGCGATGTACCGGAGTTATTCCGGGGTACCGACCTTTTTTCAACACCCTATATATACATTATATATAAAAAAATAGAAAATGTGTGCCAAATTTCACAAAAATCTCTAGAGCAGTATCACAGATATTAATAAACAAGAGATTTTTTGAAAATCATTAACACCCTTTATCTCAAAACTTAAGACGTTTAGGACATATGTTCATATGAAGTTTTTTCTAAAGTGGAGCCAACAAAAACCTCCTTAAATAGTAGCATGTTATTAAGAACCACCCTGTATATCAAATTTTTTAAAAAATATCTTATATTTCTGGAGAAAATTGTGACTCCTTTATGTAATTTATGAAGCAAGAGTGACTTGGCGGGATTGATTGTGTTCTACACATGCAGATCTTTCGCATACAGCAAGAACAAAAGTGGCCCCAAAATGAGGCCATGGGGCACGGCACTTTCTAGTCATGTATATTCAGACCTTCCCGAGTGTAAGCATCCATGCCTGTAACAGATTAGAAAAAGCGATAGAAGGGAACGACCAGACTGAGTTTGAATTGTTAATAAATTACATTTCTTCTTTCTTGCTTCAGGCATATTATCGAAGTGACCAGATTATTTTAATGTATTAAACATTAGGTCGGAGATCCTTCATCATCCAGAACCTTGCAATAAATTACGAGTGATAAACGTCACTAGGTAACATATTCATTACTGGAATATACTTTATAATTGACGTAATCTTTTTTAGATAAGAGACGAGTGGTCACAAACGTCCGACGAATCCATGGATGAAGGTGAAAGCGCAAGCAAGGACGAAGATGACAGTTGTAAAGAAGAAGAGAGTAATGCTCTGATCGACATAGAAACATCCACTAGTGAGATTAGCACTAGACCGGTGTCAAGAAGTATACTTGGCAGGTTGTTGTTTTGTTGATTGAGGACAAAATTATATAATTATGTTACATTACATGAAGATAAAGAAACACCTAATATATATAGGATGTCAATTTGAAAACTTCCCACCCTTATTCCAGTAAATAATTTTCAGTATTCTCTTTTAGATTGACAAGTGCACATATAAGACAATTTGTGTCTCCTGATTTTAAACAAGCCGAAACATTCAGCAGTCCGTCTATAGCGTCCAGTAGAGTCGGTAAATTTATAAAAAATGTTGACAATGTTGCGAAGAAAGCTACGAACAAGATACCAGATCTATTTAAAATTAATATAGACGTAATTGGAAAAAAGAGAATCAGCAGGGAATCTGTGGAAAGAAGTAATACAAGTAGAGGGAAAGTGGGTAAAGGAAGAAGGAAAATAAAAAAAGCCGCATTGGATAGGCTGCGCTCGCCCACATTGAGCTTTATGTTGAAAACTAAGATATATGTAAGTCGCGGCAGTAACGAGACGTTCCATACAGGGTGTTACGGAAATGGTTTATTTTTTTTAAGTGGATGTCCTACTGTCATGTGACACTTCAGTTTAAATTAAAACCTCCATTTTTTATTTTATTTTCGTATTCTACGTTTCATGTATCATAGCCAATGTCTAAATTAAGTTGGTATTATAAAAAAATCAATGTTATTTAGAAAATACAAAGTAATAAATGTTTCAATGACAAAATTATGAAAAATTAATTTAATAAATGTATTTATAAATAGTATGTTTCGAGACTGGGGGGTGGAATGAGGCTGTCGGGAGTTTCACGTGCTTGATGTATACGAATTTTACACGTTTTGTTAGTTGTAGTATTACCCGATTTTTCTGTTGTGAAATAATTCATAATAAGAAATATTGTGATGTGTTGCAAATCATACTTTTTGTGTTGGTAAGAGAGTATGTGCCTTAAACTTGTAGTATTTTTTTTCATAAAAAGCTTGAAAAAGAAGTGAACGCGGGTCAAAGACGTCTTGTTGTCAAAAACTGAACACGTGCGTTTATAATTCTGCGTATATGACAACACTGCCTCAATAAACTATTGATGGCGAACGTCCACAGTAGCGGCCACGTAAATTTTCCGATTTCACATAAAGTGTATATTTCGTACAATAATTCAAAGCGCCATTTAAGGTTATTTTTCTTCAATTTATTTTCGTCTCAGGATTGCCGATTTAAATATAATAAGTCATTCAACACCCTATAATGCCATCAACGCCATATAATGTATAATGCATGAAATGTGATCAAAATTTTCCGCAGAAAATAAAATAAAAAATAGGGGTTTTAATTTAAAAAATTGGTGTAGCCTTTTAGAGTCACCCTGTATAAATGAAAATTAGTTTAAAAGATGGCGATATTCGTTACTGTTTGTTTTGACTTTTATTGGTAGGATGATTTAAAAAATAAATAAAAATATATTCAGTAAGTAATGAAATATTTATAATATTCCCGACTATTTATTTTATTAGGGTCCAAATGAAGAGGGCAGGAAAAATTTCGATTTATTATCGCCGATTATTGTGCCTTGTGAACGCTTTAACAGAAGAAATTGTTTGCAACACTTAGTAAACGTATCCACTACATGATGCCGTGTTATTGTTGTACCTACCGAGTTGTGACCAAAATAAAAACGATATTTTAATAAAATAATGTTTATTTTTTAAACTTTGAAATAAAATATACAGGAAATATAAAATTTGAACAAACATACATAACCTTATAATGAGAATGGTATAAAATATCATTTACACGATTATACAATTGGGAATGTTTATATGGATACAAGAAATTAATTCAGGACCGAAAGTATTGTAAAGTTTACATTATACCGTTGATCTTTTGACTACCATAAAATAAATTATCCTCTGACTATAAAATGCCCCCAATATGCACCTTTTAGGCTAGAGCTGGAGTACAAGTTTATTTACCTGCATCCCTACGTATTATACCATTTTAAGAAGCCGTGTCTTTAATCCAAAACAAAATTAAATATTATGTAGTTAGCTATATTTTCAAGCTGACCCTGCACCCATTTATTGTGGCTTGAAGATGCTGGGACCCAACAATGGAGGTTCAATAGGTAATTGATTTATTGCAGTAAGGGCCGATATTTAAATGTGACCTTAAGTTAGACCGTAGCTAAGGTTATGGTAAACCTTAAAAACTATGTTTTAAATTAATTTGAGGGTCAATTGACGCGTTAAGTGTAGGATTACCACGTGCTTAAAGATCTATTCCTTTAGATGAGAGTTGAAAAGGACTTTGATATACTGTCAACGTTGTGTTAAAGATCACTTATATCATTCTGTATCTTAAGCCGACTTTGAAATAACGGCCCAACATGTCAATGGTATAATATAAACTATACTATACTATTAAGGTAATAATTTGGTGACACCCTAATCTTTCAATATTTTTGTTGCTGATACCTTCTGCTTCCATTTACCCTATTAAAACGTTTTTATTACATATTTTTTCAATATTAATAAAAAATACCGTAGAGATAAACCGTAGAAATTATACATCATAACCACTGGGAGTTAATATTTTAAAATAATTAAAACTATCATTGATATGTACACTATCCATTATTTTTTTTTATTAATTCTTTAATTAAACTTTCTTTTTTCTCTTGAAAACTTCAGATTTCGGACTAAAAATACAAATAAGCAGTTCTTCACGGTACAACAGTTCAACCGGAAATTTCCTACACAAATACAAAACTATGATCATAATGTGCTTACATTTTAGACGTATATTACAGCACAATCGCGGAGAGATTTCCATGACTCGCCTACGGCTCTCCTTTTTTCTCTACTCGTCCAAAAAGCAGGTTAAGATGTGTTGCGTTATTACAAAGTACCCACTGTACAAAAATGTTACTTTCAAATTAAATTATTTTCAGCGTATTATCAGTATTTTAGGCAATTTTTTATGGTTCTGTATTATAACTCAATAATTTTAGAAATTAATAAAAGGTGTGATATCTAATAATTATTTAAGTAACCTAAAACTTAAAAGTTAACAACCATATTCACTAAAAGGCCTTTAAATTTAAAAGAGAATAACCGTAGTTAGAGTTTTTTTTTTCAAATCTATAAAGACAAAAATATTTTATGATGTGCTGTGTGCCATTGATACAACTAAGATTGTTTTGGGAATAACATCTCGGTAAAAGTATTCATCGGTAAGATAAATTAACTGCAAATTTGTAGAAAAACGTCACATTCAATATAAAAACAATGACGTTGTGAAAACACAACTGGACGACTTATAAGATCTAAATATTTTGGTGGACTAAATTTAGACTTCTTTAGCGAAAAAGGGGGTATAATTTTACTGGAGTCCTTGGTCTAACAATTTTTTTGGCAGAATTTGTCCTACTTTATTGAGCGTATTATCTGATTATTGTAATGCACTAATCACACTGAGCTTTTCATACTCAAGACTTCGTCCTTCCTTCCAAAATATTCAGCTAAACGAATTTTAGCGTACCTAAAATAAAATTCTTATTGTATTCTACATTGTAGGGAAGAAGGGCCCAAAATGATCGCAAAATGACATCCCCCCCCCCCCCCCATTAGCCTTATTACCGATTTTTCTTTAAATGAAATAGTGGGATCACTTAACCCTACTTTAAGGGATCATTTTGCCCAACCAGGTAGCGTAAACTGATTTTTTCGTTCAAGTTCATTTCGTAAATAACATTATTATGCTTTATTATTAAACACTCTGTAGATCTTAGTATGAAAGCATATAACTTGGGGAATTCCATAAAACCGATTATTATTCTCCCTAAATCTCCCTACGTTTCCGAGTGATTTTTTCCTTAAGATAAATAATTTTGGGCCTTTCTCCCCCAACTAGCTGGTTTACTTGATTTTTAAGTTGTAAATTTCGTGTGCATACCAAATTTAGGAAGTTAACGGTCACAATAACTCCGCTAATGAAGCAGTGTCGTGCAAAATCCAAAAAACAATTTGACACTTACCCCAGAAAATCAAATTTAATAAGAGAATGTTCCGCTTGAATTAGACACCAAATAGTCCAGAACATATGCGAAACTAGAACAAACTTGGTTACATTAACATACAGATCTTCAATCTCCGTTTCGCTTGGTACTCTATCTTGGAATTCTTCTAGGTATATTCGTATCCATTCTTTTTGAAACTCTTTTGATGGAAACATCGTTTTGTAATCCATATTTTCTATATTTATACCTAAAATATTTAGAATGTTTCATTCAGGCAGAGGCGTACACCACCGATCTATGGATAGCCAAGGTCTAAAAGCAAAAGTGGCAAATTCATGGCCTCGCGCATGTAATCTATTGACCAAATCTCGTATCGTTACATCGCTACGACCAGCTACGACTGATTTCGGTTCTGGACGGTCGTCGTTGATTCACGTCGATGGTAGGCAACCAAACCGGCACCGATATGACGGGGTTGCCTATATGACGGCGACAACATTGTGCGCAAGACAACCGACAAGCAACCTTTAATAATATGACTGGAAAATCGTGCGCCCCAACCCATTTTTTCACTCATGAAATTTAACTTTTTACTGCGCACCCCATAAGTTGTACGTATCCATAGTTATAAGTCGGTGGCGTACACAGACTGCGCTTATGGAGGGGGGTTGTTCCTTTAGGAGAGAAAAAACATGCCAAAGGTAATTTAACCTTCCTAACTATATAATGCTAGTTAAAAATGTTAAGCCTAACTTCCGGTATAATCGGAAGTGATATGAACGTCAAAATATTTTCATTAAAAAGAACGGCATCTTTTATAGCGAGTTCCAATATTTCAAACACATATATTTTTCTTGTTCCCGAGATCTTTTAATAGGGCACTCACCGTGAATGACCCTGTATAATATTTTATGTCCAGAAGTGAAAAATGCCACGTTCCTAATATCAGTTAGGGAAGATTACACGAACAGCTACTTTTAATGAAAAATGTTCTTTCGGCATTCAGATTTTTTAAAATTGATGTACTATCGCTCATATCTTCAAGAAGTTAACCTTTGGTGCCATAACCGATGCGTGTAATGTGTATGGCTGTCGTTCATCAACTGTACAACTCAAAAATAAAATATTCAAATACATTTAACCTAGAGGTTAGATTATCGAGGACTTATCCTAACACTCACCTACAAACTCGGCAAAGTGGTTCGCAATATCGAAAGCTTGATAATTGAAAGCGGCATATTCATAATCGATAAACGTTACATCGTTTTCACTTTCGGTGTAAACGACATTTCCTAATAGCAGATCATTGTGACAAAAAACTACAGGACTTTTAATTTTTTCTAATGTTTTTTGCAAATGAATGATTTCGTCATTTAGATCGGATTGAGAGGGAAGGGCCAGTTCGGTGAATCTGAAAATTATTTTTTCCTTATTTTAATCTTATATCTATTATAACACACTCACAGTCAAAACAAACGATCCACACAATATTTAGACGGATTTGTATTAAAAAATTGTATTAATTTCCAAACGTAAAACAACATGAACCTAAAATTACGAGAACGCCGTCAATTAAATGAAAACCAACTTAAGAGCTGCATTTAATCACAGGTTGACAAGCAGGCACTATTTTATGCGTATACAGGGTGTTATGGAAATGACGTATTATATTTAAATGACTCCTTGGGTGTACTAGAGAAGCGCTACATATTTTATTTTTTTAACATCGGCCGTTTTAAAAGTGGGGTAACAAACACTCTTACTGACAGGTCAGTGCGCGCTACTGTACAACATTTTACCCAGGCCCAATGGCAATGTTGCCAAACTTAATGTAAAACTGAAATTCCAGCGGACTGTTTGCTAATGCGTAATCAGTAAAATAATATTTAAAATAATGGAAATTTTTGATAATTGCGTTACAATTTAATAACTGCATGCATATCTATGGATATTATGTAGTCTGCAAATAATAATTATAGTTTATGTTGGTAAATAAGAGATAATATGATAAATATCAGTAATCAGTAATTATTTTTGGATCCTTTATCTTATTTCGCCCGTTTTGATCAGAGTATTTGATTTTTAAAACAATCTATCTACCCTAATAGCAGTAAAATAAAATAACTGAAATAAATTCAAAATTGTCTGTTCATCCAAGCCCATAAAATCTATAAAAAATGTTACGCGGTATTTACCTTGATTGTGTCTTCGGAGAAGAGAATTCTTCGGGTACTAAATTTAAAAAATCCCTCGCTTTCTTCCATATGAATGGTTTTGGTTCCTCTACCTCCTCCACTTTTATCTTATGTACTTTGGCCAATCTTCTGGCTACCAAGGTGTAAATTTCTGGATTCCTAACGGTTTCTGTGGTTAGAGTACATCCTGGTTGATAGCGGTAAGCTAAACCATTTTCAAAGGTTGCGTAAAGGTTTGATGCCAATCCTTTTCGACTGAGTATTAGAATATTCCTGAAATTATAACAAGTATCATCTGCTGAATGCAGAAAAAACGATTTCTCAAATCGATGGGAAAACGGACGCCATTTTTTCCATCGAAGCTAAAAGCGATATGTGATTTGATTGAGAGTAAAATTTATAAAAAATTACGAAAGAAGTGAATTATAATTATAAAAACATATTATACACGATCCCCGCTAGTGAAGAGGAGCATTAAAAAGAAACCATATACCTACAACGTGTCCAAGATAAGGAGGGCCAGTACAGGGATCTCGAAAACCGTAAGAGATACGAAGTCGGTTAAATGGAGGTAAAGTTGCGCATTTACGTGCCTAATAATATGCCGTTTAGAAAGTTTAAAATTCCGAGTAGTTCCGGAAATATCCGGAAAAAACCGAAATTCTGAAAAATCGTTTAATTTTTTCTTGGGTTTTTTTTGAGATCGAATTCTAAATATTATTTATAAAATTATGAGAAATACAGGACCGTATCCCAAAATTTCCTGATGTTGTTCAAAAAACCCTCGAAACGTCATTAAACCACAATGTGTCATACATCGTGGCATTCGGAAGAGCAAAAGCACTCAAATTCCAATATCAGGAAAATAGGACCGTATTTAAAAAAAGAAAGTTGATAATGGCCCTTCGAAGACGACTCGTCGGATTACAAAACAATTAACGCTGTTAGATAGAGCGGAAAAAATGGCAATACAAAAGTGCAATTTACTTTAGAATTCCATCTCAAAAAAACCCAGAAAAATAAAATAATTTCGTTTTTTTCCGGATATCTCCGGAACTACTCGGGATTCTAAACCTTTCTAAACGGCATATTATTAGGCACGTAAATTCGCAACTTTACCTCCATCTAACCGACTTTGTATCTCTTACGGTTTCCGAGATCCCTGTACTGGCCCTCCTTATCTTGGACACGTTGTATACCGGGTTGACTAACGCGACAGGGTATTACTTTTCGTAACTTTTCCTTGTATTCTCATTCTCATTATTCCTCCTCATAAAATTCATTTTTATTAAGTTCTACGGCCAAACTAAATTAACCAACGCAGAGGAAATACTTAATAAAATTCATAAGGATGTTGGCTATTATTTTATTTGTCTCTACCTACTCTATGGGTCCTATGGTTTAATTTAGTTTAAGTTGCAATAATTGCATTAACGAATTTAAGGATATCAAATACACAATTAAAAGTTGAAGAGAAACCCGAACAAATCCAACGTTTATATTGTGAGTATATGGGAAATCGGGTCTAGTTAATTGTCACATAGGTAACCTAAAAATCATTTTCAAATTACAATGGAAATATAACATCTACAGGGTTGCGATTAAATATGCAATTGGTATTTTAATGCAATTATGAATTTCTCGGTAATTTCGGAAAAATTTACGTATTATGTTAAAAGTACTAACCTGGTCTCAGCAGTCCGATCAATGAGCAAATCTGTTTTGGCCCCATACACTCGTATTAAAACCGTCTCTCTTTCCGCTGCTCCGTCAAAAAGACATCCAATGAGTTTGTTGGTGATCCCATCTGTCAACAGCTATACATATTCATCTTTATTCATTAAAAATTTTGGTTTAAGTTTTTAATTACGTCTAAAATATTTTAACTACATACTAAACAGTATTGCTCAAAATGTAATTATCTGGAGTTATCTCAATAAATGACGGAAATATCTATATAACAGAATAACATTGATGGGATTTCCTCCATAAATATCTACTTTTTAGTTAGAACTCTTGAAAATATAACGACGTCAACCAAATGGTATCGCCAAAATCTTTGGCTATTCTACATGAAAACGTTCTCTACCGTTTGCCTAGCTAGAGTGAAGGTGGACCATTTTTCAGGACTTTTAAAAACGATCCCGGATTTACCACCCATACGCAAAAAGAGTCATCGGGAAACAAACCAAAAAATAACTCTACATTTACTTTAAGAATTCTTGATTAGAAAGATTATTTGCATTTTGATGGTATTCTACTGTTGTAATGCCAAATATGCCATAATTTCATCGTAAAAAAGTTAATTATTTGTTAATAGTACAACGAGATCTCCTGACCCGGCTAATTTTATTTTATTTCGTATTTCCCGCAATTTTTGATTAATTTTAATCCAAAAAGCTTTTCTCGACTGAGACGGAAGTATTGGGTTTTTAAGTTCATTTTTCAGTTGATCAGAATCGAATATTTTGTATTGCCTCAATAAACTGTCAAATAGTTCTTGCGGAAACAATTTTGAATAGGATTAAAAATTATTTTTGCTCAATAAATCGAAAAAATTCAATTCACTGATGTCCGAAAATCTAGTTTTAATTTAATTAATAACGGCGCCTAAATTTTTTTTATAAATTTGTTTATACAACAAAGATAAGGAGGGCCAGTACAGGGATCTCGGAAACCGTAAGAGATACGAAGTCGGTTAAATGGAGCTAAAGTTGCGCATTTACGTACCTAATAATATGCCGTTTAGAGAGTTTTAAAAGTCCGAGTAGTTCCGGAGATATCCGGAAAAAACGAAATTCTAAAAAATCGCTTTATTGTTTTCCTGGGTTTTTTTAAGATCGAATTCTAAAGTAAATTACACTTTTGCATTGCCACTTTTTCCGCTCTATCTAACAGCGTTAATTGTTTTGTAATCCGACGAGTGGTCTTCGACGGGTCATTATCAACATTTTGTTTTTTTAAATACGGTCCTGTTTTCCTGATATTGGAATTTGGTAGCTTTTTTTCTTCCGAATCCAACGATATATGACACATTGTAGTTTAATGACGTTTCGAGGGCTTTTTGAACAACATCAGGAAATTTTGGGATACGGTCCTGTATTTCTCCTAATTTTATAAATAATATCTCATAAGTAAGCTCTAAATTTTTACTATGTTGGACTAGTTCAATAAATAACAAATAATTTAATAATAAATCATAAATAAGTGAACAAAATACAGAAACATTATTTCAAACTTTTGTTGATTCGGGATTTAAAAGAAAAGTAGGCGCTTGAAACAAAAAAATTAAGATGGTGGCGCGTGATTTGTTTCACTTGACATTCCCGTTGTGATCGTTTGAGAGCGTTTTAAAAGGCTTCCTATTTTCCAGAAAATATGGAACATACATTTATAAACGCTGAAAAGTTTGATATTCTATCGCATGTTTTATTTTATCTCAAAAAACTGTTATGTGGCAGTTAGAAGATGTTATTTATGCTTAGAGAATAACGGAAATCATTTTGAACACCTGATTATTTGCAATGATTTTTGTTCACTTATTTGTGGCTTATTATTAAATTATTTGTTATTTATTGAACTAGTCCAACATAAGTAAAAATTTAGAGCTTACTTATGAGATATTATTTATAAACTTAGTAGAAATACAGGGCCGTATCCCATAATATCCTGATGTTGTTCAAAAAACCCTCGAAACGTCATTAAACCATAATGTATCGTACATCGTTGCTTTCGGGAGAAAAAAGCTCTCAAATTCCAATATCAGGAAAATAATACCGTATTTAAAAAAAGAAAGTTGATAATGGCCCTTCGAAGACGACTCGTCGGATTACAAAACAATTAACGCTGTTAGATAAAGCGGAATAAGTGGCAAAGCAAAAGTGCAATTTACTTTAGAATTCGAGCTCAAAAAAGCCGAGGAAAACAATAACCGACTTCGTACTTCTTACGGTTTCCGAGATCCCTGTACTGGCCCTCCTTATCGTGGACACGTTGTATAGCAGCTTCGGATCCGCTATATAAGAATTTTTCTTCGTTTGGCTTCGCTTCGATTAAGATAAATATTTTCGAAGACACTACCCCACCATGCACCGCCGCGTATGGCAAATTTACTTTACGACTTTAAAAATACGTTCCAAATTTAAAAAAAAAATAGAAAAAATTTTCCGCTAACCCAATAAAAGATTATTGATCTATAAAGTTGACCACTGCCAGGGGGGCAAGTGCCCCATCGTGCCCCTCTCAAACGACGCCCATCGACAGACATATCTATTAACATTTTCTTCAAAACAAAAACCTAAGCGGGTATAGGCAAAATCGTGTAGTTTTACTATTAGGCTAATTTTAGAGGTTTAATTTTCGAACTATCGATTGGAAAATATTAAAATATCGAAGAATTGTCACGACCGGAATTTAATTGTACATTCCTATTACATTGCAGGTAATTTATTGTGATTAATTGACTATAAAATTTATGAGATAAATCGATGAGAATAAATAAAACAAATAAAAAATAATACCTACCTTAAATTTAATTCCCGCTACGGGCCAGTGCGGTCGAATAACTCGCAAAATCTTTAATGCGCCACTTTCGAGATCGTTTTCGTTAACAGTAACACTGATATGTTCGAATTCCAATTCACTATTTTCCATAATTCGTGTTACGACAAACTTATGCGTTAGTGCACTTAAAATAAAATAAAGTTTAATCAAAAATAGTGTTTGAATATTAAAATAATCTTTTAATGGAACTATTACGAGGTCGAGACGCACGAAAGCGACTAACTTGGCGGAGCGATGTTATGTTTATGAATGGATATCTTTTTAGAGATAGGGGAAATTATTAACATTTATTTTATTATGCCAGATATAATTCAAATTATTCGTATTTTTTTTTAAATTGGCACGAAGGACAAACGACAGCCGTTCCGATGCAACGTCCAGAGTGGTACGAATTGAAGCGCTCGTTTAAAAATATTTTTGTAATTTTGTGCGCCGTGCGACGATTGTTTTTAATATTAAATAAAACAATTTAATAGTTTGTTTTTATAGCCGTGGTATTGTCGCTAGTTAAGAGCTTGGTCACGGCCGCTATATACAGGGTGATAGTGATAAGCAGGAGCGTGCGTTGTGCATGATCATTGTGTTATTTTTCATTCTGAAAAATCAATCTTATAATATAGTTGATATGTCACACGGTTGCTTGTTGCTTACACCAATTTGCTTAGCCATTGCTATACAAATTAAGTTGTTGCATATATACGAAGCTATCGCATCACTCCTTCTCTTGCTAAGAAAACGATCTCTAAGACTCTGTCTAGCTCATAGGGAGTGGCGGCTCGTGACCTATGCTAGAGGGGGCTCACGAGTATTGATCAATAAAAGCTCATTAAAGTTTGGAATACCCTCTATAAACTTTTTTTCATATATTTCATTTTTATATTTTCTAATAAAGTCCCTAGATTTACCCTTTGTGGTCTGCGTTAAATTAATTTCGGGTTTAGGTGTTCCCGCATTCTTCACTTCAATTTTTTGCTCCAAACTCAAAGAGCTAAAGTTATTTCTTAAATAGTCCACCGTCAACTATTCATTTTAACTTATTAATAAATATATAATATTAAAACATACACACTCGAATTTCTAACTAGATGCAGGAACAGACAATAGCGTGGTGCACACAACTGTGCGCCTTTTCCATGTTAAATCGCCATAGCCCCGCTATCCCCCGCTGCCACCAGCCACCTGTTACTACAGAGAAACTGTACTACTTAATCGCACGTGAGAGCAAGTCTCGTCATAAACGTAATTTACTTCGACCGAGGCACGGTTACCGGATCTATGCAGTTTGGTTTGACGGGATGATAAAATATTAGGGAGGGTCGGACTTTTTTAGTTTGACGGTACGATTAAAATATTAGGGAGGGTCGGACTTTATACGATAAATAATATTCAATGAATATAAATTAATATTTTTTATTCGTTTTGTTTTGGGGGTGCACGTGCGCATGTGCTCCTGTGGAAGAACCGCCACTGCTCATAGCGTTTTTGCAATGAAAACCCTCGCGACCACGATCTGTTATAGGGACATTGAGATATAGAAATAGCAGTTCTAGCATTTCGTCATTTTACCCACAAAGACACAGACAGGTACTCGAGTGCCATTCAAGGGTGGATCCAGAACTTCGGTTTGGGGGGGAAGGAAGGAAAGGAAAAATTACGAAAAGTAATACACTGCCGCGTTAGTCAAACTGTTATATATGGTATTTTTCGTGCTAAATTGATGGTTTGGATCCGCGCTGCCATTTGCCATTTCGTCGGTTAATTAAGTAAACTTAAAATGTTCTAGTAACACTGACGGCGATAAGGGGACGCCGCCACTGGCTAGTAAATAGTACCGTGCCATAATCAAAATACAAATGAGTTTTGATATTATGTGCCTATTGTTAAGAGAATTTGAAATTCTTCACGATCACATGCGCATTCCAAAAATATTATCTTTTGGAACAAACACGAATTCTAATTGCACAACCTTGTTTGTTTTGTTTTCTATCCTTCTAGCGTCGAAAGAAAATTTACTCTATTTCAGTGTCATTGCATGGGCCCCCCCCACATTAGCAGCGCCCCGGCAACGTTAAATCCGGCCCTGTATCCTAAATAACACTGCTATAAGTTATACGAATATTTATTATACATTTTTATTTCCTGATTTGAAAGACAGCACACAATTATTAAATTCAATCTCTATGATATACAGGGTGTCCATTTTAAGTGATACCAGTGTTGCTTCTTTGAGAAGGAAGAGCTACAATACGGCGGGTAAATTGAAAAAAACTTGCCTAAAACGTAAAAATTAATTGGATGACCCCTTGTCTGCCTTTTCTAACTAAAAAAATACGGGAAACGTGGATTCTTGAGTACCTATCTGATTGGACGAGGTCGGCTGTATTTATATGATGTTAATTAATATGGTTGTTGCTTTTAGTGGTTGGTAAGACTAGTTTTTATGACATTGGAATTATCAGCTTCGAGGTTTCCACGAAACGGTAATTACGTAAATAAATAATGGTATAAATTCGAAATAATAAATAAAGAGGAGTAATTAAATGGTTTGCCGTTATTAACAGTCTAGCTGCGAAATGATTACTTGGCAAGCAAGATTTTTTACATTTGGTCAGTAGAAGAAAACATATCTAGAAGCAGTTTACTTCAGAGGTCCCAGGGCACTGTCAATTTATGTAACATTCTTGTGTTTTCTTTTGCCGAATACAGAAGGAAATCGGCTACAAAAGGTGTAGCGGGGGCGGGTTTTCACTTGGTTTCCCAGGGCACTGTCACGATTCAGAAATGTTTGCTGTCCATAAGTTGCTGACCAACTAGCCATTTTGGCTGACCGATTACATTTTTCTGTTCGCAAAAATAAGAATATTTTGCTAGCCAGTTATATGATACCCATAAATAAAATATAAAACATTATTTATTGGTGAATGTCACATTTTATTTTCTTAGGGACGACTCTGGTTAGGGTTCTTACGCCTATTTAAATTGTATTGTGCAAATAATCTTCAATCTGTTTGTTTATAGCTTTCGGAAAATAACTTAAACTATTGCCTAATTACATAGGATTACGCCAACCTAAGTTTTTCGATAAGTAGTATAAATTTAAAATATTTACCCAACTAGGTAAAATGTAGCAAAGAATTAGTTTTGTTATAAAATTTCTTTTCGATATCACCAGAAACGATAAAAAAGATGGACCTTGGACTAACCTTTGACTCTTTTAAGATGTGTATAATAGGCACATATCCTTTATCAGATCATACTGGTATTTCTTGTTTGTCAAATGTTGGTGGATATGTAGATCAAGTATAGTAAATTATTTTATTTTTTAACCCCTTGCAAGATGTGTCTTTATACATAACTTAACATGGGTCTGTAGGTACCTAACTACATTTTACTAGTATTGAGAAAACCGATGATTTTAATAATCGAGTACTTGATACTCGAGCGATTTTAATAATCGAGTGAATCGTTCGAGCGTTTAATCACTTGAAATTTTTATGACTAAGAAGAATGTGTTGATAAAACACAGTTTAGCATGAGTTTTTATTAAGGAAGAACAGTTGATTCTAATTTTTATTTCAATTATATCCTTTAATTTTTTTAAATTTACAATTCCCGCTGGCTAGCCAGTCCCAGGCCAAACAGCACCCATGTCGCGATGAATCCACTAAGGGATTTGGCATACTTTTTTTAATGCACCTTCTCGTTTATGTGCCTTTAACAAAGACGTACGTTGCCAATCGGCACATTTCGGGTGGCGCGCGGCGTCGACCGAAAATCGAATATCGAGTGAAAGACAACGATTTTCGATTTTTCACTTGAATTTATAACTAGAGTAGTATTTCCTATCGAGCGAAAAACTGCAGCACATTTTGGTCGGCGTCAAGCGAAGCTCGGGTATCGAGTGAAAGGTAATAAGTAACAAGAGACGATTTTCGCTTGGATTTATAACTCGATCAGTTTTTTTAATAATCGAGGGAAATGTCGGTTATTTCAATAATCGAGTACTCGAGCGGTTTTTCGCTCGAGCGATCACAACACTACAATTTACCTATACATATATCAAATAATCAGGCGCATATACAGGATTTCGTTTAGGGGAGTCGCTTTGTCATCCAGAAAATTCATTCTAAACAAAAAATTCGATTTAGTGTTTACCAATGTAACACGTGCATTTGAGTAATGCTCGAAAGTCCCAGGATTAAGCCCTGAAATCCCAGGATAAATTATATAAAACATTTCTTTAAAAATTAACTTGTTTTTTAAATATGTATTTTAAATCTAGGTAACAATTTTATTGCAAATTATAATTTATTAATAACTCCTTAACTTGGCAACATGTTTCGAAAGCCCCTGATACAAATATAGAATTTACGAAATAAGGTAATTTTTTTAGCGCCGATTTTCAGAGATCGCTAAAAAAGGGAATTAATTTCGAACAATTTTTCCTGGGTTTTTAATAGTGTATTACAAACCTAGGGACTCAAAAGACACTTTAGTCACGTTGTTTATATACTATTTTATGCACTTTAAGAAGAGAAAATTGAGTCCTAAAGTAATTTCTAAAAAAATCAAATTTCATTTAACGGACCACAAATTACTTTTGAGGGATTAGATTTTTTTCTAATCCCTCCAGGATTCAATTTCTATCCCTTATGGACTAAATGTTTTGTTAATCCTTAATTTTGAGGGTTTAAGTGTAGAAACAGAACTCTGCTTCTATGCCTTGCTTGAAGCACTGATTTTTTTACGTTCTTTTTTCCTTTAGAAATCTTTAATGTTTTTTTTTTCCATTTTGTTAACAGTAGGTAAGATTTCTATTTAGTGTGTTTAGTAAATACATCATGTTCATTTTAGGATTAGGGATTAGATGCTCTTCATCCCGAAAATCCCTGTATTGGAACGAAGTTTCGGGACTGGCACCCCTGTATGTCTTAAAAAAATGAGAAGTAATTAAATGGTTTGCCGTTATTAAAATTGGTTCGCAGCAAAAAATAGCCATTAAATCATTTGATCAGCATAAAAAGATTTTGCTTGCAATAAATAAACATCAGGCTGCAACACTTGTTGTGCAAAAAATGCTACAAACTGTCAAGAATTTAACAGATATCGGTCCGCTTGTATCATCATGTGTTTTCTTAATTAACAGTCGAGCTGCGAAATGATTATTTGGTCAGCAAGATTTTACAATTGGTCAGTAGAAAAAACATGTCTAGAAGCAGTTTACTTCAGAGGTTTGCATATTAAAAGAATGGTTATCAATATAAATCATTGGATTGCGTTTGTTTTGAATAATCGGTTAAAGTTCGTTATTCGTGATTTCTTACGGTGTAGCATGCAAGGCCCAAAAGGTGGGTTTTCACTTGTTTTCCCAGAGCACTGTCAATTTATGTAACTTTCTTGTGTTTTCTTTTGCTGAATACAGAAGAAATCGGCTACAAAAGGTGTAGCGGGGGCGGGTTTTCACTTAATTTCCCAGGGAACTGTCACTATTTCACTTTTTATTGCTTTTTTTATGGCCAAGATTAAATATTTTGCTTACCCGCTAATTGCTTACCAATATCTGCTTAAAAGTGGATCGCTCATAGCAGCTAATATATTTAATTTCCGTACCAAAATAATTTAGAGCACTCTAGTATGACATTAACTACTGACCGATTCAGAAATGTTTGCTGTCCATAAGTTGCTGACCAACTAGCCATTTTGGCTGACCGATTACATTTTTCTGTTTGCAAAAATACGTTGCGTAATATGTTGCTAATCAGTTAACTGATGATACATATAGGTATAGAGAATAAAAACAATTTTGATGATACATAGGTATAGAGAATAAAAACAATTTTGGTTAAATAACACGTGCTTCGATCATGGGGGATGAGGCCAAATGCACCAATTTTTATCCGCTCCTGCAAATAATAATTCAAACCTGCGTTCAAATCATTTCTGGCGTTGAAAACGTGCTAAATAAAAAAATGTTGTGAATAAGCTGTCGATAACAAAATTATTACCAATTATCATCTAATAACATTTTCTAGAATTGTAAATGTTTGTGGTTTTAATTGACACGTCACTCGTTTGTGAAATACCTCTACGTCAAAAAAATATTCTAGTTCCTTAAATTGAAAATTATTAAAAAAGTAAATTACAGGAACGTACTACGGGTATCTTAATGAAGATGGTCAATTTAAGGATCAAAACGTCGGAAAACTAGTAAGATTTTGGCTCTCTTTCATAATTTAAACAAAAAGATCCAGGCCCGTATTTAAAAAAAGTTAAGTTGATGAATGTAACCCATAGACGAAACGTCTCATTAAAGATCGATGATGCCATCTTGTGGAGAGTAAACAGTAGCAATGTGAGAGTGAAATTTATTTTTGGACGGGAAAAAATAAATATCGAAACAAAAAATTTTAGATTGTTCCCAATAGTTTGAAACTCCCGGAATTTATTTTTGATTTTTTGCGGCATATTATTGGGTCGCCCATAATTACGAAACTTTGTCTCAATTTAACCGACTTCGTTCTCTTATTACCGTTTCCGAATCCCAAAGGTGAAGGACGAATTTGTTACAGCCTGTATACTGTATATGTATACGTAAAAATATTATGATTTAATTTTATTATACTTACATATCCGAAAGTTGATATTAACTGAGATACAGGGTGTTAAAGTTAGAACTTCATTTTTGTTTTTCTCTAATAACTTTGCAAGAAGCCAACGTTTTTTTACAAAATTTGGCAATTATGGTTTTTAAGGACGATAAATTGATTTTTTTTATGAAATTTTAATGTACAATGTAGGGGGCCCTGTCTGCGGTATTATTTGCCCATTTATTAGGTCATAACTTTTTTGTGCCTCAGTGTATTTAAGTTTTTAATGAAAATAATACTTTTCTTATATTTATTACGTAAAAAGGGGATACTACTAAGTTCAGGTCGCCCAGAGTTACCGTTTCGGAGATATTGGCAATTAAATTGTTCAGTGCACCCTGTCCAATTATTATTAATTTGCAAACAAAATGTTTTCTTAAAATAACCTATGAGAAAACAAATAAAATTTAGAGGTGCAGTTGCTATGGAACAGAAAATGTTTCATTTTTGAGTTTATCGTAAGTTTGTGTTTCCATTGCTGTTGGTTTCTTTCGACACGATATTTTCTAGGTTCAAAGATATTTTAATTAAAGTAAGTTAAAGAACAATTAAATTGTTGTATTTATTATTCCCAATTACCATCACTAGAACATTAATTATCATGTAAAAGTGAATTGGTAAGAAGTAAGAAAATATTATTTGCTTGCCTGAGCTAACGCACTAAACAATTTAAATGCAAATATCTCCGAAAACGGTAACTCGCGACCTGAACTTAGGATACCTTTTTTACGTAATAAATATGAGAAAAGTATTATTTTTATTAAAATCTAAACACTGAGGCACAAAAAAGTTATGACCGTATGAATGTGCGTAAAATGTACATTAAAATTTCGCAACGAAATCAATTTCTCGTCCTAAAAAAACCATAATTGCCAAATTTTGTAAAAAAACGTTAGTTTCTCTCAAAGTTATTAGAGAAAAACAAAAATGAAGATTTACCCCATATCTCAATTAAATGTAAGGAGTCTGTGGTTTTTCCATGTCCCATTAATTAGCGGACACCCTAGTAATGTCTCTTGTAATCTAAAACGAGATATCGGAGATTTTCCGAATTCGTTGCCTAACACCTAGGTATTCATCCTTCATATTATGTTATTATATAACATCTATAGATGAAATCAAAATAAACTTGTCCCATTTAGTCGTTTTTGTATTTATTCTTGACAAAATGATGGAGCAAAATATTACTAGGTATAGTCATATCAGAGTAAAACCGGGATCATACACTACTGGTGTACTTGGTCAATATTTGGTAATGGCGTATACTTGCCAACTCGTGTGTGAATGGTTACTTGTACAGTAATCAAATTGAAGCCATTCCTCAAAGAAAGTTATATAAAAATTTTTCCCAGTATCCTCATTACCATCCCGACCCATCTGGTAACCTTAGTGTATGGCCACAACGGCACACCGCACAGCGCCCTCGCTCATAGCCTGGTACCATAGTACCGCACAGTAGTGTCCACAACGGCGCATAGACCCTCGCTCATTGCTTTGCCTGTCGATCAGTTTGTCTCTCGACATCGAGATATAAACATGGACTGTACGTTGTCATCTTCATCATCAAGTGGTATATATTTAAACAGAAATCAAGATAACCGGTGCATCCTATTAACGCAAAGCGAAGATTCTATGGAGAATTTTTTTAACCTTTATAAAGGAAATCTAAGGAAAGATCCCAACGCTTTTGTGAATATATGAGAATGCATATAAATAATAGATTTTTGTTTAAGCATACAAATACATTACATTAGAGTCTAAAACAATATCTTCTTCATCGGAATAAGATAACAACGCGCACAGTCCATGTTTATATCTCGATGTCGAGGGACTACTGTTCGAAGCTCAAGGGTGGCTGTGCGGTGCTATGGTGCCAGGCTAAGAGCGAGGGGCGGTGTGCCGTTGTGGACACACACTTAGACTCCACGCTAATAAATTTAAAATAAAAACACACTTTATAGACAAGATCAGGGCGAATCCTGACTGACGCTACTGATACATATTATATTATAGCTAAGAGCTAAAATATTCAGTAGATGTGTTGATGTTGATGTTGGCCCGCTTCGAGAAGGGGTCCCATGCAATTTTGCCGATTTACAAGAAAAACACACTTGCACACTTGATAAAATCTGGTGGGGAGGGGGGCCGAATCCTTATCATCGCCCCTTATTAATCCAAATACCACAGATTTTTTTTAGAAGTTCATTTAAGACTATAAATACTCTATTTCTATTGGGTACTTACGAGAAATGTGGGGCCTTCGTTCTTGTTCAGTATAGTAACCTTCATTTTAAATTAGGTGGCCTTTTATATTTTGATTTGGTTAAATATAACCTATATGTTTTTATGGTCAATCAGTGCAGCAAATTCTAGTAGGTTAGCAGGTTTGAAGAGACGTGTAGCAGGAAACATTTTATATAAAATAGAAACAAGATCAGTTGGATTTCATCCGCTGGCTGTGGAAAAAACAATCGTTTCTACAATGCTACAGTGAATTTGTTTTTTTATCTATAATCGACAAAGAAAAAAAAAATGATTTAAGTATTCTCGTTTCATAATTTACCTGTTTATCTACAATATAAAATTATCAAAATGTACACAATTGTACGCTCCAGCTATTATTACATCGTATATACAATTTATTTGCGCAAGTCCTTTTTATTGCATTGATTTTTAACCAGCATGACTATAATTGCATTGGGCTATATACAGGGTGTTAGAAACTTGCTGACTTCAAATAAATATTAAGCCTATTAAGAGATCTTTTTTTAGTCATTTAAATTTGTTCGAAAAACAAATTATGAAATTAAATTGTGAAATAGTCAGTGTCGCACCTATGCAATTAAAATTGCAGGAATTCATGCGCAGTAAACCGTTCTCGATCAGCTGGCCCATTGCCAACAGTCAGAACAGCAGTTATTAGTGTCGAAATCACTAAAATATCTCCAGAATTAGAGATGGGCAAACCTGTTCCTTTTGAGTAGCAGTTAAAATTAAATCAGCAACTGCTACTTACAAATGGCAGTTCAAAAAAGTGACTACGAATTAGCAGTACATATGCTGCCGCGAGGCAGAATCCTTTGCGATCAGTTCTGGTCTAACTCAACTCGTAGAAGAACAAACGAGGATTCCAGACCGAGCTGGAGATTTTTCTAGTTTTGTGGATCTTTTCTTGACATCAAATCCCTCCTTCAAAAAACCCACCCTTCGAACGGCAAGCCCTGGTTTAGCAAGGATTGTGAGAGTGCTGTCAGATCAAAAAATTTAGCTTAGCGACAGTGGCGTAAAAACCCTACCACTGAGAATCGTACCATCTTTATTACCGCTCGAAATCAATGCAAGCTAACAATAGATCAAAGCAAAGAAGCCCATAACGTGAGGATCAGGAACTTCTTGACAGTCCAAACGTATCAAGGTCCTTTTGGTCAGTCGCAAAGATCGTCAGCCAACATTTTACCAAATAACAATTCCACCTCTAACACGTTCCGATGATACAATAGCATCCACAGCAGGAGACAAAGCAAACTTACTTGCTGAACTATTTTCTTCGCATTCCACGGTAGATTTCCAGGGAAGAACACCACCCAACATTCCTGCAGTTCAATCCGAAATGACTGAAATCGTGTTCCGTCAGCGTCCCGTCAAACGAATCCTGAAAGGTCTCTACGTCAAGAAAGCTTCTGGTCCAGACGAAATTCCTGTTATAGTTCTCAAGAGATGCGCCGATGAACTAACACCAGTATTTTGTAAACTTTTTACTTATCCTACAAACAAGGAATATTTCCATCGTGCTGGAAGACGGCGCGAGTCCAGCCTATACCAAAGAAACGTAAGAGGACCCTGCCTAGCAACTATCGACCAGTCGCATTGCTTTCAGTTATATCAAGAGTAATGGAGAAAGCTATTAACCTTTAACCAGCATCTTCTACAGTACCTGGAAGGCTTCAACATTATCAGCGATCATCAATATGGTTTTTGGAGGTCCAGATCAACTGGAGATCTTCTAGCTTATGTCACCCATATTTGGAACAACGCAATCGAACATCATGGGGAGTCTCGGGCTGTTGCACTGGATATTTCTAAAGCCTTTGATCGTGTTTGGCATGACGGACTTCTAAGTAAACTGCGATCATATGGTATGCCCAGTCGATTCTATGCATGGTTGTCTAGCTTTCTTAAGGACCGCTCTCTGCAAGTGGCGATTGACGGATTTCTCTCAGACACATTCACCATCAATGCCGGTGTTCCTCAAGGGTCCATATTGTCTCCCACTCTCTTCTTACTCTACATTAACGACCTTCTAGTGAAAACTAAAAATCCGATATTTAGTTTTGCTGATGATTGCACACTTATCTCATCTTTCTCTTTGAATGCACAAACATCGGCTGCCGACGCCTCAACAAAGACCTGGAAGAAATTTTGGCTTGGGGTGACAGTAACCAAGTCGAATTTAACGCTAAAAAAACCCAGGCAGCGGTTTTCTATAAAAAGGTTAACATTACAGAACCGGATATAGTCATGGATGGACACGCAATACCACTGGCTTCATCTATTAATTTGCTGGGCGTCAATCTGGGAAGAAATATGTCTTGGCGTAATCACGTTTTGGCAATCGCCAAGATAGCTTCTCAGAAACTTGGTGTACTCTTCCGAACCAGAAAGTTACAGTACACACCTCAACAATTTTTGACACTATACAAAGCCCAGATGCGACCATCACTAGAGTACTGCTCTCATGTCTGGAGCTCGCTCTGCACCCAAACATACTCTTCGGCTACTGTATTCTATTGAAAGGAGGGTCATTCGTCTGATTGAAGACCACGAGTTGACGAAGAACCTCGACAGCATAGAACATCGGAAACAGGTTGGGGATTTGACTCTCTTTTGCAGATATTTTCATGGAAAGTGCTCGGCTGACCTTGCCCTCTTAATTCCGCCCAGAGCGGCGAATATCAGAAATACACGACGACTAACCACTGCCGATCATCCATATGTGGTTAAGCTTAGTACTCCTCGAACTTCACTATTTAAGAATACTTTCATCTTCATATTTGTGGAACGACCTTCCCGAGGTCGTTTTTTCCAACGAATATAACCTCCAACGATTCAAAACCAACGTGAATCGCTTTTTGCGCACACGCACCCCTCCGAGAGTGCCCTTAAAGGATTTTTCTTATAGTGCTTGTGTTTGATCATAAAAAAAAATATAATATAACACCAACAAAATAAATAACCCGTACAATTGACGTATCAAGATGTAAACGACTCTGCTCTGAATCTGTTTTCTATCAATTAAAACAAAATTATTAAAATTGTTTAATTATTAACGAAATAACATAAACAGTTTATTAATTTGAACGTTAATTTATGAATATTCGATAAGCGAGTAGTGTATTTTCAGAGATATTAAAAAAAATTCACAAAAATAATGAATAATTTACGAGTACATTTAATAATTCAGTATTATTATGGTATGTGGAATTGTGGAATTTCCTGATAACATTATTAATGGGTAAAGTATGAACGCCGGTCTCGTGACGCCGATGCATGCTGTTATAATTTCTCTCTTTTTCGAAATGTATGATAATGGATTCCACACATAAGTCCAATCAGGAATGTCTGAGATTAGTTCATTCTGTTAATTCATGGTATAGTAGGGGATAAGAGGGTAGGTCCGGACATCTTTTTCATAAGGCTATACAGGGTGTTTCTTAATAACATGCTAATATTTAAGGAGGTTATTCTTGGGTCCACTTTCAAAAAGAAAACTTGAAATATATAACGTCTTAACTTTTGAGATACAGGGTGTTAAAAAAAATCTCCTTTTTTATTAATATCTGTGATACTGCTCTAGATAATTTTGTGAAATTTGGTACACACTTTCTATTCATCAAGAGGCATTTTATGATGTATAGCATGTTTTTTTTTTATTCCGACCAGTGGCGCTCGAGCGGGAATTGCCCTGCTGTATTTTTGAAGAAAATAATGATACGCCATTTTTTTAAATTATTTTTGAAATTCTCATTCAAATGTCGTCTCTTGATTTGTTTGTCGTTTGACGTACAGTTTTCGCATAAAAAAATTAAGTTCGTTAATTTGCACTCTGTTATGAAATTAGGTATTAACAAAGATTAAAAAGGATCTAATAAGTGAGGAGCAGATTTTGTTTTGTAAAATTAAACAGTTTTGACAGTTGTCTGCCTAGGCTAGTTGTTCCGTATTTAAGTCATTAACCTTAACAAATTATTTAAAAACATGAATGGCTGTATCTGAAATGTTAAGACATTTAGGACATATATTAATATGAGTTTTTTTTCTGAAAATGGACCTCCTTAAATATTATCATCTTATTAAGAAACACCCTATATATCCATTGATTTTTAACATAAAGATTTGCAAAAATTATAGTGAGTAAAGTTATTCTTACTTATGTGTTTTCTGTTAGATCTAAATGAAAATACTAAATGATTTTTGAGAAACAATTTTTTTTTGCAAAATTAGGATGTTAGCCAGGCGCTATGATGGGTGCACTTTCGGACAAATTTAATTTTGTTTCTACTTATTATTATATTTTCTGTTTCCTTCACAATCTACAGAATTTAAATGAACCATCCTAGTTAGGATATGACGCTGACCAATCACAGTTAGAGTTACGTACCCAGGTAACTATTCGTTTTCAAAATAAGTTTCTTTTGGTTTTTACTCATTGGTATAGCTTGCGGTTTACATTCCATGTTCAAATCCCAATGAAATTAAACTTTTTTTGTATGTAAATAATGGTTAAAATAATTTTTCATCTGTGTAAATTTGTTTGATTGGTCGTAGACGTAGGTTCTAAATGGCGCGGAGATGTCATTGGTTATTCTAGTATTTCTTGGCGGTAAATTTGAATTGTTCGGAGCTACGCCGTGTCCGGACCTGCCATCGTCTCCCCTACCATGCTGTTAATCGGCCTTGCACAAGTTTTAAGTTGAAATTTGGTGAAATGTTTCGTCTTTGTGCTTGTGGGAAATAATTCAAATAATAGCGAGTTTGGTTGTTTATAGCAGTGTAGTGTTTTTGACGTTGTTGTTAATTTTTTTAAATACATGATGAACGAGTTCCGATTATGTGCCGATTTTATACATTTACTTGCATTTTTCCTATTAATTAGGAAAATGTTTATTAATCAGTCTTGCGCTGGTAAGTGCTCATTAAATTTAATATATTTGAAGTGGCCATATGCGGGTCAAACCCTAGGTTAATGACTACTAATTAACAATTTAGCTTTAAATCTAATATTTCAAATCCCATCTTAATAATCCCAAGTGCCTGTATTCTCATTTTAAGTATTTGTATCAGTTTAAGTAAGTACCTTCATAATGTTGCATTTTTACGCCATGCTTCACTTTGCGTGTATTTATCAGAGGACCACGTGGTCCTATTTGGGATTTCGCCGCGGAACTGTCATTGTTATTGAACAATGAGACAACATGGACATTCCAAGACACGACGCGACCGCTGGCCGGCTGTATCAAGGGAATAGGAGACGTTTTTCTTATTCCTCTGCCTCAGGGTTGTTTCGTTTTTGAACATTTTGTATAAATCAATTGTTTTAAACAATCGTTTTAGTTTAAAACTATGTTTTGTTAAAAATGTTTAAAACAGGTAAATTAAACACACGTTGTTTTTTTAGTAAATTGATTATTTAACAGGAGTATAGCTACTTAATTTATGCAACAACTTGGTGTGAAAAATATTTTAATAGTAATAAAACTACTTACTAATATTTTTATTTAATTTCCATACAAATTAACAAAATAATAAAAGTTAGGTACCTAATAAACATCATGCACAAAACTTTGGTATGTATGGTATAAATGGTGCACACTTAGTCTGAAAATTAACAATCGTTGGCATCGCCAAGGTTTCTACATTCCATGGCAATTTCTAATTGCCTTTGAGTTAGTCTATCTCCCCTAAAACGATGATCAAGCAAGTTTGCTAAAAAATGAACTGGAGGTAGTAGTACATGCACACCCGGCCTCGTACGAGATACACTACGTCCTTTGCTTCCCTTGCTGTATTTTTTTTTTATATTTTAGGTGTGTCCGGAAAAAGTCAATTTCTCGTTGCCATGGTATTCACCTTTAGATACTTGGATCTATTCACAAACACCATGTCACTATACAACACATTCTATAAGGTCATCTATATAGTATTGTCATATTTTTCGCTTTATCTTATTTTTGGAAAATTCCGGAAAAGTTATGACAGTAAGAACGACAGTTTCTGGGCCATACTTATTATCCTTACCGTATGTGTCCTAACTTTATGTGTAAATTACCTTACTTTATCCACAAGATCCAGTGTCATTGAAATATATCAACAATATCTCATGAATCCTCTTGAGGTAAGTTAATGTCATTAAATTCTATTTTTTACCTCGGTTACATTTATGATGTGTCAAATATTCCCAAAATAGAAAATTTTTCTCTACGACTATAATAATTTAATAATAAATAATCATCTAAAAATGATTGTGCATGAAACTATTTGCCTAAAAGCACAATCATTCAAATATTTGTTTAATCAATCAACTTAATAATTAATATTGGAAAAAATACCCGTCGAGTTGGAATTTATTTTAGAAGAAGATTTTTAATTAAAATATTTCATAAATTCTGTTTTTCTACTTGGACCTTTGACCCCCACGATTACTATCGTGTTAGAAACATTCGTGTTTCTTTCACTTTATGAATAACACAATAATTTTATGGTAGCTAGCATTTTATGACCTAGACCAGCATTTCTCAAACTTTTTTAACCACGGACCCCTCTTGATACTAGAATTTTGTTGTGGACCCCCAGCCACTCACTACATTAGTAAGTACAGAATTAATTCTGAGATAGGAAGTCATGCCTAAAATTACCTTTAGTTAAAAATAATTTTTATTCGAATCTTATTATTTTTCACAAATCAAAAAGAATTAATAAGCAAAAATCTGAATAATATATCACTGGCTGCAGCAAATATACTTAGTGAGATCGATATTTCTGCTTTCTTCTTCTTCCACGCAGCTATGTTATGTTGGGCTTAATTTGAAGAAAGCTGCATCCTTATATATCTGGTTCGGTATTAAGTCGATTACGATATTTGGTTTTTGTGACATTTTATTCCCACTTAGCTATTCGCGGACCCCTAAGTAACTGCTCGCGGACCCCCGTTTGAGAAACGCTGACCTAGACTATTTTAGTTAGTAAAGGGACGTTTCGTCTGTGGATTGTCCCAGCTCGTCAGTCCTCAGCTTTATTCGCTTTGCAGTGCTATTTCATCAATTTATTAATATACCTTAATATACGATGCTCAGTAATCATAAACTCGAAATATATTTAAGGCAAATATTGTAGTTATTTGCATTACATATGGGCAGTGGCGGCTCGTGACCTATGATAGAGGGGGTTCACAAGTATCGTGAAATTCTTTTTAAAATTTTTATGTAACGACCAAACCTACTCAACGCCGCGACCAAACAGCAAACAGGAAAAACAGAACAAACGGTTAGTTATGCTGCATCCACAAATCCAGTTTTTTTTCATATATTTCATTTTTAAACTTTTTAATAAAGTCCCTAGATTTACCCTTTGTGGTCTGCGTTAAATTAATTTCGGGTCTTCCCGCATTCTTCTCTTCAATTTTTGTCTCCAAACTCAAAGAGCTAAAGTTATTTTTTAAATAGTCCACCGTGAAACTATTCATTTTAACTTAATAAATATATAATATTAAAATATTAAAACATACATGCTCGAATTTCTAAATACATACAACAGACAAGAAGTTTACGTTATGTATACCACAGTGGCAGTTCTTCCACAGGAGCACATGCGCACGTGCACCCCCAAAACGAATAAAAATATTAATTTATATTCTTTGAATATTATTTATCGTATAAAGTTCGACCCTCCCTAATATTTTATTGTACCGTCAATTATCGTATAAAGTCCGACCCTCCCAAATATTTTATCGTACCGTCAACCAAACGTATATTATAGGCTCTCGATCCGGCAACCGTGCCTCGGTCGAGGTTAATGACGATTATGACGAGACATGCTCGCATGTGCGATTAAGTAGGCGGGACATGATGCAGTTTCTCTGTAGTAACAGGTGGCGGAAGACAGCAGGGCTATGGCGATTTAACATGGGAAAGGCGCACAATTTTAGCCTGTTCGTGCAAATTCGAGCGTGTATGTTTTAACATTTTAATATTATATATTTATTAAGTTAAAATGAATAGTCAGACGGTGGACTATTTAAAAAATAACTTTAGCTCTTTGGGTTTGGAGCAAAAAATTGAAGTGAAGAATGCGGGAAGGCCTAAACCCGAAATTAATTTAACGCGGACCCCAAAGGGTAAATCTAGGGACTTTATTAGAAAGTTTAAAAATGAAATATATGGAAAAAAATTTATAGAGGGTATTCCAAACTTTAATGAGGCTGTTATTGATCAATTTTCAACAATTAAGAATCGAAGAATGGACTTTACGTTTAAGCACTATTGTGTAGGGTCGATAAATGTTGTGTATTTCGATAAATGATACTCGATATGATTTTAAAACATTTTATTTAAGGATTTAAACTAAAAAACATTGAAAATATGAAGAATGCCATCTCGTCAGTCTCGTGGCTCGATTCGTTCTCGTCACAACTATTGTTCTCATCTTGGTTGCGCCTAATGACGTAGTGGTATTAGACATCATTCGGTTTTCTTGATAACTCGTAGATGGCGGTAGTAGTATTGGACATCATCCGGTTTTCTTGATAGCTCGTAGATGGCTTTAGTAGTATTAGTAGTCGACTGTATAAATATTGTTACGAGGGTTGCATGCGACGACGTTAAGATCCGACAGCTATACACACCAAGAAAACCTTTCTTATTTTCCAAAAGTTGTATTTCCTTGTGTAAAATGAAAAAATAAATAAAAATATGTTTTATCTAATGCATTTTCTTATTACTTTTTTTTTCTACATTTAAAACGCCTAGAAAGTAATTGTTTGGCGTTACACAAAAATAAAATTTTAAAAATAATTTCACCATACTTGTGAACCCCCTCTATCATAGGTCACGAGCCGCCACTGGACTAAATCGTTTAGTTTATATATCTAAAGCACACAATATTTTTTAGCTGACATGGACGTTCAGTATCTATCTAGAAGCACTAGCCATTATACCCCAATTCTACATGATAATAAAGACAGGAGACGGGCAAAACGTTCTTCCTTACATCTGGGCCCTCACCATCTACAGAGGGCTTTATGTTTGCAATTGGATTTATAGATATTTCGACACAGGCTATTTAGATACGATATCTGCGGTATCTGGAACCGTTCAAACGTTGCTTTTGATAACCGTACTTATTTACATACAAGCATGCAAGGAAAAGATACCCAAATGGCAAGAAATAAGCGAAGTGTTCACAATTGAAGCTGCGAAACTCAGCGAATCGAAATCGCAGCCCACTTTTAATATAAGTCGATCTGTGAAAGAAGATACACATCATCTTATTTATGAAAAACAATAAAATATTTATCTAATTTTGATATTGTCGGTTGAAAGTTGTTTTTAAAGGTAGCATAGCGTATTAGACATTTATCTTTTCAACCGTCGATAATTAATATAACTAATATAAATATCCTTCCTCAAAAATTTGTTTGATGGTTACTGTTCAATTTGTTGTGCGGTTAAAATACTTATCGGACTGTATAACTATTTTACATTCATCGTGTTGCACAATTGGTTGGGGGGGTTAAGACCCCCTGGATCCGCGCTTGGCTTTAGTAGATGTGTTTAAACTTTCCATAATAAATTAATAGCATTAATGTGTTTTGTTTCATATGTACTTAAATTCAGTCAAACTATTTTTCTAAATAAAAAAAGCCGGCATCCTTATCTAATACGATGTTAAAAATAGTTATTTAAGCAACTGGTAGGAAAAGTGTACGCCTTAAAATATTAGGTAACATATTTTTATGTCAAATATATATTCGTCAATAAATTTTTATACTAAAATGACAATCAAAAAGTTGACATTTCGATTTCATTTTACAAAATAAAAATATTTTGTCACTTCATAAGTGATGGTCAATTTTATAGCATAATACCCTTTTGTATTTACTTTTATCGCCGATAGTTGTAATTTCTAGATATTTTGATAAATCAATAAAATTATTAAAACTTAAAATATACATTTTAATTGGGCCTCTCCACGTCATAAGAATAATTATTGTTTAGAGGGTGTTTCGGGAGAAATGGGGAAATATTTGAATGATGTATATATAAGAAAAAAGTTCACATAAAAGGTTGGTCCGAAAATGCTTTCTGTTCGAGATATACGATAGGACAGATTATTTTAAGAAATGACTGTCGATTAAGAACCAAATGCATATTTTGACAAATAGCAGTGGCATACTATTTATTTTACCAAAATAATTAAATGTTTTGGGTTGGGTACAACACAATAAGGCCGATTATGGCAAATGTAATAAATGTATATGATTAAGTACTCCAGATGAAATAATTCTTAAATAATGAAGTTCGAGGAGTACTAAGCTTAACCACATATGGATGGGCGACAGTGGCTCGTGGTGTATTTCTGCTATTCGCCGCTCTGGGCGGAATTAAGAGGGCAAGGTCATCCGAGCACTTTCCATGAAAATATCTGTAAATGAGAGTCAAATCCCCAACCTGTCTTCGATGTTCTAGGCTGTCGAGGTTTTTCGTCAACTCGTGGTCTCCAATCAGACGAATGGCCCTCCTATCGATAGAATCCAGTAGCCGAAGCAGTACACTAGTGATGGTCGAATCTGGGCTTTGTATAGTGTTAAAAGTTGTTGAGGTGTGTACTGTAACTTTCTGGTTCGGAAGAGTACACCAAGTTTCTGAGAAGCTATCTTGGCGATTGCCACAACGTGGTTATGCCAAGACATATTTCCTCCCAGATTGACGCCCAGCAAATTAATAGATGAAGCCAGCGGGATTGCGTGTCCCTCCATGACTATATCCGGTTCTGTAATGTTAACCTTTTTAGAGAAAACTGCTTCCTGGGTTTTTTAGCGTTAAATTCGACTTGGTTACTGTCACCCCAAGCCAGAGCGGTCCTTAAGAAAGCTAGACAACCATGCACAGAATCGACTGGGCATACCATAGGATCGCAGATTACTTAGAAGTCCCTCATGCCAAACACGATCAAAGGCTTTAGAAATATCCAGTGCAACAGCCAGAGATGATGATGTTCGATTGCGTTGTTCCAAAGATGGGTGACAAGGCTAGAAGATCTCCAGTTGATCTGGACTTCCGAAAACCATATTAATAATGTTGAAGCCTTCCAGGTACTTTAGGAGATGTTAGTTAATAGCTTTCTCCATTACTTTTGATATAACTGAAAGCAATGCGACTGGTCGATAGTTACTAAGCAGGGTTCTTTTACCTTTCTTTGGTAGGTCGAGATAGGTTTAATGATTAGGAAAAGTGAAATGAGTGCGTACAAGTGATTTGTTTAAACCGTGATCACATCACGCTTCTTATTGCTGCTAAAGGAACTGTGACTACCTGTGATTTGTTGATGATATCAGTGATTAAATCACAGTTCGTGAGATATCGCTCACCACTATATCCACCGGTAATATTCAAAAAAGACAAAAAAAAATTGATTTAAGTGTAACTTTAATAACAGGCTAACGATTTTTTTTTTTGGAAAAACTACATGGTAGTACGATGAGAGCTGTAGGCCTAATAAAACTCAGCTAAACATTTTCCGGAATTGGTCACTTGCATCCAGCGGTCAGAAATTTATGATTGCCCAGTTGCGTTGCATATTATACCATAATATTCGGTATGTAGGCAGGTATTATCTTATAGAAAATTTGTACATCGGTCGTTTCAGTCCGCACGAATTTCGTAGATATTTACGTATCCAGTGCGAAAAGCGATATTATAGTTCGATTTCTATTCTCTGATTGAATTCCAATACAAAAAAAAATTATCCATGAATAATATTTATTTTCATCATAGACAAAGGAAGAGAGGGGACGAATAATTCCGGTTTACGGGCCGTCGCAGAAAGTGTTACCTAAAATTGATCGGCCGCCATTGATAGGGAGCCAATCAACAAACAATCGAGGTGGCACCCAATGTATTTTGGTGATTTGTGGTGAGAAGAGCTATTATAAGAATTCAGTTTATTTACAGAAAAATGCTGAATTGTTGTGCCTATGGCTGTAAAAGCCGTAATGGACGAAAGAAGCTTGGAATTACTTCCCATCGGTAAATATTCAAATTGTATTTTTTGCATGCATTTATTTTATATTAGATATCTCCCTTGTAAGTTTAGCAGTATATATTATTTGAAACTATGATTAAGGCTATAGTTAAAGCTACCTTCCTTTGTAATTTGTACTAGATTTGTTGCACTTTTCATTCAAGATTTCTAATAAGAACCAGGTAATTGCCCTTGGAGAGGGTGTGTCACTCAATGGCGTACCTGCATGATTTGTATATTTTGACAAAATTAAATTATTTCTTATTTAATTTTGGTTAATTATTAGTGAAAGCATTATATTATCATATATCATAGTCTTTGAGAAACACGACTTCAGGCGAAGGTTGTTTCACAAGGATGGCGTCCTGTTAAAACTTATTTTAAACCACTAAGCTCACACATTGTTCTATTGTTTTTAGAATTCCGAAAGATCCACAAAAAGCAAACATTTGGGTGCAGAACATGGGACTTTTGAGAAGTCCTTTTTTGTTGAGGAAAGAGTACGATTACTTGGAGGTGCTGTGCCAACAATATTTTCAAAACTACCAGTAATTACATTTTGTTGCTTCTTTGTAATAAATTTTGAATCGACCAATTTTGTTTTTTATCTTACATTTTCCCTAAAGTTGAAAGATATTTAAATTTCACAACCTTTCCTATATGAAATTATATTTTTGGCTAATAAAATTAATATTTACTAAGCACTCATAAATTATTGAGAAGCAGAAGAACATTTGTACTCATTAAGGGATACAATATACAAATTCAATTCAATAAAAATATTACTTCCATACTCCATAAATAATAATTTGGTACTGGGATAATACTAAGAAAATATTCATGTAACGCCACTGCTAAATCCGATAAGGAGCCAGGCGGTAACAAAACAGCTTCTGGTTTTACGCGTCCCCTCTCTTCCTTTGTCTATGATTTTCATATACAGAGTGACAATTTGAAAACTTCCCACCATCGGAACGACACGTCGATTTGATCGTGAAGTAGGACGCTTCTAAATAATATTTGCAGCCCTCGTGGTTCAACCCCCTGGGAGGGGTGTTACCCTTAAACTCTTAAAAAGGAAGGTGTCAAGTGGTACATCATTTTAAAGGTCGTTTAAATCTCTTTCCAATAATTTATTAATTTTCGAGTACTTAATAGTTTCCGCCGAGAAATCACGTTCCAAATCATGTCAATTTATAGGCGGCGACTTTGGCTGTTAAAAACTGGGAAATGGTGTCGCCCGGAGTGACCTCCATTTTTTTTTTGGAACGCGATTTTATGGAGGAAACTATTAAGTACTCGAAAAATAATAAATTTTTGGAAAGAGATTTAAATGACCTTTCTAAATGATGTGCCACTTGAGCCCTCTTGCCATTTAAGATTTTAAAGGCATCATCTACCCCTCTAGGCGGTTAAATCGCGCTCCCCCTTCATAATAAAATTGACGTAAATATCGCTCATCCCGAACAAAAGTGTATTATCTTTCAAAAATTTAAATGTCACTTTTTGGCAGAAGTTGTAAGCCTATTCTATTAACCAACAGAGGCGACACTTGTATTTACAATATACGTTCCGTTTCCAGGCAACAGTGCACTATTCTGCCGTGCTAAGACTATTAATTGTCCTTTCTGAAAAATTTCACTTGTCGAGATGTGTTTATATCTCTTATATTTTTATAATATAGTAATTAGTGCCAAAAACATTTACGGAAGAAGCAACACTCTTATAAATTAATTTAGAAAAAAGATGCACGTAATAATAACAAAATGCGTAATTTCTCAAAACTACTTTTAAGCAGTTAGGAAAAACTAAATTTTAGTAGGGCAGTATTTTATAATAAGTACTATTTTGAGTTATTACACGTTTGACTGACAACTTGTATTAAAACTGGTAAATGCTTATAAAGCTACCTTCTACATATATTAAAACAATTATTGGGTAAATCAATTATTATGTTAATGTAGTGCAAAAGTGAATCATTTAAAATTAAATTTTTGTAGGGAATATTAATCGTAATTGAATATTTTTTAAATTTAAGTATAAGAAAAACTCGCATTTACTGTAAGTTCTTAAAGTGCCAATATTTTAATCAAGTTCCTTCGCATTATTTCTTGTTTAGCTTTTTTTATTGTTCTATAATTCAAATTCCGAGCAAAAGTGTAACCAGATCAAGAAAATATCAAAAAATAGCCCAAAAATCGATAACACATTATTTTTTATTTAATAACAGATTTGTAATACATTCCAGCCTCAAAATCGAACTACATCTAAAATATACAGGGTTGTTGTTTTAAAACTTAACATAGACTAACTTTTTATTTGAAAAGATAGGCCTATAGTTCCTGAAGCAAAGTTTTAGGAATTAGTTCAACTAAGTAATGTGTGGAAAAAATAAACGCGTTGTTGCCAGATTGAGCGCTATTTAAAAAAAATCTAATTTTCTTAAATGACTGCACCGCATTTTTTTACAAATTTTGATACGTCTTGAGATTCTAGACTAAACAAAAGCAAGTTTTTGATTAGAGTGGCAGTTTAGGAGCTAATAGTGCCTAAACTTAAATTTATTTTCCAACATTGGCACTATTTTTGTTTAGTCTAGAATCGCAAGACGTATCAAAATTTATTTAAAAAATGCGGCGTTGCCATTTAAGAAAATGAGTTTTCTTTAGATAGCGCCCAATGTGGCAACAACGCGTTTATTTTTTTCACACATTTTACCTAGTCGACCTAATTCCTAAAACTTTGCTTCAGGAACTATAGATCTATCTCTTCAAATAAAGTCAAGTTTTAAAAAAATAACCCTGTATGAATAATTATGTTAAAAACAAAATAAGATGTGAGCAATTTAAGAATCGAATATCGATCGTCCTGTAAAATTTACTTTTTCCGAGTTAATAAACTTTTGTTCGGATTTGTTTTCAAATTGCCACACTGTATATGGTTTTTTGCGAGCAGGCAACGCCGCCTCTTAAAATATATGGCGACGGGTCGCAAGTGGGCCATGTTCGCTATCAAGATTTTCTATGGACCGGACGCAAGTAACCTATAGCCACATTTTCAACAACATAAAACAATAAAGCCTCTTTTATCTTTTAAAACCTATTTACTGATTATTTACACATAAAATGTCGTACGTTAAAAGCAAGAGAAAGAAAAATGGACAAATGAAAAACAAGAATTGATAAAACAGAAATTGTAATGGAATGTACAAATTATTTATTTTCAACACAATTTTTGCTGTTCCCTTCATTACAGAAACCATCCTACATCTTAATACTCTACAACAATTTGGATGCCCGTTGCCAGATAATCGGTTCACCTTATCACGATAAAAGTTATACAAACAAACACACCGAATTATGTCGAGTCGAGAAATTTCAAAATATTATGTCTTTGTGCGCGACTAGAAAACATCAATAAACTGCCTGTAATGTTTCTTATGCGGTAAAAAAATATACTAAAATTTACCCTGGTATTAAGGGTCATAGTCCTTTAATTGATAAAGTATGTTTGCTTGTAAATGGGTTGTTAGAATTCGACAAGAGACATCCACAAAGCTTTAACATTGCATTTTACAATGAGTTAAGGTGACTAAAATAAAACAAAAATTATATACCATCTTAATGCTAAGTAACAGAAAACATAGTCGCACTGACCCGTACTTACTAACGCACGGTAAAGAGCGATTAAGTTTTCCGACTAAGCTTAACTACATTTAGGAAGCTAACACGTATTAACTATGGACACCAAACCATCGATACATATGCTGTCATTTTATATACAACAATTTTTATTAATATGTATTTGAATTGGCCGAATAATATGATAAGTCGGACCACAAAGTAAAAATAGCGTATTCGAATCGGTGTTTTTGATTTTATTTGGCCATTACAGGATTTTTAATAAAATGCTCGGTAAAAAAACAATTTCCAGAAAAATTGAAAAAAAATGTTTTTCCTCTGAAAAATTGAAAAAAAGGAAAATTATGCATTAGGTATATTATTAAATATATGTATTTCAAATAATATTTATAAATTATTTTGATTTAAAAATGTTATAAACAAGCAAGGCCGCGCGCCGCTGTAATTTCTCCTTCGCATTTCAGCACCCAGCCACGACATGCGACATAATTCTTCTCAAACTAAGCGTATTACGATTTTTTTTCGCGTGTGTGATTTTTTTATGGTACGTTAATAAAATGTATTAAATTAATTTTCCGAGGCCAAATAATCAGACTCTGAAATTGGCACTGGGCCTTCTGAGTGTTTTAGTTTCGAGTTTCGGCTAAATAACCTTTCCGGTAGTTTGTATTTCTTATCGTTTTTACCTTTTATTTGTTAACAAGAGTAAAATTCATTTTTATTACTTTAAAATAAATTATTGGGTATATTTGTTCCACAAATCACATTACCCGTGATATGCCAAAACTGTCAATGCTTCCAATAGTATGCAAAGTTGACTGTGAAATCCATCAGGAAATTTTAAACGTCAACATTTTGTATTTGGATTTTATTTTTGGGTATATTAGTAATGTATGAATGACTACGATGTTCAGATTGAGGGAACGCCATGGGAAATTACATTAGAAGCTGCTGGTGTACTGATAACCATGCAAGTACCGACTCGAAATGTTTTATTAGCATATTTCGATAATTTAACATAAAAGTAAATATGTGCTCGTAGAAAAAGTATAAAGTACACAACTCTTTCGAAGTTTCGAAATCGTGTGTGTTATACATTATACCACATTATATCACATAACGAGAAAAAACTGTTCAGTTCTCCGGTTTTGCTTTATTAAATTTTTTTCAATTTTCCCTTTTCCAATTCTCGAGAAAAAAATCCGGTTTTTTTTCCAAACAAAAGAAAAATTAGACTGAAATAGCCAAATAAAAGGCAGTCACTCTAGTATGGATTTACTTTAAGATACCCGATTAAAAATTAAACTTAATATAATGTAATACTGTATTGCACATGATTTTTAACAGATGGTATACTAGACGATATTGAACTATTTCTATTACATAGTTATTTTCACTTTGTGAATAAAACAGCACAACACATGGAGGGGGAAATTATCAAATCGGTGGAATATTGATGATATGTAGAATGAATAAAAATTAAAGAGAACGCCAGCCTCTAAGGCCGAGACATAACAGTCGAATACAACGTACTACGAGATAAAAATAAAAATCAATAAATGTCTCGATGAAATTAAAAATAAATTGTGCTATTTTTTTAACTTTTATTTAAATACCGACTCAATAGAGCCGCATTAAATATATCTTATTAAGAAATAAAGGAAACCTAAAAACTATAACTATACAATAATTAATTAAGAAGTATACCCTCGCGAAACTGACTTAAATTTATGTAAACATGTATTTACATTATGATAGAATCGATATTAAATCGTCAATATCGACCCTATCATAGTTAAATATGAGCACGGTCACCATCGCTATGGTTTACATTTTTTACAGTTTGTTTTTACACAATAAACGTTCGAAATAAAAAGCTGTCGACCACGGAAGGTAGTTTTGAAAGGGAGATACGGGACAAAGATGTGAAAATTTCGAAAAAAATTAGAAACAAACTTTTAATTTTTAGTGTACAGGAAAATAGCGACGATGAGACCGTAAAGACCTAATACTTCGGCGAAAATGAGGATAAGAATCATTCCTACGAAGAGCCTAGGCTGCTGCGCTGTACCTCTGACACCAGCATCTCCCACAATTCCAATGGCGAATCCTGCCGCCAGTCCGGAAAATCCTACCGCGAGACCCGCACCTAAATGCAAGAATCCTCTGCAAAAAAAAAATATATGTATAATTAAAATTGTCACTTCATACTTATACAAGGGTGTTATGGAAATGACTTATTATATTTAAACCGGCAAATCCTGAGATGAAAACAAATTGAAGAAAAATAACCATAAATGGCGCTTTGAATTATTAAGCGAAATATACACTTTATATGAAATCTGAAAATTTACGTGGCCGCTACTGACGACGTTCGCAATCAATAATTTATTGAGGCACTCTCAAAAGAGGTCTAAGCGTTGTAGGAGGTGTTGTCATATTGCAACACATGGTTGTAAACGCACTGTATTATATTTGCTTGGTTGAAAACCTCTCTAGCAATAGTCGAATATCCGAAATATTGTACAGAGTGGCAAAAAAATGTGAAATTGATCTAATAATTCATCAAAATGCCGTTTTGAAGCTGTTTCTAGAAATATATTCTCTCTCTAAACATGCCGACGAGAAACAGCCACCTATGAGATACTATAGTCAGGTAGTTTTATAAAAAGAAATAAATTTTCTTTCAAGACAAAACATAAAAACAATTAGTTAGATTACTTAAGAAATTCCCGATTGTATAAAACAACTGTCAAATTTCTGTTGAATCACCATCATTTTCGATACATGATTCTAGTTCTTTTTATTGTTCTTTCTATTTCTGCCCTTGGCAACTCATTGGAGGCTTGCATTATCCTGTTTTGAAGAATTTTAGCAATTACGGGTCTATCTCGGTAGACAATTTCTTTTAAACGATCCCATAAATAATAGTCTAGGGGTGTCAAATTAGGTGCTCTCGCAGGCCAAATTGTGAATTATCCGTCTCTATCACCGACCTATATCTATGGATAGCCAAACTCTAAAAGCAAAAGTGGCAAATTTACGGCCTCGCGCATATAAACAAAGCTGAACGTCAAATGGCATACGCAATGCCGACGGATAAACTATTTACCTTAACCGGCGAACAGGACCGTACTTCGCCTTTGATGAAAATGATTACACGGCAATATTTTGGCACATCAAGACCTTCTTTACTGGGAAATAGACAATCTATTTTCTATAAAAGAAGTCTATTGTCCACGTATCGATAGATTTTTAATATCGTTACATAGCTACGATTGTTTTCGGTTCTGGACGGTCGTCGTTGGTTGGCAACCAAACCGGCATCAATACGGCGGGGTTGCCTATATAACGGCGACCAACTTGTGCGCAAGACAACCGACGAGCAACATTTAAAAATATGACCGGTAAAAAGGGTACTGCGCACCCCATAAGTTGTACGTATCCATAGTTATAGGTCAGTGGTCCTGGTTGGAAAATTAATATTCATCAAAAAAAAAAAGAATGAATAAAATAATAACAATAAAATGACCTAAGTATCTCTCATAGGTGGCTATTTCATGTCAGCATGTTTAGAGAGAGAACATAAATTCTAGACAGACTTTCAATATATTTTTAGAACTATGGGTATTTTATTCTTAGATCAATTTCTGATTTTTTTTTGCCACTCCGTACAATATTCCACTATGGCCAAGAAGGTTTTCAACCAAGCAAAACTTTATTATGTCTTTTTCGATAAAATGGGTTGGATTTGTTACACTTTCTACCACACACTCTGTATAAATGTCAAAAATAAATTTGAATGTTTTAATTTTGCCATTTCCGTGTAATACACTGGACTGGTAGTTGGTTTCCAAAGAAAAACGTCAGGTTTTGTCCTTTGATACTGATAAAACAAAAACATATAAGAATAACAGGTCTTTAATATTACTAACGATAAATCTCGGAATCCCTCTTTACATAGCGACTGATATGACGAGATCTGGTGGAAAATTATTGTACGAATTCACTTAATATAAACAAAAAAGTGTATTAACGGAAGCCAACAATATGTCCGGGTCTTTGATTGGTTGAAATGACGGACCGTGCAAATTGTGTACCGAGTCCACTTTATAGGCATCGTTAATTTTGCATTTGAGCGAGTACCGTTATGCATTACAATAAACCTATTCAACCTTAATGGGCGGATTCTGTAATAAAATGTATACCGCTTATTATTAGCCGAAAGAATGTGACAATTACCCGATGTACTTCTCATGTTGGCATTCATTCTAAGAGCACCATAACTTGTTACATCAGTTGAATAGAATCGTTAATTACTGTAATTATACGTTAAAACATCTTTATTAAAAAGATCAGCATCTTTTATAGTGAATACCAATAATTCAAATAAATATCTTTTTTAGTTGCCGAGATCTTGTAATAGGCCACTCACCGCGAACGACCCTGTATATATAGTTTTTTTTAACAATAATATTAAATTCGTTCTTTTAACAGGTAGACGACCTGCAATAAGGTTGGCGGGGGGGCAGTCTATCAAATATTGGCGACTTTTTGCACACCAATAGTTTCTTTAAAAGTAAATTTATTCGAAACAGTTTGGTTTAGAAACGAGATGTTCGATTAGCTGGAAAGAAAAGTGTAATTCTCTAAATACACCAAATAAATTGGCTGAATTGCATGTGTGGATTTATATAGATATTTACGTTGAAAGATTTTATTATTAATAAAATGACAGGCAAAACTAACGGACATCTGGCAAACCAGCGAGTACTAAAACATGTCAAAGTGGAATAGCTTAAAATATTTTATTGCTGGAGCTCAAGTTTTAATTACGCCCCTTTTCTCAAACGGCCATCGATGTTTTCCGGTCTTCTTTGATCTTTTATATGCAGAATATTATTAGAGTTAGATACTCAAGCGAATGCATTCGACTGTCGAGTCAAAGCAAATACCCACCCCACATTTATTGTTAAAAATTTAAACAATTAATTTTGCTCGTTACTTTTTACTCACTATTTGGAGATATTTTCTTTAATGTTAATGTGTAAGAATCATGTAATACTGGGCCAGCGATTAATGTTAAAATCTTATCAACTATTTCGTTGCATACAAAGGTATTGTAAACTACAGATTCCATAATCCATTCATAAAACTATTGGAAAGTGAAGCTGTGATTGTGTGAAATGTTATTGAAAATCAGTAATGGGTGGAAGAGAGAACTACATGCTTGTTGGCTGAAGGGCAACAATGCTGATGTCTGGTTATATCAGATGGTTAAATATTAAAACATAACCATACTTACGGATGAAAAGATAAATCCTTATTTAAATTAGATCTATTCTTTTACAAACTACACATGAATGCACCATGATTGTTTATAATAAAGACGATTTTTCACAAATAATCACACAAAAACACAAATCAACCAAAACATATAAACAATCCGTTAGATCACAGCTCAAACGTTGTAATGTTTGACTCCTGGTTCGCAGCGCAGTAGGAAAGTAGAAATAGATGTTGCCAGAGTGCAGTTGGATTAGTTCAAGAGTATAAGAATATTTTCTAAAGAATCTCTCGTCGTCTTTTCACAGTTTGTAGCAAAATTATTGGGAAATAAATTTATCTTAAAAGCAATTGCGGATTAACCTTAAACCAGTTGTAATTGTCAAAGGTTTAATTGGAATATTGCAAGATACTTTTGCGATACATATTTCAATCTGGCTATGCTGCAATAATGACCGAAAGAGGTGGAAAAGACTGTTTGTATTCGTTGCGTAGGCTAGAAATGTACATTTTTCTATCTGTAGTGTGCAATATCTTTGGAGTTATTTTAATCACTATACAGGATGTTCCTTAATGACGTGCTAATATTTCACAGTGTGATTATTTTTTTAACCCGAACAAACCCGAACGTACTTTCCAATTTTGGCATACGTATAGGACAGGGGTCGGCAACCTTTTGAGACGGAAGAGCCAAAAGTCATAATTTACACAATTTCTCAGTTTTTAAAGAGTCACTAGCGGCCGCAATTTGATATCGAAAGAGACACAGCTTGACATCGAAAGAGCCGCATGCGGCTCGCGAGCCGTAGGTTGCCGACCCCTGGCCACAGCTAAAGCACTGGTAAAGGCGCCAAATTGTCTTGTGTCGAAAACGAATTAAAACCTACATGGAAAGATCCGACGACGGCGTCATTCGAGAGCTTTCGATGGACTGACTGAACGACGCGTGTCACGGGGGAGGGGCGCGGTGAAAAGCGAGTATATACAAGTGGCTGAGAGATAGAATCGGTGCCTAATCCTCGTTAATCGATTCAGACCGAATTTTTAATGTTTTTTTTTCGATAAAATAAATAATATTTGCGTATGGAACTAAAGAGTCGCAGCTTCACGTCCAAAGAGCCGCATGCGGCTCGCGAGCCGCCGGTCGCCGACCCCCTGGTATAGGATAATTTTTTTAATACCTCCGAAAGTACTTTCCAATTTTGGCATACGTATAGGGTATAAAACACATTATTTAGTTTGGCGTCCCTGCAAACTTGTCTTTTTACAACTATGGATATTTTTCCCTAATTAGCCTGGTCAATTCTACATGAAAACGGGTTCTTGAATTGTTTTCGTCGGCACCGCTCTCGACTAAAACAAATTGAAACATGTAAACATGAAACAACGTTTCTTTAAAAATGAACTAGGGAATAATGTTCTGAAAAATATTAGCCGTCATTAGGGAACATCCCGTATAATCAGTTATGCCCAACCAAAATGTAGTTATCTGTATTTATTGTAAATACGCCTTTTTACTACGTGAGAGAATAAATACAAATCGTGCCAGTTTTAAGTAATTACAATAAACGACATCAACAAAGATAACAAAATTGCGCCAGATACTTATACCAGTTACTCATAAAATGCATGTTATCTTTAATTAAAAAAAATTTTACACAAAGGAATGTGCGCCTTTTTAATGAAGAATTATTTTTAATTTAATGTCTCTTATACGCTATTAACCTAGCGGATGAATATAGTTATTTTCCTATAGGGATACATCCGAAAGTATGTAAGTTTTCGGACGGTCATGTCATGGGTACTCGGGGTACCAGAAAAAAAAAACAAGTACAGTACGTTTCACGAAAATTGGATACGACTTAATGATTTCGTGGGTCGGTCCCATTGTGTAGACAAGAGCTTGGCAATAAACAAGTGACGTATGAAGGGACGGACTAAGGGAAACAAGTAATGATATGATTATATTAATATAATCAAATGAAGTAACATTTTTTTAAAATATTACTAGTCATATTTATTTACATTTATAATGTCATTCTATAGATAGTTCCGTTCCGCTATCGCTATCCTCATCAAAATTAATTATAATTGGATTACTTATACGATCCAGACTAATATACATGGCGTTTCTACAGTTATTACGTTCCGGACTGAATTTTTCCAACTACCTGGGGGAATATCATTAAAGCATTTTCGTATTAATTCTACAACACTAGAACTTAAAGTCGGAGAAATATTTTCAGACCTAACCAGTGATTTTAACTGGTGCCACATATGCTCTATGGGGTTAAAAATGCAATAATAGGGTGGGAGCCGTAGCACTGTATGTCCAATTTCTTCTGCCAATGTGTCACAAACATATACTTTTTTATACAAAATGTCTTTAAAACTTCTAAAAGATCACTTTTTTTTTATAACTTTCTTCAAAATATATATCATTCGCCGCCATGTAGTTCTGAATCTCCAATTTTGTATTATTTGAGCTTGGAGCTTTATGTAATTGGCGACTGTGATAGCTCGCATTGTCCATTACTATCATGCTATTCTGAGGAATGTTTGGTAAAATACAATTCTTGAACCATTCCTCAAAAACTAACAAATTTTACCACAAAAAAATATTTAAATATAAATTAAGCAACCTAACCTACCTGATGTGCCTATATTCAATTATAATTATTACAATCCGGTCCTTTCCACATAATAATAACAAACGGCCATAAATAATGGGAATACCCGGGTACTTTTACAGCAGTCATTAAGTTATATCCATTTTTCTTGAAACAATCTTTACCCGGCCGATAAAACAGGCCCATATATCTAAAGGTACCTACTCAGAGTAATAACTTACTTGTAAAGTGTGTAAGTCGTCGGCGCTGAAATATTACCGGCGATAAGAATGGCTATGACCAGGCCGTAGATGGCAATGATACCCGCCATGACAACGGGAATAATACATTTCATGATCAGTTCCGGTCGCATGACAGACATGGCCGCGATACCGGTTCCTGATTTGGCGGTTCCATATGCGGCACCCAGCGCTGAAAATGAAAACAGGAATTATTTACATGAATAAAAAAAAAGTAAAAAATATTTTTTATACAGGGCGTTCCTTAATGACGTGCTAATATTTCAGGGTGTGATTCCTTAGGTCATTTTATAAAGAAAAGTTCATATGAACATATGTCCGCAACGGCTTCAATTTTTTGCTACAGGTTGTTGAATACTTATTTCTTAAATGGTTATTTTCTAATATCTCCGAAAGTACTTTAGATATTATTTTCAATTTTGGTATGTGTTAATAGGATATAGAACCAGAAATTTTAGTTAGAAAAGATATTCAATTGTTCCAGTGGCGTCCCTGCAAACGTGCCCTATGATATTTTTTTTACAAAAAAGATGGTACGCCACTGATATTTTTCCATGTGGATATTTTTTCTGATTATCCTGGGCAATTCTACATGAAAACTTTCTCTTCAGTTTTTCTCGTCAGACGCACCGTTCTTGATTAAGACCACTGGATATTATTTCTGATTAGCCTGGTCAATTTTACATGAAAACGGTATCTTGAGTTTTTCTCGTCAAACGCACCGTTCTTGATTAAAACCACTAAATTCATATTGAAACTCATTATTATTAACATTGATAAAATAATTAATGATAAATTTTGTTTTATAAAAATTGTTGGAAATGGCCACCTTCACTTAAAAGGCATGCTTCTACCCGTCTTCGCATCGAATTGCCCACTCCAACAATTTTTATAAAACAAAATATATCATTAATTATTTTATCAATGTTAATAATAATGAGCTTCAATATGAATTTAGTGGCTTTAATCAACTTCAAGATATCGTTTTCATGTAAAACTGACCAGCCTAATCAGAAAAATATCCACATGGAAAAATATCAGTGGCGTACCATCTTTTTTGTAAAAAATATCATAGGACATGTTTGCAGGGACGCCACTGGTGGAACAATTGAATAACTTTTCAAACTAAAATTTGTGGTTCTATATCTTATTAACACACAACAAAATTGAAAATAATATCTAAAGTACTTTCGGAGTTATTAAAAAATAACCATTTGAAAAAAAAAAATTCAACACCCTGTAGCAAAAAATTTAAGCCGTTGCGGACATATGTTCAGATGAACTTTTCTTTTTAAAATGACCTAAGGAATCCCGCCCTGAAATATTAGCACGTCATTAAGGAACACCCAGTATACAGTGTGGTCATAATTTGTTCAGTGTACCACACGGGCAGACCGACACTGAAGCGATTCCATAAGTCTTCAGTGTTGGTTCAGCACCTTAAAACTATCATTATTTGGTAAAATACCGGCCGAAAAGAATAACGTATGCGATAGGAAAATAAAATGGTAAAATCCTATTTAAAACAAGTAAGTGATGTGGAGGAATGTTTATTTTGAACCAAACAACAATTAAGCATGCAAAAAAAACAATTATATTATAATCGATTTAAGATTTAATTACTTGGATTTCTCCTACACCTACAACATGACGCCAGATATGACTGTTTCTATTTAGAAAATACGGGGCATTACTAATTTTTAACGATACAGATTTTTCTGACGAGTAAAACAATATTGTACAACAGCCAGGCATGCTAGACAACTGCAAGAGACGTTTGGCATATCTCCAATACTTGATCATTTTTAACCCATTATAGAAAGCATTTTAACACTGTGTATCTAAAGTAGTAAATAATCCCTATTATTTTAGATAGATTTTTAGATAGATAGCTATAGGATTCCTGAGATGTACAGTTGTATTCATCGAAAATGGGGACACTAAATTTGTTATAATGTAAATCGGTCTTCATAGATTTTGACGTCTTCAAAGTTTATGGTTGACAACGCTGTCACTGTCAGAATTCTCAAAATGCCTCGCCATTTAATAGAACTCGAAAAAGCACTAGCAAATTGATAGGGAAAAGGCAAGAACACAATTTTACATTTAAGCAACTTTGGGGGCAAGAGGAGTTAGTTATGTTACGTTAAATAAAAAAATATGTGTTATTACAGAAATATTTTTATACATTTAATTAGATTTATTTTATTTTGTTTAGCGACGCCAATGCTTATTGCTCATAACCTTAGAAACAATAAATCAATCAGAAAAGCCTGATTTACGCAAATATGGGAAAACTAAACTAGACATAAGACTTGTCCCTATTTTTAATGAATACAACTGTACTAAATTTGGTATTCCATGCAATTTTTTTTTAATTCTTAAAAATTATGTTTTTTTGCGAAATTGAGTCTTTACAATGGATCATAGAACTAGAAGATGTATCTTCTAGGTCACTATTCTGCTAGAACCCAGTGGCGGTTCTTCCACAGGAGCACATGCGCACGTGCACCCCCAAAACAAAACGAATAAAAAAAATTAATTTATATTCATTGAATATTATTTATCGTATAAAGTCCGACCCTCCCTAATATGTTATCGTACCGTCAATCTAAAAAAGTCCGACCCTCCCTAATATTTTATCATCCCGTCAAACCAAACTGTATAGATCCGGCAACCGTGCCTCGGTCGAGGTAAATGACGATTATGACGAGACTTGCTCGCACATACGATTAAGTAGTGCAGTTTCTCTGTAGTAACAGGTGGCGTGTGGCAGCGGGGAATGGCGATTTAACATGGAAAAGGCGCAGTTTGGAGCAAAAAATTGAAGAGAAGAATGCGGTAACACCTAAACCCGAAATTAATTTAACGCAGACCACAAAGGGTAAATCTAGGGACTTTATTAGAAAGTTTAAAAATGAAATTAATGAAAAAAATTTATAGAGGGTATTCCAAACTTAATGAGGCTGTTATTGATCAATTTTCTACAATTAAGAACCGAAGAATGGACTTATGTTTAAGCACTATTATTGTGTAGGGTCGATAAATGTTGTGTATTTCGATAAATGATACTTGATATGATTTTAAACCATTTTATTTAAGGATTTAAACTAAAAAACACTGAAAATATTAAGAATGCCAACTTGTCAGTATCGTGGATCGATTCGTTCTCGTCATAAAACAGTTAACTTTTGTTCTCGTCTTGGTTGCGCCTAATGACGTAGCCGTAGATGGCGTAGTGGTATTAGATATCTTTCGGTTTTTTTGATAACTCGTAGATGGCGGTAGTAGTATTGGACATCATTCGGTTTTCTTGATAGCTCGTAGATGGCTTTAGTAGTATTAGTAGTGGACTGTATAAATATTGTTACGAGGGTTGCATGCGACGACGTTAAGATCCGACAGCTATACACACTAAGAAAACCTTTCTTATGTTCCAAAAGTTGTATTTCCTGGTATAAAATTAAAAAATAAATAAAAATATGTTTTACCTAACGCATTTTCTTATTACATACTTCTGAACCCCCTCTATCATAGGTCACGAGCCGCCACTGCTAGAAACCCGATATACTTCTGGTTCGATAAAAATAATAAAGTGATTATAATTTTCGAACTTTGTTATACATATCCTTTTCATTTTTAAAATAGTCAACACGAAAGAATAATTTAAGTATTACATTATAACTATTAAATTGTTTTTCCCGTTTTTATTCATTTACATAATCGTGTTTCCAATAATTAAAAATATTACTAATATTATGATGTATATACCGGGTTGTTGCATCGTTGAGTCGAACATAGGAAATCCCATGTAATTTTTGAGATGGTTGAATGTTGCCTCCTCTGTATATTTCATAGAAAAACTGCATCATAACTTCTTGAAGAGCCCGACATGGTAAACCCATATGCCGAGTTTGAATACATTTTGATGAGCCACCGATCACCCGGTATATGACTTCCTCGAAACCATTGATAAAATATTTTGTATTCATTGGTTTATGTGTTTGTTTTGGCAATTAGGTTGTGACCTGGGATTTTCTATAATTACTTTTTAGAGGTAAAATCGATTTGTTCTTACTGTAGTATTTATAGAACTTGTGTGGGGTAATATGACTATAGTTCCTATCAGTGGCGGCGATAAGGAAGGCTAGGAAGCTGGGGCCTCCTAGCATGGTGGGCCGCCAGTGGTCACTATAGAACTCTCGAACGTAATTTTGCGTAGAAAGTACATAATTATACTAATGTAAAGAAGTAGGTAAAACCCAAAGACAACAAATAAAGAAATAACTACTGGGGAGATGAGAATCTTTAAAATCATGTTATAGCGAAAAATGTGACTTCTAGTAAATGAATTATAATTTAAATCATATCCTCGGTGAAGTTACTAATGCCTCGTAAGTAACATATGACAATTGACATTGTCTTACACATAATATGGGCATTTGCAATGCAAGGCGAAGTTGTAGAATTGGCTTACACTACCCAATGCCACCAAAAACGAGGTATTAGTACTTCAACGACGGTATATAGTATATAATTATACATAAAATAAGGGCTCTTATAATGTGAAGTCATGTGACATGACTGACATGAGTATATGTATTATACTTCAATTGGTTGGTATGATTTGATGGGAATTCCAGGACAGGTCTTTATTGAAATTTGTTCGGCGGCTCTCGTTCGTTGCCTGATAATGATTCAAGTGACAGAGAGGCGCGAAAAAAGTGTATCCAACTAAAATGATAAAGTGAAAGTTTTAAAATCAGAGAAACCAATGGTTCGGCGTTCAGAAATACCCATAAATATTTACGTTCTGCTTTAGGAAGGAGAGGAAATTATGGGGGTTAAGACACGTGGGACGCGACTATTATACTTTCATTGGTTGGTATGATTCGATGTTAATTCCAGGACCGGTCTATATTGAAATTTGTTCGGAGTTAGGCGCCAGATAATGATTCAAGTGGCAGAGAAACGCGAAAAAAGTGTATCTAACTAAAATGATGAAGTGAAAGTTTTAAAATCAGAGACAAAAAGGTTAGGAGAGGAAAATATAAAAATATAATAAGAAAAATTTGACCAGCCTTTAAATTTGTGTACCTACTTGTGGCTTCCGATTCCCTTAATCAGACTATAATAATGTTACACATAATAAAACATCACAATATTTTGAGGTTAACTCTCGAATTAGTTTATTCATTCATTAAATCTGATTAATACTCAACAAAAAAAATTACACTGAAATTTGGTTTGGAGCGTTTTGAATAATTGAAGGTCGTGTATTTTTATAATCATTATGCTATTTTAGACAATCGGGAGTTTGTTAATTTGAGAGCATAGAAATTACACTCATAATAATGCATAAATTAAATGGTTTCTTTTTGAAATAATGCGCAATTTTTTTTTTACATTTTTCTAGATTTATTAACTGTGGAAATTAGAGAGAAAAACTTAATTACTATATTATATATTTGATCGACGTAATTATAAAATAAACAGCCAAACAACAGTGGTGGTGAAAATGAAAAATAGTTTAAATAATCTGCTTGAACAAACATACGTAAAAAAATCTTGCACAAAGCAAAAACTTTATGCATCAAATAATAAGCTTGTCATTAAGAACACCGATTCGTCATTGTAATTCCTCGATAGGCACTTTTATCTATGGACTATTTCGCGAGTTTGGCCCACCGATCTACATATATCTTTGGATAGCCAAACTCTACAAGCAAAAGTGGCAAATTTATAGCCTAGCGCATGTAAACAAAGCTGATCGTTAGATGTCATGCGCAATGCCGACTGATAAACTATTGACCTTAACCGGCGAACAGGACCGTACTTCGCCCTTAATGAAAATTTAGATTACAAGGCAATATTTTGGCCTCTTTTACTGGGCAATAAACAATATATTTCCTCGCATAAAAGAAGACCTTGTGGCCATCACTGAAAAGGCACTTTTAGAATTAATTTTGATATCTATTGTCCACGTATCGATAGATTTTTAATATCGTTACATCCCTATGACTGATTGAGGTCCTGGGCGGTCGTCGTTGGTTGGCAACCAAACCGGCACCAATACCGGCGGGGTTGCCTATATGACGGCGACAACATTGTGCGCCAGACAACCGAGGAGCAACCTTTAAAAATATGACCGGTAAACCGTGCACATATAGGTAGTTGATTTGGCCAAGTTAAACTACTCAAAAGAAAAATATTTACACAAATACTTCCGGATCGAAAATTCATAATATGCTTTGTGTGGAACCAATAATTAAAATTAAATTAAATAATTACTATTTGGTTTTTCACTTCAGGTATTGAATTATTTATAATTTGGCACTTTTAGCCTGATAATGTGTATGTACAACTCGCAACACAATAAGTAGGCACAAATTTTAAACAGTGTTAAGAAACGATTTGACCTAGAAAAAAGTATCAAGAAATAAATCCCGAACTTTCAAAACTAAAAATCGTTGATGAAAAATTTCAGGTAAAAATGTATTTTTAAACGTGCGTAAATTCATTGTTTGTTTATATTTAAAGCAGTTAGCGGATATGATCCAGTGGCTGAAAATCATTATTATAGAAAAATCAGAATTCTTTTCCTAGGCGCTTCGAGGAGGCTGAATATAGCCGTTCTATGCTTATATTTAGGGTTATCCCAAAAACATATAATATAAAAGGGGGGTTTTATCCACAGAAAAAATACTATAGTAAAGAATTTATTGTAAAATCTTGTATAAAATATAGTATTAATTACATTTTTTATTGGTAATCTGTAATAATATTGTAAATATTGGGATTTGTTAAGAGAAGCCTATTTCTGTCACAATTCTTGAAAGCCTTACTGGTAGTCACACTGTTGTCACTTAAGAATCATAACTTCTAAAAAGGGCATAGTTAGATTCTGATAAATTTAGTAAAATTAAGTAAACACTAAAATATATAGTAAAGTTTAACAAACACTATAGTAAAATTTAGTATAGTAAAGATTTTATTGAACGATTTCCTATAAAATATTGTAATAATTACAATTTTCACTATTAATCAGTACCAAAATAATATTGTAAATATAATTTACAACAAGCTATAGTTTTATCTTATTTTTGTAAAATCAAGTAAAATATATTGTAAATTCTACAACAAATGTAAGTGAAAATAATTTGTTTATAACTCCAGTAGTTAAATTTTTTTAATGTATGTATGGTACATTTTACTGAAGACTATTATTGTACTTTTTATTGTAAAAATGACGATGAAGTTTAAATAAGCTGTTATAGAAATGCTTTTTAGAAGAATGACAAGCTTAAATCAGATGGAACATATCAACCAAACCTCGCTCTTCGTAAGGAGAACAGTTGGGGAACTTAAGAGGAAGCTTTCTCTCGATCACCGAAGACAAGCTACCTTGGACACGGTAAGTACTTGGATGGGTGACTGCTTGGGAATACCATTCGTCGACATTTTTACAAAAGATTTTTGTGATTTTTACTAAAAATATTTGTATAATTTTATGGCAGTTCTTAATAAAAGTTATTCCAGTCACAAATTAGCCATAAATTAGTTATTTTTACTTTAATATTTTTATAGTCCATTTAACTAAGTTTTTCTGTCCCTGTATGATTACAGTTATTATTAGCTTGCTATAAAAATGTCAATAAAATATTAAAAGATATTATTTTCGACATCATTGCCTTCATCAAATAGTATTTTTACAACTCGAGCACCTATGAAAATCCGAATTCATGTGACTTGCTTACGTCACAGTAAGTAAATACATATTCTGTCTTATCTAAGATAAAGTAGATTTATTTTACTCCACTGTGTCACATGAAAAAAATATCGTTCTCATGTCATATCATATGTATAAGGTTGGGATAATTTATAATTCAATCGATTTAACAGAAACCATATATTTAGGATGGCGTCAAAGGCAATAATGAGATAAGCAGAACATCTATATCAATACAACACCTGACCAAAAACAGGCTATAGCTACTAGCAAAAGAAACTAACTGAAACTTTAGTTAAAAAGCAAGAGAAATTACCTTTGAATTTCGAACTACAAGAAAGATGGATAGATATGACCTCAGCAGGCGTTTCGTTTTGTAGCGCACAGATATCTAATGCTGTCGGTCTGAGATAGATCAGAATCTGTGTAAACCCTAAGAGCCGATATTTCAAAGTCACAGAATAACATAAGTCAACCTTAACACAAGTTTGACAGTATATTAAAGTTGTTTTTAACTCGCATCTAAAGGAATAGACCTTTAAGATAGATATATAAAATAATAGATCCTCAAATTAATTTAAAACATAGTTTTTTAAGGCTTATATTAAAGTTAAAGCTACCTTAGCTAAGGTTTAACTTAGGGTAACATTCAAATATCGGCTCTAAGTCATGCTTAATAGATTCATCCGGCGCATTATGCAGAACCCATCGATTTGTAACCGATTAGTAATCATCTGCTGAATGCACCAAAAAAACGGACGCCATTTTTCCATCGAATTTGACAGCGATTTATGTCAGGTTGAGAAGTAAAATGTATATAAAAACATAACACGATCTTCGCTAGTGAAGAGAAGCAAGCTAAATAAAATTATCCATTTCATACAGAAAAAAATGTAATATTTCAAGAAAATATTTAGAAGGGATCCTAACCAAACAAAAACCTGACAACAAAATCCATTCAGCAGAACTACAAATCGATGCATGAACAGGGTGATTACTAGGTATAGATACACATCATCTTAAAGGTTGAAAAAAGATGCATCAAGATCAATTTTTAAGAAAAAGTTTTTGAATTTTGAGAAAGTGAACTAGCACTGTCAAATGGCAGCACATTGAAAAGATAACTTTATATAGGTACCTCAGTATTAAGAACTAATATTCAATTGATTATTTTACGGATTAATCTCTTTTTCAGATATAAAATGTGTCGTCTAATTGTAAGAGTATGACCTAAAATAACTAAATAGATCATGTTCACTACTAGCATGATCTATTTTTATTTTCAGGTACCTACTATTATTATGTTTAAAATTACAGGGTCCAGAAAAAAATATCTGAATAACTATGAACCTTCATGCCAATTTCAATGCTTGCTCACTATTCTGTATGAAAGAAAGAACAAAAATAATATATTTAGATACCTATATTTATTAAGAAATACCACTAAAACTGGTTTTTAGATATTGAAGCATCATTTATTTACAAAAATCTAATTTAATAATGTAAATACAAAATTGATAACATAAGCGAATTTGGCCCCTGTCCAAAATGACGGCTAGGTCATTTCAGTGCTTTATTTATTTTTATTTTATTGCTTCAGAATGAGCTCCCATTGTAATGCAGTTGTAAAACTGACTAATGGGCTGTTAGATAGATTGACATGAAATCAACCAATTGTTACTGCACTGCATTTTTTGTACAAACAATTTTTCTGATCAAAGAATATTGACTATTGAATTGATCTACCTTAAAAAAATACTACAAATTATTTAAAAAATAAACATTACAGGTATAACCTTAAAATGTTTGCTTGTTCTTTAAGGTTATGTAATTTGAAATTAATATGTGGAAATTAATCGGTAATACCGACTCACTCATTTAATTAATTTTACAAATTCATGTGATTTGAGAAACCTTGAAGTCACATGATTAATTTACTGTCAGGTGGTTTGCAAATTTATCCACCCAAAATTAGCTATTTCAGTGGTTTTGATACTGATAATGATAATTACAGACAATATAGTATTAATTCAAGAGAAAAATCTTTCAGGAATTATGTGTAAAATCACCTAGAAATTCTTTGGCAAATATTGGAAATAGTAGGTATACAAGATTTTTATAAACGGTTTACCATCAATGTAAATAATTCAACAAAGATTACAGGAGGTAATTTGGTATTACTATTGGCAATTTTAAGTAAAACTGGGATATTCCTAACCAGAAGTCTTTGTGAGACCAATGGGAATAAATGGCTTGATCACCGGCTTGCTCCAGGTGCAATCAAAAAAATTCTTTCCAATTCACTGACATTCTAATGGAGAAGCCAGTTAGTATGACTTTGGACTGTGAAGTAAAAGAACCTTTTTTGTATCTCAAAGGTCCCCTACATAAGTACATAAGGTACTAATATAAAAAACAACAGCAATCACTTCAAATCAAGTTTGTATGTAGTTTCAATTATAGTTTAAACAAAGTCGAGTATTATATCTTCAAATCTCAAGACCTACATCTTACATTATGAAGTACTCGACTTATTATTTTAAAGGATTTAGCCACTTAAAGCTATGCTATTTCCGTATCAAACTAAATTGTTTGACTGTTAAATCTAATTATTTAATAGAATACAACAAATAGGCTCTTTATTTCAAGTAAAATCTTTAAAACTGTTAGGAAAATATTAATATTAGTTGCCAATATTAAAGGGTACCGTGACGGGTGGGTCTTGAGAGCATGTGACCATATAAAGTGGGTCAAAAATCGGCATACCAGCTAAATAAGAAACCTGACGAAAACTTTTGGTATAAAAAAACATATCTTACAGAAATCCCGGACAGAAACCATTGATTTTAGAAGCGACAAAGGCCTGATATATGTGTAATCTAGGCATATGACTCGCGCTACGCCCATGAATAGATATAAGGAAAACTTTAATTCCGAAGTAAATTTTAACAAAAAAACCTTACAAATGCATTACAGAGGCTTTTACCCTACTTTATAATTAATGAAATAATTCTAATAGGCTTACACAAATTTAATATGAAGCAAAAAAGAACAGTCATCCAATAAATCGATAACGTAGCGGCAAGGCAAATTTTACTTACCGCTGAAAATAATTGCAGACGCTGCTCCCATAACTCCAAAGAAAGGTCCATAGACGGGATTTTGTTCTCCTAATTCAGACATTATGTTGGTTTTATTTGTGGGAGTATTTACAGGTCAAATCGGTCTCAAAAGGTGCACAACACTGTACGGAACCAGCGAACCCACTGACAAATATGGCTTACACGAATGCCACTAGCAAGAATGGGTCATATGACGATAAGAAAATTTTCAGGTGGAGTGCGGCCGAATCCGTCGTCCCTATTGGTTATAATTAAGTGTAAGGACGAATTTTAACCAATCACTACCCGTCTGAGCTGATAAGTGGTGATGTCACGATTTTACGTCAATGGACAAATATGTTAAAATTGACGAATTAATTATAAAACTAAGCTCTAAAAATGTTTCGCAATTTATGCAGGGATAGCAGGCAATAGTTTTAGAAAATAACCAATATTAATTATCAAAAAAGACTCCAATATGAATCACATGACAGATTGCCAATGCTATTTCCGGTTGAAAATATTTGGCGGGACTTTTAATTTGAGCGAATTATTGACCTGTTATAATAATTCAGTCCTAAGATAAAAGTCCATTAGCAAATAGTTCTTTTTTTAACTATTTATCGAAAAACTAAGAGCGATAGGTATCTTATAAACTCATAAGTGGGTATACACAGAAATAATTATCCTATCTATTCAAGGAGATTTCTGGAGTAAATTAAAAAGCAAATAATTTTTATCTTGCCACTTTGAATTATACTAATAACATGAAGCTACATTCGAAAATAAGGGTTTAATTGCCCTCGGGGAATTTTCACGAGTCAAGTATCGCATGCGCGAGTCATTTCAACTTTTGAAGGCTACAAAATGTTTTTCGTTCGCGAGCCTCGCTATTTAGGATTAATAATACAAATAATAATTTTGCCTGCAATCTATTGTTTACCTAGCCGATAGCCATACGGAGAGGCCTCAGCTTCAAGAAGGGGCATCACGCTAATTTAGAAAAATACTTTCTAATAGTTTCTATAACTTTAAAATCCATACACGCGCATTGTGTCGCACAGTAAAAACGAATCTTCAGTGCCCTCAGCTACTGAACGAAATGATTTTAGAGCAGTAGCGTAGTCAGGGTTTTGGAGCTTAAAGTTTGTCAGATATAGGTATGTTTTTGTAATAAAAAAAGGAAACTAGGTATATCACATTTAATATAATTTATTTTTATACAAAATAGGAATGAACCAGCGTCCTATATTATTTACAGTATGGTGTCAATTTGAAAACTTCCCATCGTTAATATCTCGATGCCAGTAAATAATATTAAAAATATTTCAAAGTCAATTGTATTGTGAAGGAGATGGTTTTAAATAATATTTACAGCCGTGGTTTAACATGTTACCATTAAAATCTTAAATGGGAAGGGAGGGTCAATTCGTACATTATTTTAAATGTCGTTTAAATCTTTCCAATAATACCATAAAATATTATTTCTTGACTAGGTAGTAGTTTCCAGGAAATAGCGTTCCTCCACCGAGATTTATGGTATTTAGGTTACTATTATACAGGGTGTAACTAAATAAGTGTAAAACATTTAAGGGGGTGATTCCTCATCGAAAAAAAGATAGGATCTTTCATATAAAGAAACTTCATTAGAGCATCCCTTGTTAAGATACAGCCCCTTAGAGGGGGTACATAAAATTTATAAATAAACAAAACTAATTTATTAATAACAAAACATACAACATCTAGAAATCATAGTAAATGTTCAATATGTCTACCTTCAGATATTACGCATGCGTCTAGACGTCGGCGCATTGAGCAACGTATTGCTGCGAACTGGTTTATTTTGGGCAAAAAACTCAAGAGACATTTTTTGTTTAGAATGAAACAGGCTATCGGAAATAAATTTTTAGATGGTGAACAAATAATAAGACAAAAACTTACATTGGAAATACATTTTAGGGGTTGCGTTTTCCACCCTTACAACCATGGGGTAAACCAAATAAATTACTGGCTAAGTGTCTTTTTGGTAGTAGAAAATGTCAGGTTAATTTCAATATTGTAACTTTTTTAGTGCTTGTGAAAAAAATTGTTAAACACTTTTTATGTACCCCCTTTAAGGGGCTGTATCTTAACAAGGGATGCTCCAATGAAGTTTCTTTATATGAAAGATCCTATCTTTTTTTCGATGAGGAATCACCCCCTTAAATGTTTTACACTTATTTAGTTACACCCTGTATAAAAACACATTATACTCTTTTAGTAGAATGATTAGGGCTCCATAGGTACTCACTCGGAGTGACACCCTTTAAAATTATAGTGTTGGGAAAAACCATTGATTTTAATAATCAAGTACTTGATACTCGAGCGATTTTAATGATCGAGTGAATCGGTCGAGCGATTATCATTTGAAATTTTAATGACTAAGAAGAATGTGTTGATAAAACACATGCATAAATGCTAATAAGTAGTTTATTAATCGAGCTACGGGGATAATTTGTTCATTTTTTATCAGCTACGAGGGGGGATTGGCGAAAAATTTATATTTTCCCAAATACGCGCTTGGCGCGGCATACATGATATGGCCGAAAGTACTTTAGATATTATTTTCAATTTTGGTATGTGTTAATAGGATATAGAACCACAAATTTTAGTTAGAAAAAGTTATTCAATTTTTCGACCAGTGGCGTCCCTGCAAACATGTCCTTTGATATTTTTTTACAAAAAAGATGGTATTTTGGCTATTTTGTAAGTTTTAGAAATTTAGTCTAGATTTTTTATTAAGGAAGAACAGTTGTTTCTAATTTTTAAATAAATTATATCCTTTAATTTTTTAAGAATGTACAATCGCCGCTGGCTAGCCAGTCTCAGTCAAAACAAAACCCATGTCGCGATGAATCCATTAAGGGATTTGGCATACTTTTTATATGCACCTTCTCGTTTATGTGCCTTTAAGAAAGACGTATGTCGTGTCAGCCTTCTGAGCGTCAAAATCGAACGTCGCCAATCGGCACATTTCGGGTGGTGCGCGAAGAACGGGTATCAAGTGAAAGGCAATGATTCGATTTTTCGCTTGAATTTATAACTATAGTATTTCCTATCGAGCGAAAAACTGCTCGAATATACGTCGGCGTCAAGCGAAGCTCGGGTATGAAAGGTAGTAAATAACAAGCGACGACTTTCGCTTGAATTTATAAATCGAGCGATGTCGGTTATTTCAATAATAGAGTACTCAAGCGGTTTTTCGCTCGAGCGATCACAATACCAATTATTTACCAGGGGCAATAATTTTTGAAAGTGATTTCTTTAATAAGATATATAAACGACCTATAAAATGATGTTAATTAGCCCCCTTCTTATTTAAGATATTAAGGGAAACCTCTACCCTTCCCAGGGGGTTAAAACTCGAAACTTGCAAATTTTAAAACCGCCCCCTTCACAATATTATTTACTGGAAACGAGATACTAAAGGTGGGAAATTTTCAAAGGCCCTGCAATTATGCTTACTTTCCACAAAAACTTAAGCCTTTGGTTGTAACAAAACTTTACAAAAAATAATAGCAAATAGCAATAACGGTAAATGTGGGCAAAAACCATTTGACACTTCTCAAATACAACGTGTTCAAGATGAGGAGGGCCAGTACAGGGATCTCGGAAACCGTAAGAGATAAGAAGTCGGTTAAATGGAGGTAAAGTTGTGGATCTATGTGCCTAATAATATGCCGTTTAGAAAGTTTTAAAATTCCGAGTAGTTCCAGAGATATCCGGAAAAACCGAAATTCTGAAAAATCGTTTTATTGTTTTCCTAGGTTTTTTTGAGATCGAATTCTAAAGTAAATTGCAATTTTACATTGCCACTTTTTCCGCTCTATCTAACAGCGTTAATTGTTTTGTAATCCGACGAGTCGTCTTCGAAGGGCCATTATCAACTTTCCTCTTTGAGAGCTTTTTTCTTCCGAATGCAACGATGCAACACATTGGGGTTGACGTTTCGAGGGTTTTTTGAACATCATCAGGAAATTTTGGTAGACGGTCCTGTATTTCTCCTAATTTTATAAATAATATCTCATAAGTAAGCTCTAAATTTTTTACTTATGTTGGACTAGTTCAATAAATATCAAATAATTTAATAATAAACCACGTGAAGTGAACAAATTACAGAAAAATTATTTCAAACTTCTGTTGATTCGGGATTTAAAAGAAAAGTAGGCACTTCAAACAAAAAAATTAAGATGGTGACGCATGATTTGTTTCACTTGACATTCCCATTGTGATCGTTTGAAAGCGTTTTAAGAGGTTTTCTATTTTCCAGAAAATATGGAACATAAATTTACAAATGCTGAAAAGTTTGACATTCTATCGCATGTTTTATTTTATCTAAAAAAATACTGTTATGTGGCAGTTAGAAGATGTTATTTGTGCTTAGAGAATAACGGAAATCAATTTGAACACTTGATCATGTAGTTCCTTACCTTTTTCGTTGTTCATTTTATTACCGTTTTGGAATAATTTTTATTCATTTATTTGTGGTTTATTATTTATTGAACTAGTCCAACATAAGTACAAAATTTAGAGCTTACTTACGAGATATTATTTATAAAATTAGGAGAAATACAGGACCGTATCCCAAAATCTCCTGATGTTGTTAAAAACCCCCGAAACGTCATTAAACCACAATGTGTCATACATCGTTGCATTCGGAAGAAAAAAGCTATCAATTTCCAATATCAGGAAAACAGGACTCTATTTAAAAAAATAAAGTTGATAATGGCGCTTCGAAGACGACTCGTCGGATTACAAAACAATTAACGTTGTTAGATAGAGCGGAAAAAGTGGCAATGCAAAAGTGCAAATTACTTTAGAATTCGATCTGAAAAAACCCAGGAAAACAATAAAACGATTTTTCAGAGTTTCGTTTTTTTCCGGATATCTCCGAAACTACTCGGAATTTTAAAACTTTCTAAGCGGCATATTATTAGGCACGTAAATGCGCAACTTTACCTGTATTTAACCGACTTCGTATCTCTTACGGTTTCTGAGATCCCTGTACTGGCCATCCTTATCTTGGACACGTTGTATACCAAAGGTATAGATGGAATAGAGCATTAGAAGTAATATTATAGTATGGAAGTAGGTTGATGCCAAAAAGTATTGGGAATTTACCAGATGACCGCAGCGTCAATGCATAGTGGCGAACGCTGTTGACTGCATGTCAATCAAAAAGTTTTTGAAGGAAAATTTTCATCGGTTAGCAGCCACAAGAGCTTTTAATAATGTCACCAGAGATTGTGATCCCTACGGTAAACGTCAAATTATCTGGTCTAATGGACACCGCGTTAATAAGGCATTTTAAGTTTTTGTTATTGTAAATCAACTATCATTATCTCACTCGTAGAATGTCCTGATGATGACCTATTGCGACAGAAACGCGACAGCCTTTAACTTAATATAATATATTTTACGATGGTAGATTAGGCTTATTCGATTTATTTCCTTTATTCAAATCATAGTTGGTTTTCTTTTTGTATAAAATAATTTTCGTAAAGCAAAAAAAACCACGGCCATGCGTCAGAGTTTTTGGGAAAACTATCAGATACTTTGTGGAAGCAATGTAGCAGGGTTGTGTGAGGGTGATGAGTTTTTGAAACATTGACATTTGAAAAATTAAATTTTTTATTCATTTTATCATTTTAAAATTATATCTTAGTTTTTGAACAGAAACAAAAAGTTATAAAATTTCCACAATTTTGGAAATTTTATAACTTTTTGTTTCTGTTCAAATTTATAATGGATTTCCATCAAGTATCGGCTAAATCAATCAATTTTATATCTTAGTGTTTTATAGTTTATTTTAAAAAAATCTCCATATGGGTTTTGGTAGACGGTGAAAATCTAAAATGGAAATGTGAAAGCCATTTTTCCCTAAGAGGATGGTTAGAAAGGTACTGTTAAATAGAAGAAGAAGAAACTATTCAATTCAGACGTGCAATTTGTATGTGCAGAATATGTTTAGAATAATGAGTAAAAACCAAAAATGTAAAGGAACTTTAAAAAAAAGCAGTTTCTTCGAGCATAAAGGATACAGGACGAATATTAAAACGCATAAAGAAGCAAAGTTTTAAAACATATTTCTAGTAGCTTCCCCAAAAATTCCAACGGACGTTTTTCAAAGTTCTTCAGGTTAGAAAACTAATGCTTGTCTAGTGCTTTTGCAAGCAAATCGTTCATGGAAGTTAAAAGAATCCTCGGATCTTCAACCAAACCAGCTCCTACCATTGAATTTGCAAATAGCTGAAAAAAAAAATTTCTAAATATATTCTGTAAAAGTTTAGATTGTATAACAGATAATTTGTGTAAGCTGGCTGCGCTCCTCTGTGGTAGTCGCACTTTAGTATGACACCAAAAAGAAAAGAAGAAAATGTAATATACAACAATAGGTTCGTTCCAACCACCCTAAAAATCGTACAATGTACGGTCACGCACATGCGTAGTAGTCGAAAGGCGTTCCAACCGACACAAAACGGTGTAGCTGGCGATCCCTTTGGTGTTCCAACCAAATTGTGATCGTTCGCAAACCAGTTCCTGAACGGTAAAAACGATACATGGCCAAGACCAGGAACCGCTTGTACTGACTTGCGCCCTAAGAATTTTAACCGTTGTTTTTGTATTCCTGGCATTCATGCAGTTCTTTTAGCCTTGTTTTGTAGGAGTTGTTGTTTAATATTTTGATTATTTAATTTATTCTTATTAAATTTGTATAATCCGGTTCCCAAACCTACAAGATATTCTTAACATTAAACGTTATTCTCTTTCATGATTATTAAATACAACAAAACGGAACGAAAAAAGATAATACTCAAGCTTAGACGAAGAAATCAAAACAACAAAAATAGGGTTGTGATTTATGAATGTAATTAACTAATTACTAAACTTCTTTCCTAGAATCAGACAGGCGATCAGCTGAGATTTTTACACAGAATGGTCACAAAAACGTACCAACCTTGTCTCCCTTGTGCATCGGCAACAAACAGTGCAAAATTAACGCCTGCGCACAAAATCGATTCCAACAGTTTCGTGACGGTTCTAGAACGATACAAAAATAGGGTGTTGGAACAAACCTAATATAATCATAGTTTATGAAAAGTTTTAAGAAGGTTGCTAAGTTTCCCTTGGTTTGATTAGGAACTTAATGGAACAAAAGAATCAAGGGCGGATCCAGAACCTCGGTCTGGGGAGGGTAAAATTTCGGTGGGGGGGGGGGGGTCATGTCCCCCCCCCCCCCTGAATCCGCGCTTGAAAATAATTAAGAGAACAAAAGCTGCCACTTCATTTTAATCATACCTGTCTCGCCAAGAGTTCTGCTAGCTCAGGATCAGTGCTTGTTAATTTGTGTAGTTTTTTAATAATCGGATGCCTAAAAAAGGATAAATTAAAAATACGTATTAGTAATTTTTTAACCACGGAGCATATTATACAGGGTGTTTCTTAATAACATGCTAATATTTAAGGAGGTTATTCTTGGGTAAATGTTCAGAAAAAAACTTCATATGAACAAACGTCTTAAATTTTGAGATACAGGGTGTTAAAGAATTTAATGCATTTTTAATAAGTTGTTAAGGTTAATGACTTAAATACGTGACAACTAGACTAGGTAGACGACTGTCAGAACTATTTATGTTTACAAAACAAAAGCTGCTTCTTACCTACTAGATCATTTTTAATCTTTGTTAATACATAATTTCATAACAGCGTGCAAATGAATGAACTCAATTTTTTTATACGAAAACTGTACGTCAAACGACAGAAAATCAAGAGACGACATTTGCTTAGCAAGAAATGAGAATTTCAAAAATAATTTTTATTTAAAAAAGTGGAATTCTTTTCTTCAAAAATACCGAGGGCAACGCCGGCACGAACGCCTCTGGTCGGAATAAAAAACATGTTATACATCATAAAATGCCTAGATGAAAAATATCTAGAGCAGTATCACGGATATTAATAAAAAACAGATTTTTTGAAAATCATTAATACCCTGTATCTCAAAAGTTAAGACGTTTAGAACATACGTTCATATGAAGTTTTTTTCTGAAGATGAACCCAAGACTAACCTCCCTAAATATTAACATGTTATTAAGAAACACCCTGTATATTGTCCACTTGGTGGGTAAAATGAACATCTTACCTGGGATTAATTTCGAATGTGGGTTGTAAGATGGCATATCTCCTGTCTTCCGGCAACCCGTGGCTTTGTGTTCTTATAAAATGCCTGGCGGCCGCCATTTCCTCGACCGTCACCACACATGGATGACTTTCCAATCTTGTTGTGGCATTTACAGATGCCACTTTACCACTTAATTTGTCTTTTATCCAATTCGAAAGGTCATTTATTTCGCTACGTTTAAGACTATCGTCGCCTAAAATTGGTGGTAATATCTTATACGGTGACAGGCAGAATTTACGCAGCATTGTTAGATTTCAACAAAAATCTATGCTATCAATCGTTTCTGCATCATCGGAAATCCCAAAACCCAGTAATGGCGTTCGAAAATGATAAATAATAACATTTTAATTGTTTAAATAGTTTAAACATGCTGTTAACCCATCTTCAATTAATTTATTTTCTAAAATAAAACCATTTTGTTCTTTATCCCTTTAGCTACCAAACCGATTTTACCAAAAAGGTGGTACCTTTTTTAGTTCGGAAGCTATTAAATATTTTCGATCGCAAGTCACCCAGCGCGCGAAGAGCGAACCACGCGACGACGGGTCGAAGAGTGGCAACACTACGCTTCTCGAACGACGTAAAGGATGGAAATATTGTCACGGGAACGTTTAAAATAATAGAGTCATCATTTCCTAATGCAACTTATTTTATTAGCTATTACCCTAAACACAATAATTCAACCCAGTCCTACCTTAAATTATCCCTGCTAGTGAAATGGGGGCTATGTCACCAATTAGGTCGCTTGCTGGCTTGCGAGAGGTTCTCTTTACCCGATGTCGTTACGTAGATCAAGCTGAAGAAGAAGTCGGGCACCAAGTCCCTGACGGTCTCCACGGCACCCTCCAGCAGGACCCGTAGCGCCGAAGTAATGCGCGCAACCGTCTGCGCGCCGTCCTCGTACCGGGCTACGGAGCCAGCAGAAAGAGCCGACGCGTGGAGAGCCGTCAATACCGGGTGGATTGGTGACAATATTAATGATTTACACTGCACGGAGCTCGATTGTAGATGCCTCCGCGTGACTTGTCATTGAAAATATTTATCTGTGGACAGAGCATTCGGAGGGCAAACCTTACAAAAGTGAACATTGGCATTTGTATTCATACTTACATTTTTTCCTTGACAAAAGATCCAACTAGGTCGAGTATGGTATACGTTCTGGATGGAATTATAATATTCAGTTTGTTAGGACAGTAAGTTTACCAAAAATCTGTGTTCTATGAGGGTGTTCGCCTTTTTAATGCTCTTCCTGAGACATTGATAAATTCATGTAGCTTGGCCGTAACTATTTTTGTGTATATTAATACTTAATGCTTGTACATTTATTATGTGTGTATTTAATAGCCAAGTGCTAAATAAACAAACATTATTATTATAACTTCCGAACTAAAAGAGGTGTCACTTTTTCGTAAAATGGGTTTTGTAGATCAGCGGATAAAGAACAAAATGGTATTTTTTAAAATGAATTTAAGATTGGTTAAGACTAACTAAAAAATAACTTATTTGAGCTGGGCTGCATTCTTGGTGAAACGTAATTTCCATTGTGCGGAAGGTAAAGAAGAAGAACTACTTGTTATATTTCACAGTTTTTATTTCAGTTGCCTGATACGCGTATTTCGACCTTTTCAGGGCATTATCAAAGGAGTACAAGAATTCTACGTGCTATTACAGTGGTATTTATATCTTAATTTATTCTAATTGTAAATATACCTATAATAAAATTAAATTAGGATTACAGAGGTTCATAATGGGCTTTTCCAATTTTAGGGTATAATGGATTATTTTTGTCTTAAATTAGAATGCTATTAATGCTAATTGTAAATATACCTATAATATATTATATATATTATTATAGGTATATTTACAATTAGCATTAATAGCATTCTAATTTAAGACAAAAATAATCCATTATACCCTAAAATTGGAAAAGCCCATTATGAACCTCTGTAATCCTAATTTAATTTTATTATAGGTATATTTACAATTAGAATAAATTAAGATATAAATACCACTGTAATAGCACGTAGAATTCTTGTACTCCTTTGATAATGCCCTGAAAAGGTCGAAATACGCGTATCAGGCAACTGAAATAAAAACTGTGAAACATAACAAGTAGTTCTTCTTCTTTAACTAGTAAATTGTTATTATTTTTCATTTATTCGTTGTTGACAATTTTTTTTAAATATACTTCGAAAGTTAACGTAACAAAGTGTAAATTAAACAAAGGTCGATATTGATCCGATCAGTACAACAGGAGATATTAAATTTCAAATATGAAGATTGGAGAAAATCCGGCAAATTATCAAAAATTTTGTGTGAATATTTTCGAAAAAAATGTTTTTCATAAAAATCCTGAAATACTGTTGTAAAAAAATATTGGACGATTCTAAAATGTCAAGGTTAAATGGGCGAACAAACCCATATACAGGGTGATTCAAGGTGGTATGTAGTTTATTTTTCAATTTTTAATTTCGTGCGAGTTATATTTAAAAGCTTTGTAAGTCGTCATTTGAAGTAATCGTTTTTATGTAGTTAATAGCATTTTACACTAAAAACTGCCTTTTTTTTTGACAGAAACAAGTATTTGTTATGATTTTCTAAACAACACTTCTTAAAAAAAGATCTGTTCATTTAAAGTCTATCTGCTATATAATTTTTTGTATTTGCCCACCAAACCCCCAAGGGCGAAGGCCACTGTTTAAAGGGTTTTGGAACACCCTCTTGCAAGGCCACTGTAATACTCTCCTGGTTTTTTTTTTGGTCAGGCTAGTACATACCTAAATTGGTGAGGTCACTAGCAGCCTTATCGTCTCTCATATCCTTTTCCACTGATATCAGCCGGTATCCCTGGAACTGTTGTAGCTGCATAAGTACCAACTCATCATAGGGTTCGTAACAAAACATAACTTCTTGCTGTTTCTTTTTCAGAGATTCATAGTACGGCGAAGCCTCAGCTAATGTTCGACTAATAATAGCATAATGTAAGTCGATATGTTATTAAATGATTACAGGTCGTACTTTGATGGGTCGGAGGCTGGGTGTGGTGGGGTAATGAGGAGGAGAGTTATGGGGGCGGGGGGGGGGGGGGGGGGGAGGGATGGGGGTGATTGGCGAAAAATTTTTATTTTCGCAAATGCGCGCTTGTCGCGGCATACAAGAAATCGCCACTATTTAATATCTCCGAAAATACTTTAGATATTATGTTCCATTTTGGTATGTGTTAATAGAATATAGAACTACACATTTTAGTTAGAAAAGTTATTCAATTGTTCCACCAGTGGCGTCCCTGCAAACATGTCCTCTGATATTTTTTAACACCTGATTATGTAGTTCCTTACTTTTTTCGTTGTTCGTTCTATTACTGTTTCGGTATGATTTTTGTTCACTTATTTGTGGTTTATTATTAAATTATTTGTTATTTATTGAACTAGTCCAACATAAGTAAATTTATCAAATTCCAATATCAGAAAAACAGGACCGTATTTAAAAAAAGAATGTTGATAATGGCCCTTCGAAGACGACTCGTCGGATTACAAAACAATTAACGCTGTTACATCGAGCGGAAAAAGTGGCAATGTAAAAGTGCAATTAGAATTCGATCTCAAAAAAACCCAGGAAAACAATTAAACGATTTTTCAGAAGTGCGGTTTTTTCCGGATATCTCCGGAACTACTCGGAATTTTAAAACGTTCTAAACGGCATATTATTAGGCACGTAAATGCGCAACTTTACCTCCATTTAACCGACTTCGTATCTCTTACGGTTTCCGAGATCCATGTACTGGCCCTTCCTTATCTTGAACACGTATTTTAAAAAAGAAATAAAAATTAAATTGGCCATACGCACATCACTGGTCGTGTGAATATATTGAAATTTTGTATTTGGTCGTTTTGCCAGATGACGAATCGACTTCTGATATTAGTTTTGAAATAAATTAATCGCTAAAGGTACTTTACTCTTAAAATTATTATTTTAAAACCCCTAAAAATTCATACGCCAATGAGTTAACTAAAATTTTAAGCAATAGGAAAGTGCACCTTAGGATCGTACGTAATCACATCAAAATTCAAATCAATCAATTCAGAATTACCGAAAAATATAAGCTTGTTTCCATTATAAGTAGGACACCCTGAAAGTAAATTTTTCAAAATTAATTACCTGGGTGCGGCTAAGTAATAAATCATTCTACTCTCCTTGGCTTTCGAAATATAGTCTGTTAAGGTAATTTTTTTGCCTGGCTCTAACTGCGAGGACTCAAAGAGTAATAATTTAGCTGCATCTTCCTAAAAAAGTATACAGAAATAGAAAAAACTATAGAAATTGCCCTTAAACCTATAAAATTGGGAAAAAAAACAAATCAAACCTTACTCCGAATATCGAAGGTTGCGCAATGCCGACTGATAAACTATTTACCATGCTTACAAGGCAAATATTTTGGCACGTCAAGACCTTCTGTACTGGGAAATAAACAATCTATGTTCTCCCATAAAAGAAGGCCTTGTGGCCACCACTAAAAGCCACTTTTAGAATTAATTTTGATCTATTGTCCACGTATCGATAGATTTTTAATACTGTTACATCCCGTCGTCGTCGTCGTCGTTGGTTGGCAACCAAACCTGCACCCATACCGGAGGGGTTGCCTATATGACGGCGACAACATTGTGCGCAAGACAACCGATGAGCCTTTAAAAATATGACCGGTAAACCGTGCGCACTAATCCATTTTTTCACTTATGCCATATCCATAGATATAGGTCGGTGGATCAAGCTAACATCCAACTAGGTTACCTTTTCCATTTGGTTGCTATTTGTTATTATTCCCTCTTTTATAAACAAACCATAATCTTGATAGAATTTCTCATATTCAATTTGATTCTTTTTCAATTGATCCAAAAGGAATTTTGTAACTCTTGCTGTAAGAACATCTCTTAATTTTCTAAAAAAAAGCTTACCTATTATACCAGAAGGTTAATGTTCATTGTGCGACATAAAAAAAGAATATGTCTAAAATTAAGCTTTGTTGTGAACAACTTAATCTAGGCCCAACCATATCATCAATTTTGGCGTGGTGTTCGTATAATAGATAATTAATTTAATACAGTTTGGTTACAGTAATACATACAGACCTCAGTTAAAGAAGGATTAAACCAAAGATATTACAAACTACAGATAGAAAAATGTACATTTCTAGCCTACGCAATGAATACAAACAACCTTTCCCACCTCTTTCGGTCACTATTGCAGCATAGCCAGATTGACATATTTATCGCAAAGGTATGTTGCAAAATCCCAGTTAAATATTTGTTAATTTGACAATTACAACTGGTTTAAGGTTAATTCGCATTGCTTTTAAAATAAATTTATTTCCCAATAATTTTAGTATAAACTGTGAAAAGGCGATGAGAGATTCTTTTAAAAAATATTATTATACTTAAAAGTATCAAACGAATCTTGAACTAATCCAACTGCACTCTGGTAAGATCTATTTCTATTTTACTACTGCACTACGACCCAGGAGCCAAAACTAATCTCGTAAACATTACAATGCTGGCGCTGTGATCTAAGGGATTGTTTATACAGGGTGCCCCAAGTAAAGTGGCCTATTAGAAGTATCTCGAGAACTAAATGAGATTTTATTTTGAAAATTTGGCTGTGGCTATAAGAGACGGTTTTCTACATTTCTAAAATATTTTGGATGATGCGGTGCTGCCGAATCATACCGAAAGTGGTAGCAACTTCGGAATTTTAAATGAATTACCCTATATATTATATTTTTTTTGGAATCTAGGTAAAAATCTAGAACAGTTTTCTGTATAATATCATATACCTATCTTTAAGACTTTTTGAATTATAAATAATTTTGTGATTTTTTAACGCCGTATCGTTACCTGAAAAGAAAATCGTATCTTTTCTTCGGTTACAGCTAGAAAGCTGAAAATTTTACAATAGTTTCACAAGACCATCGCACTTTTATAATTTTGAACAGTATTGAATTCGTTTTATACAGGGCGTCTCCATAACAATATTTCTGAGGCAGATGAATTATTGCAAAAATCTTATTTTTTTTTAAATGGGACACCCTGTATTTGATATGTTTTGCTAATAGAGGATTAAATTTTCTATCTAATGATATTATGTGTTCCTATACCTATCTTCACTATTTTCGGACTTATAGCGAAATTTATAAATTATCTTATAAAAATATATTTTTTGATAGTGTGGTTGGCTGTGGAATGGATTCATAGAAACAAAATAATGAAAAATCCATGTGACGTTATGTCTGTGTTGTTGTAAAAAAAAATAGTTAACCAATAAGGAATTTATTAATAAATAAATAAACAAAATGAAAATTACATCAATAAAATAACTAATAACTAAATTGTTTAAAATGCCCTCCGCTCGCTCTTAAACATTCATAAATTGTGGTTATAACATGTTCATTTGTCACCTCTTTCATTTCTTTCTCTTTTAGAGACCCCAAAGCTGTTCGTACTCGATTTTCTAAATCTTCCCTTGTTGTGACGGGTGTCTTGTATACTATTTCTTTAATCCTATCTCATAGATATAATTCTAGGGGGTAAGATCCGGAGACCTTGGGGCCATTTCCATGGACCGCCTCGGCCAATCAACTTTTAGGGAGTCATAGGAGCTGCATCAGGATGCAGTTCATTAAATTTTCTGCAAGTTCTAGATAAAACTCTACCACACTCCCCATGAATATAAAATAAACTTAAAATATCTAAGCTCGAATAATGTGAATTAGCCATTTTTATTACAATAACTCAGACATAACGTCAAATGGATTTTTCATTATTTTGTTTCTATGAATCCATTCCACAGCCAACCACACTATCAAAAAATATATTTTTATAAGATAATTTATAAATTTCGCTATAAGTCCGAAAATAGTGAAGATAGGTATAGGAACACATAATATCATTAGATAGAAAATTTCATCCTCTATTAGCAAAACATATCAAATACAGGGTGTCCCATTTAAAAAAAATAAGATTTTTGCAATAATTCATCTGCCTCAGAAATATTGTTATGGAGACGCCCTGTATAAAACGAATTCAATACTGTTCAAAATTATAAAATTGCGATGGTCTTGTGAAACTATTGTAAAATTTTCAGCTTTCTAGCTGTAACAGCTAAAAAGATACGATTTTCTTTTCAGGTAACGATACGGCGTTAAAAAATCACAAAATTATTTATAATTCAAAAAGTCTTAAAGATAGGTATATGATATTATACAGAAAACTGTTCTAGATTTTTACCTAGATTCCAAAAAAAATATAATATATAGGGTAATTCATTTAAAATTCCGAAGTTGCTACCACTTTCGGTATGATCCGGCAACACCGCATCATCCAAAATATTTTAGAAACGTAGAAATCCATCTCTTATAGCCACAGCCAAATTTTCAAAATAAAATCTCATTTAGTTCTCGAGATACTTCTAATAGGCCACTTTACTTGGGGCACCCTGTATATTTCGGTTGATTTGTGTTTTTTTTGTGATTACTGGTGAAAAATATAAACAATCATGGTGCATTCATGTGTATTTTTTAAAAAAGGGGATCATTTAAATAATGATTTATCTTTTCATCAGTATGTATGGTTATGTTTTAATATTTAACCATCTGATATAACCAGACTTCAACATTGTTGCCATTCAGCCAACACACATGTAGTTCTCTCTTCCACCCATTACTGATTTTCAATAACATTTCACACAATCACAGCTTCACTTTCCAAGAGTTTTATGAATGGAATATGCGATCTGTAGTTAACAATACCTTTAGATTAAATTTACGTTTTCCTTTGGAAACGAAATACAATTCCATTGTGTCAGATGGAAAATATATTGAAATTGACTTTTATATTTTGTGTTTCGTGACTTAAACCCCTAATTTAAATGTTATATGGTTAAATTACCTTATTAAGTTGCTATTTTGTAACAGTTCTCGACTTAAATTCAAAGGAATATCTTCTGAATCTACCACTCCTTTGACAAACCGCAACCATTTAGGTAATATGTTGTCGGTTTTATTTTTAATTAATACTTTCTTGGTATATAAAGCCACTCCAGACTCTACTTCTCTAGACATTTCAAACAAACCTAAAAAATTGGATTTTTTCTATGAAATATGCTCCAAACATTTAGCTTTTTTAATTTTTTAAAACTAGAGAGTTTGTACAGGGTTTGTTCGGGTATACAGGGTGTTGTGGAAATTATTTATTATACAAGCATGTGGGAATTCAAAACATATCAAAGGCGCCATTCAAATTCAAACGCGCGCGGCGATTGAGCAAAGATTTCCCACGAACAAGGTCGAAGCACGCGTCGTGATCTGGCATTACTGCTAGTCTACTGACCTACAAGCACTTGTTAACTGAAAACAGATGTGTTGGCGTTGCACGTGGTAGCACGTCGCGTGATATAAGGAGTTTTTACATTCGATTTAAAAAAAATATATGTAAGCTTTCATTCGCGTCCATTTAAATATAATGAGCCGTTTCCATAACACCCTGTATAAAATAATTATTCTCCTTACCAGGCTTTCCTTCAGGAAAATACAGCAAAGCCGCTATCGACAACGGTACGTCGGTCTTATAATGTAAGGTGTACCTTGGCACATCGTAACTGGCACTAGTAAACTTATAAAACTCCATGTGCTCCTGAGCGGTCACAGATTTCGGATCCTTCAACCAAAGCGGTTGAACGATATTCGCTTTTTTGCCATTCAGGTATATCGGACTGCCAACGAAGTTGCTATACTTTGTGATGATATTTTTTATTGTGTCGTCGTCGGCAAATTCCCGACAATCGGCCTTTAGGTGTAGAGTTATTTTTGTGCCGAATTGAACGCCTTCGGCCGGTTGTATTTCGTAGTTACCAGTTCTAAAAAATAGTTTGAAAATGTACAGGGTGTTCCATTTTCGACGCATTTATAGGGTATCTCCGTAATTGTCAGTGCTATCAAAAAGGTAATGTAGGTCTCATGTGCTCTTTTTGGGTCAAACTTAAAATGGTAAAGTCAAAATTTGAAAATTTTCGCTCGCTTAAGAGATACGGCGGAAAATCAAAAAATGGACAATTTCAAAATTCTTGCCCTCATCTTCATCTTAATTGGTGGACTGCTGACGACTTCCTGTTAGCGGGGAAAGGTGGTGGGCCCACTAAGACCGACAGACCCCCTGTCAGGTGGTGGGCCCACTAAGACCGACAGACCCCCTGTCGGCTGGCATCCCTGACTATTAACGAAAAGCGTAAACGAAATTCGAAAAAAATGGCGAATAATAATCGTGATATAAGTTCGACATCTAGCGCTGACTTTAATGAACTATATCGGACTGTCGACCTCACTGGTAGTGTCGACCAATACCTTATTGTTCAGGTCCGCTGCTCGCCAACGTATGTTGTTGGCTTTAAAAACAACTCTGGGTGGGGAATCACCGCCTGCGGGCCTAGAATTCCAAGGGGACAAAAGTAGCGAAAAATGCAGCGACCTGGCGATAAATAAGCAAGGGAAAAAATGGGTATACGAGGGACCCACGATAACGATTGATGAACAACGCGCCGCAGGCGAGACAACCGCGCTTCCAACGATAACAAAAGCGGAAAGATATCGTTATTTCAGCGACAATAATAATTATAAAAACTGCCTGCTGGAAATGAAAAATGTTCTTTTTGCTAGCAGAATTTATGTCACTAGAACAATTCGTCGATTAGTTTTTTTAAAAAAATACCCAGTGGCCTTACAAATTTGTGTTTTTATTTTTGTTGTATTTTTTGGGGATTTTGCAAACCCGAAATAGACATAAATACTTATTAGTTACCCATCAGAAGTCCACTTCCAACCTTGCGCATCCGCAGAACTTCTGGTAAATACTTCTACATTATCAGCAACCATAAAAGCACTGTAAAAACCAACTCCAAACTGTCCAATAATATTGCTGTCCCCGGCCGCTTGTTTTTGTTTAATTTCTTCCAGAAAGGCTTTCGATCCAGATTTTGCAATTATACCCAAATTTTGTTTCAATTCGTCTTCTGTCATCCCAATGCCAGTATCCTAAAAATACATAAAACATTATGTTATAAGAGGTCAAATATATAAAAAAAATCAATTTACTTGTATGGTAAAGGTTCTAGCATTTTTATCTGTCGAAATATGAATTTCCAAAGGTCTGTCTCTGTCTTTCATTTTCGCACTTTCAGTGTCTGAAATCGACAAATATCTGAACTTTTCCAAAGCGTCACTAGCATTGGAAATTAGTTCTCTAATAAAAACTTCTTTTTCCGAGTATAAAGACCGAGCTACAATGTCCAGTAACATTCGGGTTTCTGCTTGAAATTCGTGTTTTGTACTTTCACCTGAAAAATAATTCATATCAAAAGAGTACATAACATAACCATAATCAGACACACTGTTCTGATATTTTTTTTTTGTAAAAAGACCACAACTTAGCATGTAAACACCAGTGCCAGCATTTCTTTAAAAATATGTACTGTAGTTAGTTAATCGTCCGACATGGAGGTTGCCACTAACAAACAAACTCAGGTTCCTCCCTAGCCCGGCGGTGTCCCTGGCGTGTACAGAGATTTGTTCTTGTTCCATTCACATCAAAAAAGTCTTGGTTAAATAAATACAATCATGCCCTTACTTCAGAGATTGAGATAAAGTAGAGATCTGTAGTATGTATGTCATCACTGGAAGACTTATTAGTGACCACATTGCTAAACAACGGAATTTCTTTAAACACTTCAAGACAAGTAGACAATTAAATATCAACTTTACTTACCAATAGGCTTTTCAGTATTTTTAGCAATAGGGCGAAAGTCATCATCTTTATGTTCCGCTTCTGTATGTTGAAATCTCAGGTGAAACAGTGACCCTAAAAAAAATGGTAAGTTAAGTAGACAGTACTCAATTGATTGGTGGAGTTTATAACATGTAGACTCTTTAATCATGGATTTAAAATAAAAAATGAATCTTTGAAAAAAAATTGTAGCATGTCAAACGTGAATTAGATATCTCGCGATGAACAGGAGCGCACATTTTACGATGTGCCATCACAGCGAAAAAGCTCTGTTTACTCTTATATCCAGGAAGATACTAATGACTACACATTTAACTGCTTAAAAGTTATTACCGAGCTGTATCTTGGGCGATCTATTATTTTCATATTGTCATGCAGCAAAAAGGGAGCAATTACCGGATATATTAGTTATCCCGAGAATGTCAGTGCTTGGGGTCAAAATTCACGCAATGAACAATGCGTGGGTAAAGTTTATTTATCTAATTAGATAGTTATTTAAGAAACAGGTTGTTATCTATATTTGTCGTTTTCTAAGCAATTGGAAAAATGGAAACGAGAAATTCTGGAAAGATATTCACTTACCAATGTTGTTGCGATATAAATTTGTGTTAGTGTTACTGTATGCGTGATCTATTGTATATTTTATGAAATTTTTTTTACAGGCAATTCTAGCGATTCTTGTAAGGGACGACATTCTTATATATTTTATGACTGAAATCTCAAATAGAAAGGAAATTTTTCAAAAGTCTCGCTTCTAACCTTAAAATTCGAAACACAACCTCAACCTCAACAAGAGGTTGCATGTAGGGTAATCCAGAAACTTGGCAGGAACCTGTATATTTTCAACGTTACGATTATTTACCATAGAGGTCTCCCATAAATGGAACCGGATCATTTTTATATTCAAATAATTTGCCAACAGGTGTCGCACCATAAAAACAGCTATCTATAAATTGCCAATACCTCGTTCGCTATTTAACATGTAGATGGCGATACCAGGTCTTTCTCGGGGAAATGGAGTTCTTATAGCTGTCCGTCGCGGCGCCCCGGATAGTAAGCAGGGGCGCCGTCTCGTTTGGTGGAAGCGCGGCCCCATATGAAAGCGACAACCTATTTTTTGGGAATCTTAGTACTATGGGTCACTCTGTTGAGAATTTAACCATCTTTTTCTCTTCAGTTCACTGTTTTTTGGTACTCTTTAATGGGGTTCCGTGAGAAAATACTAAACCTCTAAGTGAGCCCCTAACTTAAAAGGTTGGGAACCATTGTCTTATGGGTTTCATGTTTAGAACTTATAGTGCTCCGGATTCAGATTATTGACACCTTTTTAATATAAAGCCATATAATGAGCATCATTACTATATTGCCACCCATAACTGATTTCAGAACAAAGCTTCTAAATTTTGAGAGAAACCAAAAATGTTTTTTTTTGTCATTGCTATGATGGATTTGAATTAACTACTATACTGAACCAGTACGATAGAACCACTTGACTCGGGACCAAGTAAAATTTCGTATTCCTAACCGACTAATACATATAATAATAATTGTGAAAGCTAAGAAAGTATTAAAATTTATTTAATATAAACGTTCCTAGACTAAAAAAGAGTTAAATTGGTCTACCTATCTAATTTCGCCTCTACAGGAACTGTTAGTTAAATCCAAAAATATATCTGCAAGATAACAAATTTAACCTTGTTTAGAAAAACTAAGTCTTATAGTTTTTATCGGCGTTTTAAAAATTCGTTCGACATTTAGCGCTAAATAGGAATACAAAGTTGATATTTTTATCGAAGAAGATCGCATATCCCACCAATTTAATTTTTTATAACAAACCCGAAAAATTTATAAATAGTCCTAACGGCATCGAACACGCCATATTTGACTGTAATCTTTCGACCAGAGTAAATTGTTGAATTATTGTATGGTAAGTTTTTAGAAAAATCCATTGGTTCTTTAATTATAAATAAAGTGAATTTAAGATTTAATTATTTTTATTGGCTCTCATAAATGTACGTAGTTTATCTTTTTATGTAAAACACGTTAATTATTTTTTAAATTCATTTAGGGGTGTGTACTACTTTGGTTAATGTTTTATTTGTAGATATTTACAAAATTGAATTCAATTTGAGAACTTCCAATATCTCGCGTCCAGTCGATAATTTTAAAAATCTGAAAAATACGTCAATTATATTGTGTTGTATTAAAGAATATTTATACAGATTGTTTAAATCTCTCTCCAATAATACCGAATAGCAGAAATACATGACGAACCACTGCCGCCCATCCATATATGGTTAAGCTTAGTACTCCTCGAACTTAATTATTTTAAGAATTCTTTCATCTGAAGGACTTCATCCTTAAGGAACGACCTTTCCGAGGTCGTTTTCCCAACGAATATAATCACAAACGATTCAAACCCAACGTGAATCGCTTTTTGCGCACACGCACCACTCCCAGAGTGCCCTAAAGGATTTTTCCTATAGTGCTTGTGTTTGATCATAAAAAAAAATACCATGATTTATTATTTTTTGAATAGTAGTTTCCAACAAACCTCGTTTTATAAATAGATGTAACTCTGGTTTTTAGTTTATTATTAAAATTAAATGTCTTGACTCCTCTTTTAGTTGAATCATACGTAGGCAGTTACTCCTGGTCATACCCTTTCTAAGCCTTTCCCGGGGCAAAGTCACTTCTAAAAATTTACATGAATAAGTCAATTTTTGGACAGCGATTTCTTGGGAATTATAGGAAAGAAATTTCAACGACTTTTAGATTTACTGGAAGCGAGGGTAAAATTTCCAATGGATACCCTATACAGGGTGTTCCTTAATGACGTCCTAATATTTCAAGGTGTGATTCCTTAGGTCATTTAATAAAGAAAAGTTCATATGAACGGCTTAAATTTTTTGCTACAGGGTGTTGAATTTTTATTTTTTAAATGGTTATTTTTTAATATCTTCGAGAGTACGTTAGATATTATTTTCAATTTTGGTATGTGTTAATAGGATATAGAACCACAAATTTTAGTTAGAAAAGTTATTTAATTGTTCCACCAGTGGCGTCCCTGCAAACATGTCCTTTGATATTTTTTACAAAAATGATGGTACGCCACTGACATTTTTCCATGTGGATATGTTTTGTGATTAGCCTAGGCAACTCTACGTAAAAACGGTCTCTTGAGTTTTTCTCGTCAGACGCACCGTCCTTGATTGAAACCACTAAATTCATATTGAAACTCATTATTATTAACATTGATAAAATAATTAATGATAAATTTTGTTTTATAAAGATTGTTGGAAATGGCCACCTTCACTTAAAAGGCATGCTTCCGCCACTCGTTCAAATATTGAAATTTTTATAAAACAAAATTTATCATTAATATTTTATCAATGTATGTTAATAATAATGAGTTTCAATATGAATTCAGTGGTCTTAATCAAGAACGGTGCGTCTGACGAGAAAAAATGAAGAGAAAGTTTTCATGTAGAATTGCCCTGGGCAATCAGAAAAAATATCCACATGGAAAAATGTCAGTGGCGTACCATCTTCTTTGAAAAAATATCAGAGGACATGTTTGCAGGGACGCCACTGGTGAAACAATTGAATAACTTTTCTAACTAAAATTTGTGGTTCTATATCCTATTGACACATACCAAAATTGAAAATAATATCTAAAGTAATTTCGGAGATATTAGAAAATAACCATTTAAACAATAAAAATTCAGCACCCTGTAGCAAAAAATTTAAGCCCTTGCGGACATATGTTCATATGAACTTTTCTTGATAAAATGACCTAAGGAATCACACTCTGAAATATTAGCACGTCATTAAGGAACATATTTAAAATAATTTTGAAATACACAAAGCTTTGAGACCTTAATTACTGATAATTTTTATTTTACTGGTTAATTAAATAAAAAAGAATTTTATGTTGCGTCGTTTAGACAACTGCATTTCGAAACCTGACAATATGCCTGGTGGCTGTGGACCATGTGGACCTTGTGATAAACCGGCAAGGAAATCGGCGCCCAAAAAGAAGACTAAGAAATCCACCACGAAAAAATCTACCATGAAGAAAATGGGACAAGAAAGAAAACCATTAAGCGGCGGTTGCGGTTCAAGAAAAAAGGTTAGCTTATATTTTGTTTCTCTACTCCCATATGGTTACATATTCATTATCTTTATCATTATCATTTTTGAGTAACGTCAATGATTATTTTTCACTGCAAATAATAAAGTCTATACTCACGTGCTGTGACCAATCGAATGGAAACCATTTCGTTTTTCGTAGATATTTTGGTTTATTCCCGGCTGAAAGGCAGAATATGCAGGCCTTCTTTGGGTATAAATTTAATGTCATATTAATGCATGTGTTCCTATTGGTGATACTTTTTGTAATTTATTTTACACGTACCCAAGAAACGAAATCAGGGACCCATGTTAAATTTAGCATCGCAAGATCCTAGCTCTAAAATCCTTTTTTTTCTAGGCCCCAACCAGAAAGACTACACAGCAGCGTCGCAGCAGAGGTGGTTGCTGCGATTGCTCGTCCTCAGACTATTCCAGCTACTCTGATTCATGTTCTTCCAGCTGCAGTTGCAGCGATTGCTACGATTCGGATGATTATTCCAGTGACGACTGTTGCTACTCCAAGTCTTCCAAGTCCGGGGGCTGCTGTAGACGCTAGACTTCCTCGGTGGCATGATGGTAAGAAACTTGGCTAACGCTTGCCCTTGGGCTATGGTGCAAGGACGCTGGACGTCGCACAATTTAGTCACATATTGTTATTCTTAGTTCTAGTATTTAAATTATTATATTTATTTGATGTTGTAGAAAATTTCAGAGTAGCCGCGAATTTTTTTAATTTGTAACATTGTCCTTTTAAGGGCAGTATATTAATTGTCGCGCGAGTGCTGTATACAGGCATTCGTATGTAAGTAACATATTTAGTGTATAATTGATGTTATTTTAAAGTCTAGTATTGTTTCTTGGTAAATTTACTTTCTGGTAATTTCTTCTAAGTGAGTAGATCCTCTTAATTCCGGTCATTTTGTTTAATATTCTAAACTGTTTTAAAAATACTCATCCAAGTCACATACTAGAATGTAATTTTAACCTAATCGTTTTAGTGTCGTGTATGATATTTTATCTGTGTATTTGATTGTTATTACAGTTATTCGAATGTCCAAAACTTGGTTGTATGTGCCAATTTTAGGACATCTTATATATGAAAAGAATGTACCAGTTATTTTATATATTTAATATGAGTAAATCGGGATGTAACGTATTTACTCATAATATTTGATTTTCGTGTTGGTGTCGATTTTTATAATGTATGTTATTATTCTGTAATGTTACTTATATTTTATAGGATAGGTTGGACGTTATTACGAAACCTTTAAATTATATACATATTAATAAGATGAATTATATTAACTGATTTAAAAAATAAATAAATTTGAAAATAATTTAAGAGGTTTTATTGATCTTGTAATGAAACAAATGGGGTATGGATGAAAAAAAAATTAACTAAAAAGTTTGTAAATACACAGGGTGAGCCGGAAGGAACGGGCCAAACTCCAGGAGTGTAATTCACAAGTGAAAATAATGTAAAGAAAATCATATTTTAAGTCCTTATCCGATTTTCATTTTCTTTCAAGTTATTGAGTAATTACAAATAAACAAAAATATCGCCATTTAACTTTAAATATTTTCTGCTTTGTCTGTTGCTCTCCTGATTGCCTCATGTCTTTATTTAACATCGGCTGAATTATTTCTATACTTTTGATTATTGCATCCCGAGTAATGGAGGATCAAGGTGACTTTTCCCGGGGATGGAGGGAGTAAAAGAGGAAATATTTAATTTGTAAACTTCGAGCGACGAGACCATGTAGAACACATGTATTTACGTGACTTGTTTTACATGAATAGCCAATGCAATGCGATGATATTCTCATTTTATTTAAGGCATGTATTAACTCGACAACAAGTCAAAATTTGAATCATTTTAAAATCTGAAAACAAATGAAGATATCACAGGGTTTTTTACATTATTTTAATTTGTACACTTCTGGAGTTCCGTCCGTTCCTGCCCTCTCACCCTGTACAGGGTGTCCCATTTTTGACACTTTTATAGGGTATCTCCGTTATTGTTAGTGCTATCAAAAAAGTAATGTAGGTGTCATATGCTCTTTTTGGGTCAAACTTAAAATGGTGAAATAAAAATTCGATAATTTTCGTTCGCTTAAGAGATACGGGGGAAAATCAACAACTTGACAGTTTCTAAATTACCCTATATTTTCTTAGTTAAAAGAGATACAGAAAAATGTTTTATACAGTAGATTCTTTATATTGATTATTGAATAACCGTTTTCAGAATAAGTATACTGGGTCAGGTAAGAAACTTATCGGGCCTAATCTCTTTTTTTAAATTGGTACACCCTGTAAATTTTAATCTAAGAAGATAGCATTTTACACTCTCTTTCAAATTTATAACACACCATGGATGATAGATATCATACCAAATTTTTCAAAATGCTGATAAGTTATTTTCACAAATGAAGTAAATATTAAATTGGCGTTAAATGTTAATAACTAGAATGTCAACATAGTTGTTTCTATAATATAAGCTTTTGTTTCATTTCCTACTATGGTAGGTTTAAATAAATCGCCTAGGAAAACAATATTATGCATGGTTTGTTATATATTTGAAAAGAGAATTTAAAATGCTATCCTTCTAGATTAAAATATACAAGGTGTTCCATTTAAAAATTGAGGTTAGGGCCGATAACTTTTTTACCTGACCCCGTACACTTATTATGAAAGCGGCGGATTATTCAACAATCATTATAAAGAAACTTCTGTATAAAACATTTTTCTGTATCTCTTTTAACTAAGAAAATATAGGGTAATTTTGAAATTGTCAATTTTTTGATTTTCCCCCGTATCTCTTAAGCGAGCGAAAATATTCTAATTTTGATTTTATCATTTTAAGTTTGACCCAAAAAGAGTACATGATACCTACATTACTTTTTTGATAGCACTAACAATAACGGAGATACCCTATAAAAGTGTCGAAAATGGGACACCCTGTTCAACGTTTATTTTTGCAGTTTGAGGGTTTGTTAGCAATGTTAAAAAGGTATGTGTCTCCAACGAGTTTCTTAAATCTTTTGAAAATAAGTTACACGAATTAAGTACGGATTTTTGTGAGGAAGATTGATTATAGACATGACAAACAATTTATTAAATGAAACTTATTATGTGACTAAAAATAGGATGTTAAGTGGGGCATTTTTAAAAATTATTTCGTTTATTAAATAAATATTATAATTACAAAAAACGAAAAGGAAGGAAAGAAAAAAGAAACAAAAGTCTGCTCCACTAATTTAAGAAAAATTTAGTTTTTAATTTTGATGCATTTTCCGAAGGCACATACCCTCATCTTCAGTGGAAGAATTATACACAAGCAGAACGTTTTGACATTGTTAAGGCAAACTGTAAAAGACGAAAAACATTAAAGCATTTTTTATGTAAAGAAGAAAATGGTGAAATTGGAAACATTAAAAAGGTTTACTGAAAGATCAGAAAATTAAGGTATAAGAAAAAAAATGTGAAAAATATTTGTGATTATTTTCCAAAAATCAAATCAAAAACTACGATCTTTTGCTTTTAGATTCCTTTTGCAAGTAATTTATTAATGTAACTTTTACATATAATTTTTTTTTCTTTTTCTGTTACAAAAGGAAAGATATTTCACATTTTTTGCTTCTAGCTTAATTTTCTAAACTTTCAATAAACTATTTTTAATGTTTCCAAAATCATAAGTTTCTTCTTTACATAAAAAATGCTGAAATATTTTTCGTCTTTTAGAGCTTGTCGTAACAATGTCAAACGTGTCTGCTTATGTATAATTTTTCCACTGATGACGAGGGTATGTGCCTTCGAAACATGTATAGAAATTAAAAAAAACCTTCTAGTGAAAACTAAAAATCCGATATTTAGTTTTGCTGACGATAGCACACTTATCTCATCTTTCTCTTTGAATGCGCAAACATCGGCTGCCGACGCACATCTTCACAGACAGCATGAAGTATCACGCCTCAACAAAGACCTGGAAGAAATTTTGGCTTGGGGTGACAGTAACCAAGTCGAATTTAACGTTAAAAAAACCCAGGCAGTAGTTTTCTCTAAGAAGGTTAACATTACAGAACCGGATATAGTCATGGCCGGACACGCAATCCCACTGGCTTCATCTATTTGCTGGGCGTCAATCTGGGAGGAAATATGCCTTGGCATAACCACGTTGTGGCAATCGCCAAGATAGCTTCTCAGACATTTGGTGTACTCTTCCGAACCGGAAAGTTGTACACACCTCAACAACTTTTGACACTATCCAAAGCCCAGATTCGACCATCACTAGAGTACTGCTCTCATGTCTGGAGCTCTGCACCCAAACATACTCTTCGGCTACTGGATTCCATCGAAAGGAGGGCTATTCGTCTGATCGGAGACCACGAGCTGACGAAGAACCTCGACAGCCTAGAACATCGAAGACGTGTTGTGGATTTGACTCTCTTTTACAGATATTTTCATGGAAGGTGCTCGGCTGACCTTGCCCTCTTAATTCCGCCCACAGCGACGAATAGCAGAAATACACGACGAACCACTGCCGCCAATCCATATGTGGTTAAGCTTAGTACTCCTCGAACTTCATTATTTAAGAATTCTTTCATCTGGAGGACTTCATCCGTGTGGAACGACCTTCCCGAGGTCGTTATTCCCAACGAATATAACCTCCAACGATTCAAAACCAACGTGAATCGCTTTTTGCGCACACGCGCCACTCCAAGAGTGCCCTAAAGGATTTTTCCTAGTAGTAGTATAGCAGAACCGATGAGTTTCTTGTCCTCTTCATAATTTCACTCCAGTGAGAGATGGAGTATTTAAAAAAAAAAAAATAGAATATTGTTGCTGCACCGGCGGTCCTGAGCCCCTTTTGGGGCCGGGTCCATTTTCTTCGCACACATAGAACACCGGTAGATACGCCACTGTTTTCTTTTCAATACATACCTAATTAAAAAGTTGTTGGCATACGATTCCTCGTGCAAAACACCTATTCACTAAAGAAATGTTACAATTACAGGTAGAGCTAGCTGATTTCAAAGTCTCAGCTGAAACTTTAAGCTGAAAGCTTAAACCCCTTTTTAAAAGTGTTAAAAAGTATTTATCCTTATCTGTCCTAGGATCAAGTTACAACAGATATTTACACACTGGATTATAGATCGGTTTACCGCAAAGTTGGTCGCAAAGGTTGAATGAAAACGTATTGTTGCGGTGTGTCTGACATTATATAAGGCTCAAATAATCCTTTGAATACCACACTGTGCACAAAAGCGAGAATGTAGTCTTTTGGTGGAAGTCAAGCGAATAAATATCAGTCACAACGTTGTCAAAATCCGTTCTTTATTGTGGGTCTTTCTGTGTTATTTGTACCGCGCGTTATGTTACTTGGATTTTCTTCTCGGTGCAAGAAATATTCTTTTATTGTGTCGTCTCTATTCCAGGATGAGGATTCCGCTCAGATACGGGTTAAACTAGAAAAATTCATTCCTAAACTATGATATAAGTACGTAACTTTTTTTATGAATTTTTAAAATTTTAACATACAGGGTGATTGATGGTCGATGGCCTATTAGACGTTTATAGAGAACTAGTGATCGGATCACTTTGAAAATTTGGGAGCTTATAGAAGCGGACATGATCTCTATTTTAAAAATATGTTTAGCCATGCAGTATTGCCGCTTCTACTTGAAAGTATTAGCAACTTTGATAATTTAAACGGAACAAATATTCAAAAATTAATAGCCAGTATTGCATTGAAGCATGTCTCGTCACATGGTAGAAGTAATGAGAACATGAGGTAGCAATACGCGCTATTAATTTTTGGATATTTGTTTATGCTACTCCATAAAATAATGCAATGTTCTGAATTGTGGATAAAATTGAAAAACTGCAATACTTTCTTTAAAAATGTGTATCTTCTCTTACAAAGCAGTTAATGGCCTGAACCAAAAAACTATTGGTTTAAGAAAAGATCACACTTCAAACCAAACATAAGTCGGCTCAATTCTTCCACAGGGCGTTAAGAGATTAAGCGTAAAAAAGTTACTTTTGTTTCTGCCCGTATAATGATCAATAAATCAACTATCAATCTTTAAAATCAACTAAAAACAATCAAAATCAAACTAAAAAGTAATTTAAAAAGTTACAGGACTATAAATCTGACTAACATTATGTACAAAATCGAATTTAACAGTAAAGGTCAAAGGCAACTTTGTTCCTACCAAAAAGTGACGTAATAGCAGCGCACGTTGACATTTCTCGTGGGCGGTAAATTTCGGAAATAATTCAGCGTTTAATATCGAGCGTTAAAGGGTCCGCTTTCTTCTCTCTTGTTTCGAAAAAAAAAAGATTAAAGCTAATTTAATTTACGAAATAATATATCTAGTAACTGGGTGAATTTTTGAAAAACTAGGCGTGACTCAAAGAATTTTTTCACCTGCGGCTCGTTAGCTACAGAACTTTTTTTGCCCATCCTATTAAACCTGTGCTAACCTGCAAACGGACGTTGTAACAATGCCTGGACGTTCTTCAGAAGTGTGAAAATTTTAAGCATTCTCGTATAATAATATATGATAAAAGTGGCCATTTGTTTTGCTTATTTTATTTATTGTTACAAGTATCTATCCTTATTGCACCAGACGCCGTGCATGACGCAACCCCATAATCCATTATCTGCCAAAAAAGCCCGTCGCAATTTCGACCCTCGTCGCTACAACCCTCTGGCCAGCAGTTGCATATCGAGGTGCACCCTCTCTCTAAGGGTTGTCCACTATGTCTTTGTAATTTATGACCATCGGCTGGACCAGGTCCACATAAAGGGTGACTGTGCAGCCGGCCCCATAAAAAATATCCCTTGTGTAACGATATCGCCATTTTCCGAAAACACACCCTTGGTAATCTTTTCTGTTGTCCGAACTAATGTATAGTGACCGGTTTACTGAACGATTTTTTATGCAAAAATTTTGGTTCGACTTTTTTTTTTTGTGTAAACCTTGGTAGTAAATGGGTCAAAATATTTAGGATTAGTTACAGGTTGGCGAATCCGGCCTCCTTTTTTAATATCCGGTTCGACCGGAAATGTATTCTAGAAATTATGAACAGAAACACAACGACATAGTAAAGATGTTTATTTGCAACCACGCATGTAATAATGATATTTCATCTTTGAAAGGTGGAATGTTGACGTTTTTTTACTTTTACTCCACCCGGGTGGAAAGTGCTCACTTTCCACCCGTGTGGAAAGTAATTTTTTTTTGTAATTTTTTTAAAAATCGATTTTTTCGGCTTGTATTCTTTGTTTTGCTTTTTTTAAAATGCTAACTTTGCGTGCTTAGATATGTCTACTTTTTCCCGAATTGATAGAGTGGTCCTCAGCATTGAATATTGTGACCAAATCGTTGATATCTTTTGTCTTGGCATTTTCACTGAAATAAGCTAGTAGCGGCGACTCAGGACCAGGATTTTGAACTTTGTTTCCCGTACACCATTCTTTGAAACAGTTATATGCCTTGTCATATCTCTGGCGGCTTTTAGTTGGCAGAAGATCTTCTTCTACTATTTTTGCTGCTTCTCGAATTTCTGGTGGAGTAGCAGCAAAATCAAATTCCTCATCTGATCACCTCATTTTTCTGTTGTTAAAATAATATAGTGTTTAGTGACATGGAAACCATATTCAAAAAATGATATTTGCCATCTTGATGTGTATTACTATCTACGTTATTTTACCACCTGCGGTTATTTGAAATTTCTGTCTATTCTTTCAATGGAAAAGTCAAAATGACATTTATCTTTTATCGATAATTTTAATTCAAAATAATATGAAGTGTATGTTAGATGTTGTTGTAAATAAAATAGTATACAAACCTCGGTGAAAAGTTTCATTACTGTCTCGAGATTTAGTTAACTACCGACTCCTCGACAGGAATGAAACACTTTCCACCTCGGTACTCGGTACGTAATATACTATTTATTTGGCGAAACTAAGATAAAAACAAAATACAAACTCTGCGAACAAATGACATAATTAATAAATAATATGTAACATATTAATATTTGTTTAATTAATTAATAATGGGCAGATTCTAATTATAATTATGGCATTTTGGCGGCTATTTAAAAGGAATGAAGAAAATTGCATATGGAGTCCATGTCTGGAATATCTCGTCCTGAGCAGACCTTGTGAGAAACGTAGAATTATATTTAAAAGTTAAAAATAATTTTGGTTGCATTAATTGTGGTCCTATATCGTTAGGACTAAAATAATAATACATCGTTAGGACCAAAATAATAATAAATATTTAATAACTAAGAAGACGTTATTATTTTTTGCATTCTTTACATATTATTAATTTATGTTAAAAAATTAATTTTTTGACATTCTATATAGAACCACGATGCGTGTAGTTCATGCACCAACCTATATCTATGGATAGCCAAGCTTTAAAAGCAAAAGTGGCAAATTTATGGCGTCGAGCATGTAGCCAAAGCTGATCGTCAGAAGTCATGCGCAATGCCGACTGATAAACTATTTACCTTAACCGGCGAACAGGACCGTATTTAGCCCTTAATGAAAATGATCACACGGCAATATTTTGGCACATCAAGACCTTCTTTACTGGGAAATAAACAATTTCTTTTTTCTCATAAAAGAAGTCTATTGTCCACTTATCGATAGATTTTTAATATCGTTACATCCCTACGACTGATTTCGGTTCTGGACGGTCGTCGTTGGTTGCCAACCAAACCGACATCAATATACGGCGGGTTGCCTATATGACGGCGACAACATTGTGCGCAAGACAACCGACGAGCAACCTTTAAAAATATGGCCGGTAAACCGTTCGCACCAACCCATTTTTTCACTCACTGCGCAACAACCATTTCTCCATTTTACGTTATTTTAGATAAACTAAATTAATAATTTCATAGGGCCTTAAATAATTTTGCAGGGAGGGGTGTTGTTCTGTAAATGAGGTAACCGAGGCGCAGTCAATGGAAGGGACATACTGCTTCATTCCTCCTCCTCCCCCCCATAGCTAAGCCACTGGGGTTTATGTTTTTCTCGTACGGTACTCGACTTCTTGGTCATATATCTGTCACAAGACATAAAAAAATAGTCTTGAATTAGCTTTCCAGTATTATATTCGTATTACAACTAAGATGTGATAATATTTTAGATTTACAGCAAATATCATATAAAAGCACCAGCGTAGTTTTTCAGTTAAAATCCCTTTTTGTGTGGTATTCAGAACACAATGCCTTTATGCATAAACCCTATAAAATATCACCCTTACAATCTGCAATTTAAAAGAGAGGGTAGGGAAAAATCTGCAATCGACGTGAGTCCAGCCTTGATTTGAATGTGATTTGAATAAAAATGTATTATTACGGGATTCTAAGGGCTTCTCATTATATTTTTGCCAGTTTTTATGGAAAGTTTACTCGTTAGCCGTTACAGCTGCAGCTGCCGCTTTTAATTCTATATGAATATAATATTTTTCTCACTAAAATATAGAACATATTTATTTTAGTTTAATATATTTGTCTATATTAACAAATAAGGAAACTTCGGGGAGAATGATATAGTTAGAGCAAATCATTCGGTATATTTTTCAACATGACCTAATTAATTTCGGCTTATCGGTTCTTTATTGTTCCATTATTAAGTTTACAATTATTTTAAAATTTTTCTGTTTTTTAGTGTTGAAATATTCTTAAAAGAGCACTGGGCACTCTAAATGCAAAAATATCGAAATCAATTGCACGGAGCGACATTGACAAGATTTCCACACCATTTTTGTGTAAAATTAAGAGGGCAAGGTCAGCCGAGCACTTTCCATGAAAATATCTGTAAAATAGAGTCACATCCCCAACCTGTCTTCGATGTTCTAGACTGTCGAGGTTCTTCGTCAGCTCGTGATCTGCAATCAGACGGATGGCCCTCCTTTCGATGGATAACAGTAGCCGAAGAGTATGTTTGGGTGCAGAGCTCCAGAGATGAGAGCAGTACTCTAGTGATGGTCGAATCTGGGCTTTGTATAGTGTCAAAAGTTGTTGAGGTGTGTACAACTTTCTGGTTCGGAAGAGTACACCAAGTTTCTGAGAAGCTATCTTGGCGATTGCCATGCACAACGTGGTTATGCCAAGACATATTTCGTGGATTGCGTATCCATCCTTGACTATATCCGGTTCTGTATTTTAGAGAAACCTGCTGCCTGGGTTTTTTAGCGTTAAATTCGACTTAGTTACTGTCACCCCAAGCCAAAATTTCTTCCAGGTCTTTGTTGAGGCGAGATACTTCATGCTGTCTGCGAAGATGTGCGTCGGCAGCCGATGTTTGTGCATTCAAAGAGAAAGATGAGATAAGTGTGCTATCGTCAGCAAAACTGAATATCGGATTTTTAGTTTTCACTAGAAGGTCGTTAATGTAGAGTATGAAGAGAGTGTGAGACAGTTCTCCTGTGTACTATTAATTTTGGGACTCTCTGACTAAGATATTTAACAAAGCCGCAATTTGGGCGATATTATGAACAGTTGGAAACTGCTAAAAGTATCTTTTGATTGATAATCGGGTACGGTGCGAAGCCCCGGGGTGCTACAACTGCCACACTTGAATTTGCCGCCCACTGAAGTTGCCGACCGGGGCATGGGTACTGGCTTGCTCCCCTTCTAGATCCGGGGCTGAGAAAGGGCGTGATAAAATCATTTATTATTAATGTTAATTAAAAGGTGAAACTATGTTTCATACATTAACAAGTAACGAAAAAAAAAATGATCAAAATTAACTTGCGCTTATGTGATAAACGCCACATCATATTACCGTTATTTTCATTTCAGAATTCGTAATTAAATATAAATTAAAATTATAGCCGAACGACAAACAAAAATTCGTCCTGTTCTCACAATATTAATATTCCGAAGTCTCCGTCGTCTAAAATTAAAATTCTTATCAAATTCCGCGTATTACAATTTTCCAGAAAATTGTAATTTTAACCCTCATTTACTGCCTGGCTACGATGAGAAAATAAGAAACTAATTTCCCTCTCCGTAACATTGATCAATGATTCCAAGATGGCTGCCTACAAATTAATTATTTATCCTTTATATTGCGTTTCCCCCTTTTAGTCATTTTGTCTTTCCCTATCAGCCCCTGCCTGCTATTTCGTATAACATTTCCTAAAAGCGTATTTGGAGACTCCTTATTTTTATTTGAAAAACGAAGGTATTTAGAACATTTCTTTTATTAAGGATATTATATTTCCTCGGCGCGCCGTGGATAGCCATCGTACATCTAAATAGGTGGGAAAAATACCAATAAGTAAAAATAAGTGATGATACCTATATCTCCGATAATGAATTTTAGAATTGTATGATTTCACATTTTACATATTTGTCTATTTTGTCTTAAGTTCACACCTTTGTCTATCTTACTCTAGTTCTTTCAGTTCACTATTATTCAGTTCACTATATTGTATGGGCAGTTAAACATTTTAGACCTTATTTGTACGGGCGAAAAATTTCAATCGAAACTGATTGTAAACCTCTTATTTCTCTATTTGGAATGACGAATCCATCTAGCAGACTCACAAAATTTCGTTTAGTGTTAGAAGAATACGATTTTGTTATTAAACACGTCAAAGGAAAAGACAACGTAATAGCGGATGCTTTATCTCGTATTGAAATAAATAAGAATGAACTTATAAACTTAGAAAAAACCACGAATGCGTCTTTGCTCGCTATAACAAGAGCAGCCGCAAAACGACAGACAGACAAAACAGATGACGTAGGTTGTAATTCGGATACTTACAAACGGATTGATCACCCGGGAGTAGTAGAGTTAGTAAAACGACCTAAAGAATCTTGCGAACTTTGTCCAATATCGAATTTAAAATTTACAGAAATATGTAAAGATAAAAAATATGACTGCAGCATAGGAAATTTCGTCTATTTTAAAAGTAAAAATATTATTTACATGAATCGGGATCCTCGATCGACGTTAGCATTAAGTGCACCGTTGAGAGCCCTGCAATTCGGTAATAATGATAATAATAATATTAATACGGAGTACAGATTCCAGAATTCTCGATCGGCGTTAGCCTTTAGTGCATCGTTGAGAGACCTGGAAGCCGTATGTAATAAATATAATATTCGCGAATTAATAATTATAAAAGACGAAGAGAGCGCTCAATTCTTGCAAGAAATATTGCAAAATATAAAATTAATAAGAGAAACCGGTATAAAAATAACTATTTTGAAAAATATAAAAAGAATAAACGATCGTGAGACAAAACAAATAATTCTTAATGATTTCCATTTACTGCCGACGGGAGGTCACGCAGGAATAAATCGAATGTTCAATAATATTAAAAAATATTACGCATGGATAGGTTTGAGACAGGATATAGAGGATTTTGTGAAACGGTGTGATGATTGTCAAAGGTACAAGCATTCAAGGCAAAACATAGAGCCTATGACAATCACTCATACTGCTACTTCAGCATTCCAGAGAATTTATATAGTTGTAGTTGGTCCTATAGAACCAGATATAGAAAATAATAAATATATTTTAACATTACAGTGCGATCTCAGTAAATTCGTGGAATGTTATCCTATACAAAATAAAGAAGCGGTAACAGTAGCCAAAGCGTTCGTTGAAAACTTTATTTTAAGATATGGGGTTCCGGATGAGATAGTATCAGATCAGGGAACAGAATTCATAGCGTCTACCCTTACTCAAACGTGTACATTACTTCAAATTAAGAAGCTACACTCAACAGCGTACCACCATCAATCCATAGGTGCCTTAGAGAACTCGCATAAATCTCTAGGGGCATATTTACGTATGCAAATCGCAAAAAACCTAAATAATTGGAGTAGCTGGATACCTTTTTGGAGTTTTTCTTATAATAATAGTGTACATACTGAAACTCGGTACACCCCGTACGAATTAGTTTTTGGCAAGACGGTAAAATTACCTTCTAATTTATTAAAAGAAGTAGACCCTTTGTATAATTTTGATAACTATCCGCTAGAGTTGAAATATAGACTTCAACAAGCCAGTATTGACGCGAGAAACAACTTGATGGCGTCAAAAGACAAGAGAAAGGTTGTGTACGATAATAAAAGTAGTATAGTTAGTTATAAAACAGGTGAAAAAGTGCTTCTAAGGAATAACGGTTCAGTGACGAAAATGGACGCTATTTACAATGGACCTTATGAAGTGTTAAGTAAACAATCGCCTAATATATTATTAAAAATAGATAACAAGCAAATTTTAGTTCATAAGAATAGAGTTAAAAGATATTTTAGTTAATTACTTATTTTATGATAATTACAAAAAAAAAAAAAAAATCAAATCATATCAATATATCTGATTTTTTTTTTCCTAGCCGCTGGAGGTGTGAGGTAAAAATAGAGCTCTTTCCATTTTTTACCTATTTTACATAAAATAAGGATGAGTTCTATATTATTGTTATAATTAATAAGTAACACGACCAGGGTCACGTCCAATGCTATCATAACTATACCGGACGTGATATTGTGATTGTATACACAACAATTATAACAATGATACTTGCCTTGCTCCACAGTCTAAGGTTAAGTTCAAGTTTAGGTTAGTATATATATGTAGACAAATAATAGAGAAGAGAGCAGAGACTAAACTGAGACTAGAAGTTTATAGTGGGTAATAAAGACATACCAGGAAAATGTAGAGCCTTTACAACTACATTTTCCTACCTACAAATACAGCCGTATGTTTTATTTCAACAAGAACCTGACGTCCACTACAATCCGTACGTACCTTATTCAATCTAAACAGTCATTCTTTTTGGTTACAGAGGGCCCTAGGCCAGTGGCGGCTCGTGACCTATGATAGAAGGGGTTCACAAGAATGGTGAAATAATTATTAAAATTTTATTTTTGTGTAGCGAGCAAACAATTACTTTCTAGGCGTTTTAAATGTAGAAAGAAAGAAGTTTTCAAGTGGCATGGTCCAAGTGGGCTTAATCGATTTGTGTTCACATGGAGATGACTCGTAAACAATTTTCTGATAAAAAGAATATTGCGAAAGTGCGGTATATTATCGAAAAGTCCGCCAATTGCTTTCCGTGCGTGAAACAACCTCAGAATTGTAATATTTTCTTAAATTTTACAATAACACGGTATGGGGGAGGGGGTTTGAAACCCATCCCATCGATTCAGAGGAGGAAAAAACTTTGGTGAGTCGTGTCTTGCTGGTCTTAATCACCAGTTATCATTTTTCCCGTCATACAACTGAACGATACCTGCCTTCCGGTATCTCTGCGTAATATTGTCAGAATTCCGCCTAGCTAGATGCGATTCTTCTGAAATTTTTCTTTCCACATCAAGGAATGTATTGTGACAATTTTCTGACATGTCACGATCGTTTTCCCAATTTCCTCCGAGAAGATTTAAAAAAAATTCCAATAATGAAATGGCGAGACCTCGACCGACAAAATTTTTTTCACATAATCTTTAACATATAATGTTCCATTCTAGAAAGTTTCAACTTCAAATTCGCTTTTTTTCTTTTTTTTTTAATTTTCACTTTTCTTGGCACGCTCAGAAAAGTATATGCAAGGGTTGATTTGTCAGAAAATGTGTTTCCCGTGACTTTGGGGTCACGCAGATGCTGTAAATTCATTTTCAGACATGGCTCGATATAATTTTGAATTTATTGAGAATTTCCTATCTAAAGCGGTACTCTCAGCAACGCTCTACGGCATTTCATCAGATATAAAAGTTGTAGAGGGGGACCTAAACCCCCTATTGTCACCGTCTATCTAACTATAACTTAGGAACTTAAGATAGATACTGAGAATTAGATAAAAAATGTAATTTTACACGTCATTTTTTTCAATCATTATATTTCGTAAGTAGGTATCAAACTATCGTCGATACTTCTTCTGTACCTAATCATGGCTGCTTCAAGAGTAAGTTAATAATTACAATCTTCATAAATTTCAATAACCAACGAATTATATTGAAAAAGGATAAGAATTAAATTCATATAATACAAAATTATTAGGACAGAAATTATATAAACTACTTTTGAAAAAAGCGTGTAATGCATCTTTTTCACAAAGAATTTCTTTTATTCAGCCCTTTTCGAAACTTAACTAATAATAGACGACATGGGACATCATTAACTTCACAAGTGGGCATTAATACCATTAATATCTGCCAGACGTCCTCTCGAAGGAAACAAAACAAACATCATTAACAAGAGTTAAACGTGCGGGCTTCCAAAAGTGTTCTAGTTTTAATGTCAAATCCCATAAACTGTAACCAGAGTTGCCAAATAGAATGCAACAAGAAATAGGTCATCATTGAATTTGAAGCGTTCTTAATATTGCACGCGAATTGATCAGGATCGTGAATGGGTAATCTATTGAATCTTAGAAACGTCACGACACCTATCATTCAACCGTGGCTTATACAGGGTGTCCGGAAGTGATGACCAAAAAATTTAGGGGATAATTGGACCCCCTTCTGCAATAAGGAACCAACAAACATTTTTTGCTAGAATTGGCTAGCTGGTTCTTTAGAATCACAAAAAGGTGTTTTATCTATTTAAAGATACGTCCTAAAATACCTATGGACGCCATTTATGAGGAACATGACATAATTGAAAATTAGAGAAACCTGTATTCAATCAAATACTGGGTAGTGAGCGTTATGCAAGACGGAACCAACAAGCAGTCGGTTTCTTCTAGGTTAACCTGTTTTTTAAATTTTACACCTGTCAAGATGTTGACAATAAAGTTAATTTGTTAAATATTGATTTATTAAACAATGTGGCAAACCCAGGCGATAATGCCTCGTCGGTAAGAATTTTATAAAATAAAGTAATTTGGATCTTTTTTGCTAAAATGTAATTGGGATTCTTTTTGCTAAATGTGTTTTTAAATGTTGTTGATTTGGGTATTTAGTCAATTTTGTTTATATTAGAATATTCAAAAAAAAGTGCAAATAGAAAAAGATATTTTAGATGAAAAGATTAACTGGTTACATATATAAAAAATTAAAATTGTCAAAAATAAACCTTACCGCATTTTTATAAAAATAAATTACGAGAGCGACATAAACTGGATAAACATTAAAAAAGGAAAGGGAAGGATACCAACTTTAGGCGTAGTATTTTGTAATAGCTTGAAGATTGCCTCAAAGTAAAGCAATACCAACACTTAAACTGAACGATATAAAATCTTACATGGACCTGATTCAAGCTGCGGATCAACATTTTTATACTAACCTTGTGGACGATGAAACCCTACAGGAAGATACTGGGGGCTTCAATGGAGATATTGATTGATTGATTTTGAAGACCAAATTTAATTGAAGACTAATAACACATTTGTTGTGTTTTTATATCGTGCTGTTCATTGTGTTTCCTTTATGCGTTTTTCTTTTTCAATAAATTACATTTTTCAAAGAAGAACCAAGTGATTTTTCTATAAGAATATACGACAAAAAAATATTTTTTTTAGATGAAGAACTACATTCTAATGTTTTTGATAATATTGCAGCTTTTTATATTCACTACCAATTTTCTTTAAAGGCAGTTCTTTTAATACCGTTTTTCTCCCTTTTTTGGCTTTGTCAGTTGGTTCCTTATTGCAGAAGGGGGTCCAATTGTAGACCGAAAATAAATGCTACCTCTTCCTATAACATTTTTTCGAAAATTGATTACAGGGTGTTAAAGTTAAATTATTTGCAGTCTTTTTGCAATACCTTTTGACACGCTCGTTATATTTTGACGAAATCTCGTATATTGGCCATTTTCGGGATGAGGAATACAAGTTTGGCCACCGTTCTTTTCGCATTTTGTAGAACCTATCCTTAAATTTGAATAGTCCCAACTTTTTTGTGCTACACTATATAGTATGGCTAATGGATGTCATTAGCATTATGAAGGTTGTAGATATAATAACGTATGGTAGTTGATTATTATTATTATACGTATTTAAAATTTTATTTAATTTTATCAAATTCTTTTTATACACTATGTCCACGGATGGGGTTTACAAGAGGACAAATGGACTAAAAATTGAAAGATCCGAAAAAAAGTCACTCTTAATAAACGTTTTAGCTTGTCTAGAAAATACGATTCATCATAAGAAACTTCAATTTTTTTATACAGGGTGGGTAAAAACTGCAAAAATGTTATTTTGCTTAAGAGTAAACACACTTTATTTTGAAAGATACGAAAAAACGTCACTCTTAATAAACGTTTTTACTTGAATAATGAATAGGTGATACTTCTTGTCAATGTCTTTATTTAATGAAGTAATATTATAATAATAATAATAATACGAACATTTTTATTAACATGAAAAGAATACGATAACGATTTCATAATTCAAAAACTCCACCCCCATACTCGACACATTTTTCCAATTGCTTTCTCAAATAAGTGAAAGAATTTCTGATTTCTTCCTGAGATATCGATTGTACAGCCTGGATAATTCTGCCCTTCAGCACTTCAATATCATTTGGTATTGCGGTTGCAAAAACAATTTGTTTTAAACGGCGCCATAAAAACATATCGGCCAAGGTTAAGTCGGGACTTCTTGGGGACCACAAAACTGGGCCATTCCTGCCAATCCTCCTTGGACCAAATCTGCGGTCAAGCCCTTCTCTAACCACACGAGCGAAATGGGCTGGACAACCATCTTGCTGAAAATACATATTTTGTCGAAAATTTAATGGTAGATTTTCGAGTCCATCGTTGAAAAATGTATCCAGGATTTCTAAATATGATAATCTATTGCACGTGTTATCAAAAAAATATGGCCCTATAATGCCATGGATGGATATCGCACACCACACGTTCACTTTTGTGAAATATTGTCTTCTCGTCATAATTCTGAATTCGGGATTTTCTAAAGACAAGTACCCAACGTGCTGGGTTGCAACGGTTCCATTTGTTGAAAATGTACTTTCATCAGGAAACATGATACATTATAAAAATCAACATTTCCACTTAAAATTTTGTCTCCCATCCACAGGCAAAAATCAAGTCGTTTCGCGTCGTCTCCCTCTTCCAATCTTTGATTTACGCCCGTATTCTCCGTATTTAGGATTTAATTGGGATTGGTAAATCCGGTTTAGTTCAATCTGACTTATTTGTTATGCACCGTAATCGGTTTTGGGAATCCAAGTTAACAAATTGGCAACAGTGGATTTTCAACAAATATGACGTGGAAAATGGGGTTGACGCAAGAGATAACCCTACTTTCGTTTGACCTGACGGCAAACTCTGTTCTGACGTGCATTAAGAAATCATTGAAATTCGCGATTTATAGCCTTTAAAACAGAATTTTCTTCAAAGTTTTGTGAGTTTTTGGAAACAATGGTGTTTAATATATTTTTAAGATGCAGAGTGAATATTTAAAGACATTATCATTGCAAAATTGCTTGAAATCCGCGAGAGGTAAGCTGAAAAATCTCATTTGCCTTTGTTTACGAAACATTGGCAGTTTCTTTTCCCTTTATATGAAGTAAAATATTTGTTTACAGATATCAAACGAAGCTAAACTTAATACATAATATGGACCCCCTTACACTGAACTTTCAATATCTATAATTTAATTCATGGAGTTCCACCTATTACAAAGGATTGATATTTTTTCATATTTAGTGCTAGAAGTAGAGAGGAAATAAAGGCCCACAAAAGATAGCCCACAAAGATGGAAGCATATCAACAGTGCATTGCCATGTATAGCTGGAACAAACGACTCTTGCAGTCGCGAGGGTGCTATTTTATTTGCAGCTGAAGTGTTAAAGATTATTTCTCGAGCTCGTTTTAGGTACTTATGTATGTTCCAATACCAATAATAAATTGTTTCTCATTTTTTGTGGCTAAATAAAAGAATGTTTTTATGATTGAAATATATTAAAAAACATTGTGTATTTTTTGAGGTGGTATTAATATCAAATATTAGCAAGAAATCTCTCCATTGATAGGATGTCACTAACTACAGACCGGTTTCGAACTCTTTTGTTCTCGAGTACGGTTGATAATACAGCTTGAAGTAGTAGAGGCTTCTCTGATGGTAGGTATGGACACCTACCCTGTACTGACGAGACCAAAAGAGTTCAGAACGTGTCTGCAGGTGGTGATATTCTATCAATGGAGAGGGATTCCCTTCCTTGGTAGTATCATTCAATCTGAATTAGAATTTTAAGCGCTACAATATTAGACAAAACTACGCCCCGCGGTTCTTCAGGTGGCTAGGAAATAATTTTTAGTTTATTATTTTATGAACAGTACAAGCTGTCTTAGTTTTGATTCTTCATTTGACAAAAATGGCAACATAAATACTTAATAATTTGGCTTGTAATATTAGATTCAATTTTAAAAGTTATTTGTTGCTTGAAAACAGTTTTAAATTGCAAGCAAATTAAAAAAAAAATTGAATAAAGTGCTAAAACTGTTACATTACAAAAACGAATCTTATATTACACCAAAAACTATTTTTAAGAGCAACATTTATGATGACTAACATCTCCTAATCATCTTCAATGAACATTTTCTCTTCAATTTTGATATTAACTACTAATTTCCAAACATGACACAAAAGAAAATTATGTCAAAGTCAAACACGGAAACACGTGTTTTAAGATTTAATTGAGATTGGCAAATCCAGCTTAGTTGAATCCGGTTTATTTGTTATGCACCGTAATCGTTTTGGGAATCCGAGTTAACAATTTGGCAATACTGGATTTTTATACAATTAAATGAGAAGTGTAGTTTCAAAGTGGACAATCTCCATGTTTCCTAAATTCTCAGTAGAAGAAAAGACTAATAATTCATTAAATATAAACAATTAAGATAGTTTTCCCTTTTTATTGCATTTACATCACATATACTAATTTTTTTTCTTTTAAATGTTTGAAAAACATAAGAGTTGTTTGGAAAAAAGATTTGAAGATTATACGTTATAAAAATAACAATCGAAGTTGCTTGAAGAAGCTTTGAAAATAACGCAAGATAATTTTTCTTTAATTATTTTTATTCATATAAAAAAAATAAAAAAGACTTTAAATTCAGTAAAAAAAATACAAAGAAGAAATAGCGGATGGAGGGGACAAAAAAATTCAAAAACAGTTAATAGAAAATTCCACGTCCTCTTTGACTTTCTCACATAGTGTCGTTTCATCATCGACGGTTTCGTTTTCTGGAACTGTGTTCTTTTCTATGACGCATTTGTAAAAGACGTGGATCATTTTTCCACTCATCTCCGAAATGATGCACTAATAAATTATTCACATCAACCTTTGTGTTGTTCTTCACCACATTTTGTTTCCAAATTTTTGCAGGATTTGTTATACTCATTCATTCTTTTTATTAACAAAACTAGTAAACAAACTTTAATGCTTTCGAATCACACGCAACTTAAAAAATTAATAATGTAAAATCAGAATGGTTTTAGCGAGATTGACAAGTCTGTACGTTATTTTTTTTAGTATTTCTTAAAAATGGGTAATTCCAAAAAAAGTAGCCGAGTAAACATAGAGGAAAAGAGCCAGGTATGGACACAAAAGTTTAATACTGAATCGAAATCATTTCGAAAAAGTTTCGAACAAACCCCATTTCATAAGGACGAAAACGATAGAAAAATCAATCGGAGTAGCAAAGTTCTAAAACAAGCGTTGTTTTGCCATTCGAAAATGATTTTTCTGTTGAGCAATCCAGCTGCTGATAAAAAATTACCTGAAAATAGCAAACAAGTATTTTTAACTCCATTCGATCTTAAATAACCAATATAAAATAATATAATGTAATAAAAACACGCTTAAGCCAACAACTTTTCCGGATTACTTTAATCTCAATTAGGGACGTCAAATGTTGACGGTGCATAGCAAAAATATGATCTAAGCGGGATTGAGCATCTAATCTGGATCAAATGCAATATTTCAACCTTGACGGATTACTTTAATCTCAATTAGAGACGTCAAATATTTACGGTGCATAGCAAAAATATGATCTAAGCGGGATTGAGCATCTAATCTGGATCAAATGCTTACGGAGAATACCGGCGTAAAGGGCGGTTTATACGGATACAATTTATTTGCTTTAAGGATCTTCTGAATTTGACTTTTTTTCACAACTTCCAACTGAGTAACACGATTTCTAAGGGACGTTATAGGATTTTCTTCAACAGTCGTTTCTTCATGGTCGTATTTCTTCTTTTTTTTTTGAGGTCCAAAACCGAACCAGTTCCGTTGAACTTTTTTATTAATTTGCAGATTGCCATCCTAGTTATTGGAATTGTTCCATGACGTAGCGGTATGAATCTTGACCATCCCCATAACATTGTATTATAAAAACTCTTAGAGCATTTCTACTTAATTAATAACTTTATTAAATAAAGACATTGACAACAAGTACCTATCACTTAAGTGTCATTATTATTTATTTTTAACTAGGTTCACCACCTTGCAGATTGCCATCCTAGTTATTGGGATTCCTACAAATTTATCGGTAAATTGTTCCATGACGTAGCGGTATGAAACTTGACCATCCCCATAACATTGTATTATAAAAACTCTTTGTTCAATAGATAGCATTTCTACTTAAATAATAACTTCATTAAATAAAGACATTGACAACAAGTACCTATCACTTAAGTGTCATTATTATTTTAACTAGGTTCACCAGTCAGAGGTGTGCCAGAGAATACTTTTTGGGAAATAACTTTTACATTGATAAACCTTTTAATGAATTGTTCTACTTCGGTTTGTTGTGTAGAAAACACATTCATTCAGAGTGGCTTTTTATCGTCTTTGTCAAAATAAAGTATGTTTGCTTTTAAGCAAAATAACATTTTTGCAGTTTTTACCCACCCTGTATAACAATTGAAGTTTCTTATGATGAATCGTATTTTCTAGACAAGCAAAAAAGTTTATTAAGAGTGACTTTTTTTCGTATCTTTCAATTTTTAGTACATTTGTCCTCTTGTAAACCCCATCCGTGGACATACTGTAGTTATTTCTGTTCTCCGTAAATTAAAGCAAATATATAAATTTGGCAACAGGAAACGAGAGCAGAACGAACCGAAGATACAAATGATCATCAATGTCACCTAAGGGGTTATAAATGGCTTTTAAAATCTACCTATATATAGAAAAAAAATTTAACGACCAAAGGTTGACAGTAGCCGAACGTTTTGCCGGACAATCGGTAGTAATAAATGCCGGGGTTAAAAGAATTATTTAACCCATTGTGAAGGAGTGTGTAAAAGGAATCTTTTGCAGTTGCACATGTCTTTTGATGTGGAATAGATTTATGTGGGTTTGTGTCAACTTTCTTGTATTCTTGCGAAGGAGTAAGGCATGGGTTTAAGATTTCGTAAAATTTCAGGGTTGTTCAAAAATTGACCTGCTTGGGACGTGTTGCAAAAGTTTACTCTAGAGTTGCATATTTTTATGAGGATCCGACAGTGGTAAATTCCGCCGTTTTTGCCGTTTATCGTAAACTAAGACATTTATTTTTTATTTTTCATTTCTGGACTAATTTTCTAAGTCTTTCTCTTGCAACAAACATATCGGCCAAGGTTAAGTCGGAACTTCTTGGGGACCACAAAACTGGGCCATTCCTGCCAATCCACCTTGGACCAAATCTGCGGTCAAACCATTCTCTAACCTCACGAGCGAAATGGGCTGGACAACCATATTGCTGAAAATACATATTTGGTAGATTTTCGAGTTCATCATTGAAAAATGTATCCAGCATTTCTAAATATGATAATCTATTGCACGTGTTATCAAAAAAATTTGGCCCTATAATGCCATGGATGGATATCGCACACCACACGTTCACTTTTGTGAAATATTGTCTTCTCGTCATAATTCTGAATTCTTGATTTTCTAAAGACCAGTACCTAACGTGCTGGGTTGCAACGATTTCATTTGTTGAAAATGTACTTTCATCAGGAAACATGATACATTTATAAAAATCAACATTTCCACTTAAAATTTTGTCTCCCATCCACAGGAAAAAATCAAGCCGTTTCGCGTCGTCTCCTTCTTCCAATCTTTGATTAAAGGGCGGTTTATACGGATACAATTTATTTGCTTTAAGGATCTTCTGAATTTGACTTTTTTCACAACTTCCAACTGAGTAACACGATTTCTAAGGGACGTCAAATTCGAACAAACCCGATTGAATATTGAATATATACAACTGAACGATACCTGAGTGATAGACGTGTTTTGGACTTCCATTGTCTTTATTTCGTTTAAATCACAACGTTTCAACTGGTAAGTATCTCCAGTCGTCTTCAGGTGAATACTGAGCAAGTTACTAAACTACGAGAGTATTTATACTAATAAGGGGGGGTGAGAAAGTTAGTCGAGTATGACCGAGGTGGGTGCAGTCATGCGTTAATACTAGAGGACGTACCTAAACTAAGATTACATTTGCTTAACAGGGGTTTCCAAATGTTCCTTATATCTAAAGAGGGTTTGCTAAAACAACCAGGATTCTGAGTGATAACAGCTGCTTCTTTGAATTTCCTCTTTCGCCAATGTTCTTCCTTAAGTAATATACTTGATTGTCTCCATTGTAAGTGGTGGCCGTGGGTCCAAGCGTGATCTGCTGCTCCGGATCTGTTTGTTTCTCCCTTTCGTGTGTGGCTCTGATGTTCCTTGATCCTTGTTTCCAATGGCCGTAGGGTTTCACCAACATAGGATTGTCCGCACTCGCAGGGTATTCTATATACACAATTCTTTGTGTCTTTTTGGTTGGTTGGTTTTGTCTTTGTCAGGTGGCTTCTTAAAGAGTCTTTGGAGCTGAATACTGTTCGAATATTGTATTGTTGTTCTATTCGTCGAAGGCATATAGAGGAAATTCAAAGAAGCAGCTGTTATCACTCAGAATCATGGTTGTTTTAGCAAACCCTCTTTAGATATAAGGAACATTTGGAAACCCCTGTTAAGCAAATGTAATCTTATTTTAGGTACGTCCTCTAGTATTAACGCATGACTGCACCCACCTCGGTCATACTCGACTAACTTTCTCACCACCCCTTATTAGTATAAATACTCTCGTAGTTTAGTAACTTGCTCAGTATTCATCTGAAGACGACTGGAGATACTTACCAGTTGAAACGTTGTGATTTAAACGAAATAAAGACAATGGAAGACCAAAACACGTTTATCACTCATGATACAGCATTGTCTCTAACCTTCAATGAACGATACCTGTCTTCCGGTATCTCTGCGTAATATTGTCAGAATTCCGCCTTCTGTAATTTCTTTTTCCACAATATTTGGATGTCAAGGAATGTAGTGTGACAATATTCTGATATATCACGATCGTTTTCCGAATTTCCTCCGAGGAGATTTAAAAAAAAAATCAATAATGAAATGGCGAGACCTGGAACGACAACCTTTTTTTTCACATAATCTTTAACATATTATAATGTTCTATTCTAGAAAGTTTTAACTTCAAATTCGCTATTTTTCTTTTTTTTAAATTTTAATTTTTTTTTACACGCTCGGAACAGTATATGCAAGGGTTGACTTGTCAGAAAATGTGTTTGCCGTGATTTTGGGGTCACGCAGATGCTGTAAATTCATTTTCAGACATGGCTCGATATAATTTTGAATTTATTGAGAATTTCCTATCTAAAGCGGTTACAGCGCCTCTCAGCAACGCTCTACGGCATTTCATCAAATATAAAAATTAACTCCACGAAAAACCACATTACTGATATTCCACTTCACGGATCCCCTATTGTCACCGTCTCTCTAACTATATGGTGTAGTAAAATTTGACCTAAATCGAAAAATATATATATAACTTTAATGGTGACACACTGTATATAAACTTGCATTGGGGCTTTATTAATTACCTTCCCCTCTCCGCTCTATTATCACAGAACTAATTCTCATTAACAAATTCGTTACGAAAACCGCAATAAATATTCTCTCATAAAATTTTCTGCTGCTAAACGATTGCTGATTGCTATTTAAACTACAATAATGACAGCCAACCGTTATTCAGTTCCATTATGTGATGCCAAAGAAAAACGAGATATATTTTTTAAATCCAGGAAACACTAAACATTCAACTTTATCAACGACAGGTTTGAACATTTCCATCAAACCGCAATTAGCCCATCGTTATCGGCTGTTCTAGAAAAATGGCCTGATTGAATTCACCTGCAAAAACGGACCGTTTTCTGGCTTAACCAAAAAACGTTTCGCCATCGTCAGTTCTACAGGTGTGCCTATAAAAAATAATATAGGAGGTGTATCGCTCTTTCTTTGGTTTCAATCTTAACGGAACGTGCCAAATAGAGATCCTATCTTCGCTTTCAAATTTTATTATCTATCTCCGGTTCCTTTAGATATCGTAATATTCTAGCTTGATGGTTGCTGTCAGGGATTGATTCGCTTTTTCATACGAGGAGAGGTTATTAAAAATATAAATATATATTAAACACATAATTCCTTTTAAAGTTTACTTCCATGAATTGTTATACATACACAGGGTGTCCCAGACTATGTGGGCAATCTCACGGGTTCAGATAGAACACTTAAAAATTACAGGAGAAGTTCTTATAATTTTTTCTACGGCCTCCCCTACGGAGATACGGGCCCATAATGTACGTCCCTGGAAATCGTTGTTTTTTAAATAATTTATTAAGTACTAGGTGTAATTTAATAATTTTTTAGTATAATAAGTCTCCTTAAAATTCGTCCTTTTAAACACATTTGGACGGACTAGACGTAACACAAAAATGGATTTTTTTGTACACCTTGTATGATGAAGGAACGACAATAATATCTTTGGATACTCTAAACCTTAAGTTGGAAAAAAGGCACTCTTGATCAATGTCGATAAAGTGAACTGTTTTCGAAAAAAAATATTTTTTGTTCAACATGGTTTTTTGCATTAGTTGCTGATTTATGTTCATAAAATTCCCTCATTGTTGCTATGGTTTTTTCACATGTACCGATTTAAATAAGAATATTTATGCCAGTGTCAGTATATGGGAGTGTCTGGAAATTTGCCTTGTCTTGCCTTTTGTTAACAATTTGCTATACCCATCTCCAACCTGTGTTTGGTGGTCAGTGCTTCAGTTTAAAACCATTTCATGTAAAATTACCACGGGCGTCTTCTTGTATACCTAGTTCTTTATTGATGCGTGCTTGCTTGGTTATTTGACTAAAACATTGGAGGTGCCAAGGCTTCCCACCTAAAAATCTTACAGCAAAAATATTACAGATTAATGTTCTCCCTGTACTGTGTCTTCTGTAATTTCATATTGATTAGTCCTGGTAACTTTTTCTTCCGGAACGGGAAAGATAATAAAGAACAAAATTGATAAAGTGAAAGACTGAAATACAGAAACATCAGTGATAACTCGAGTAGGACAGCTGAAACGTGTGTTCAGGACGGATATGCTCATGGGCCGAATATGAGCCGAACGGCCAAACATTAAACCTAATAGTTATGATAACTTACCGATTAACTAGAATCTTATTAGGATGAGTGTCTTTTAATAATATTTGACTCTGATCATCCAAGACTATATTATCTTATGTTATTTTATGACGAAATGTTCATATAATAGTATATTAAGATAAAAGTTTCATAAGACATTATCTGAGAGCACGCGATTAAGTCAGAAAACGACCAGTGAAGAGGGGAGTTTTCTATTCTAAAGTACAAGTGCTCTAATTGTCTTATGAACCGTGTATTTTATTATAATTTTTCTATTTGGGTCTTTAAAGTCTGAAAAACTTTCAAAAATATAGTAGATTTTTTTCCATTTGAATTAATATTTTATTTTTGGGTTGGAAATACTTTTACAATTTAATAAAATTGAAGCAAAGCAATTGAACCAAAGCTTCTTACCATCCGTCATAATTAAAAATAAATATATTATTAAAGTTAATAAAAGTGAGTCAGGAAGAAAGTTGTACTCCGTCAGAAATATGAGAAATTGCAGAAAATAATCTGGAAAAACTTTTAAACAGAATATTCAAAACTTTGACTTATGGTGCGAGCAGAACAAAGTTCAAAATATTGAACAAAATAATAAATAATACTATCGAACAAAATATTGTGTCGACACAGAATCTGACAGGAAATGTCTACAGTAACTATAAATATATATATATAAAGTAATATGTATAATACTATATTGAATTAAAAATAAAAATAGTACTTTATTGAATAAAACTTTAGGAATAGAGCATAAACTGTAAGATATTTCTATTATTTTTAGGTTATGTTGTTTTATAGTTGTGACTAGAAATTAGTTGAAGGATACCGTCAGCTTGTTATATATTTCCGAGTATAGGTATTTCAGATAAATATCTAGTAAAAATTATCTATTTGCAAGGTTTAAGGTTAGTATTTTATAGTTTTCTATAAGATTTTTTTGTCGAATCAATAATACCTAGAAAACTAATTTCAACGAAATCGAAGTAAGCCTAAAATTCGAACCCTACTTGCTGCCAACATAAAAAAATTGCAGTTTCATAAAGTGGCATAATGTAGCCATTATGAAACCCAAATAGAAAAACATAATTACGTCCGGTAAGGATCTTGACTTTTTTAATAGTTATTTTTTATTATCTGCGAAAGCAATAATATTTTGTTATGTGTTAACAAGATAAAAAGCAATTATTTTAGTTAGAGAAGCCATTCGATCGAACCATCAGGGGAATCTGCAAATATGTTTCCTGATATCTTTTTAGAAAAAAGGTGTCGCTCCACTGGCATTCTTCCATGTCGATATTTTTTCTTACTAGCCTGGCCGATTCTACATGAAAACGGCCTTGCGTCTCTCGTCAGACCCTCAGTTCACGTCATTAAGTAATATTCATTGGTCCAACCAAAAAATATATGTTTGTGAGTATTTTAATTTTTAGTTCCCGCCTTAAAAATATCTGTGCGTCCCCTAAAGTACAAGCGTGGCTACTCACCTAGACCACAGTACCGTCGTCTGGGACGCTGGACATTCCTTCTAAATACGGGACCGTCATTTAAAATACAGGACGTCTGATAACATTGAACTGACCATTGCAGGTTGCAGGGCACGCTGCGTTTGCATTGAGCAAAATTACATCGAGCCATTTTACCGCAATTCAAGGGCGTGTAATCACAAATAAACTATGAAAAGGGGTAAAGGTAGAATGTGGCCCCCGACGGATGACCGTCATTATTAGTGAGGCGGAAAGGGCTAAGCGAAAAGGGTTCCCGTACACCATTATTTGCAAAGGGTAATAGGCGGAAAACTATTTACTATACTGTTCAATGGAGACCACCACTTCTGGTAACAATGGGATTGCATTTTATGCTTATATAAAAGTACTCGGAAATAATGTCTTTTGGGTTGATAAAGTTTTTTTTCTATTTGGGTTTCATAATGACTACATTATGAAATGCAAAAAAAATAATAACCTGCCAAACTATGGAACTGAAATTTTTTTTTATGTTGGCAGCAAGTAGGGTTTGAATTTTAGGCTTACTTCGATTTTGTTGAAGTTAGTTTTCTAGGTGTTATGGATTCGACAAAAATTTTTTATAAAAAACTTTAAAATACTAACCTTTAACCCTGCAAATAGATCATTTTTACTAGATATTTATCTGAAATACCTATACTCGGAAATATATAACAAGCTGACGGTGTCCTTCAACTAATTTCTAGTCACAACTATAAAACAACATAACCTAAAAATAATAGAAATATCTTCCAGTTTATTCTCTATTTCTAAAGTTTTATTCAATAAAGTACTATTTTTATTTTTAATTCAATATAGTATTATACATATTACTTTATATAGTATATATATTTATAGTTACTGTAGACATTTCCTGGGCATTAATTGTTATTCCTGTCAGATTCTGTGTCGACACAATATCTTGTTCAATATAACCTATTATTTATTATTTTGTTCGATATTTTGAACTTTGTTCTGCTCGCACCATAACTCAAGTTTTGCATATTCTTTTTAAAAGGTTTTCTAGATTATTTTCTGCAATTTCTCGTATTTCTGACGGAGTACAACTTTCTTTCTGACTAATTTTTAATAACTTTAATAATATATTTATTTTTAATTATGACGGATGACAAGAAGCTTTGTTATGTTCAATTGTTTCTATCATGGCATATTTGATTGTAAAAGTATTGCCAATCCAAAAAGAAAATATTAATTCAAATAATGGAAAAAATATACTATATTCTTTATAGTTTTTCAGACTTTAAAGACCCAAATAGATAAAGTATTATAAAATACACGGTTATAAGACAATTAGAGCACATGTACTTTAGAAAACCGGGGGCCCCCGAAATGTAATGTTTTAACACCAATTTTCGCTAAGAAACATATAAATCTTGATTTTACTATATGTTTGTTTGTTCGTTGTTGTTTAAACCCTCAGTATATTTTTTTTCAGTTAATAATTAAGTCAGAGCTAGTGACGCATTCACTATTTTGTTCTTTGATCAATATTTCGTTGCATTTTAGTTCTATCCGAAAATACCCGTTTTAGGTGATCAATTACAAAAAGTTTTAAAATTTTCGATTAAAAAAGTAATTTGTGTAAATTGACAAAATTTAGTTTCTTGCTGCCATTAATTTATTAATTAAAAATTTTAACCCTAAACTTCAGGGCTCTAAAAACGAGTAATTAACCGCTTTTAGGAAAAAACGGAAAGTATCGAAATATTGATCAAAGAACGAAAAGGCGAAAGCGCCACTATATTTTTTATGTAAGGCCCCCCCGAAACAAATTCCTATATACGCCACTGATGTGCGACATACATTATTATGGGAGGATGCATTAACGCATGCACGCTACGTCCGCGTATGCCCCCTATAGATATTAATAATATTTAATCTTGTCAACCATAAATGAACTGAGTGCGTAAATGTGAAAATATATAAGATAACATCCCAAATAAACCCGATAGATAAATATTCCCAACCCCCCGGAACACGTGGGTGTTTACACTGAAAACAAAAATACATCGGGGAAGCAAGCGACTTGCCGATATATTCAAAACGAGGCTTGTTGACCCAGGTCATGACAGGATGTGACGTAATACGCGTGTGTGTATGTGATTCGTAAAAACCGCATCCTAGGATCACGGTTCTAGGAAATCGACGACGAAATGTGCAAACAGGCAGTCGGGCCAGCATCTTAGAATGATCTCGAATTCCTTTTATTTCCTTTATGTAGTCTAAAGCTGAAAGGGAGGAAAGTTGAGATGGTTTTATTTTTGTGCTGCCATATTTAATCATTTTAACGAACCTGTGTGACAAATTTTCGTTGCAAATTAAATAATAAAAAGAAATTAAATTAATCTTTGTGGATATATTCAACCTGTAATCGAGCTTTAAGGGTTTTCAATAGTGTTGGGAAAAACCGATGATTTTAATAATCGAGTAACTTGATAGTCGAGCGATTTTAATAATCGAGTGAATCGCTTGAAATTCCAATTCACCAAGCGATGACGTCACCGACCGCTCGACCGGCAGCCTAGCCGTTTACATGTGATCAGGTAGGGTATTTAGCAGGCACGTAACTACGGGTGGGCACAGGTTTAGCTAAAAAATTGTAGTAGCCACTAAAAAAATTCCAGAAATTTATTTATTTGTAAATAATGAATTTTTACCACGTGTCTCGATACCAAACAAAAAAACTGCAAAAAATCACCTAAATATGTATTTATTGTTCGGGTTTATTCTTGTGCTATTTTTAAACAAAAAGTATTACCAAGAGTTATTTTTCTTCACATCTTTCTCAATCTACGAGCATAAAATAAGCAAATATTTAAAATGGCTTGTCAAATTCTTCCACTTTAAATTATCAGGTGCCCACTGTGTGCCCTTCAAAAATGTAGGCTTAGTTACGCTACTGGCAAAATAAGAAAATAGGTGATTATTTTTTTAAATTCATGTTTATACTTACCTAAAAGTTCCTGTTTAAATTTAAGAATGTTTACTTTTGGTTAACAAAAAATTTGTCGATACCTATGTTTTGTTAACTATTTTGCTCGTTTTCTTATTTTCCATTAACATTTTGTATAATAAAAAGTTCCTGTTTAAATTTAAAAATGTTTACTATAAAATTACCAACGAATTTTTCTATATATTTTGTTAACCATTTTGTTCGTTTTGTTATTTTTATTTACAATTTCTATTATTATGTTATTTTTGAGAAGTTTTCTCGAGTTTATATAAATAACAATTTAAAAATTATATCCATTAATTTTTTAATATTTACAATCGGAGACTTAAACTACGCCGCTGGATACCCAGTTAAAATAAAACTTTACAAAACCCATATCGCGATGACTCCGCTAAGGGATTTGGCATACTTTTTTATATGCACCTTCTCGTTTATGTGCCTTTAAGAAAGACGTATGTCATGTACCTGCTCAGCGTCAAACTCGAACGTCGCCAATCGGATGGCGCGGCGCGTAGACCGAAGGTCGTGTATCAAGTGACAGGCGATATTTTTCGGTTTTTCGCCTGAATTTATAACCAGAGTATTTCCTATCGAGCGAAAAACTGTTTGTACAAGGTACAATGGACATACCTTGTACAAGGTATGTCCATTCTGTCATTTATATATTTTCTTGTTTTCATTCTATACATGACTAACACTAACACAAAATAGGAATTTTGCTTTTAAATCCCATCAAAAAATGTTGCTTCTTTTTAATTTTGTTTATACGCCTTTTTTATTTTTGTTCAAATAGTTCTGACGATGGTTTAAATAAAATGAACCGAAACGTTAACTGAAAATTGTATTTTCATTTCAAAAGTGACCGAAACCCAGGAACAAACTACCTATAATTTGTTAAAAAACTGTCAAGAAAACAAAACTATAATTATATATTGAGTTGTGCCATCTGTATTTTGAAAATCGTAAAAGTGAAATTATTTGCTGGATGAAGCGTGTACCTATTCCAAGTGTAACGAGACCTCTTCTTGACATGTTTTTTAAAGCAATTGATTGTCGAGAAAAATTATTATATTTTAAACAATAAATCATATTTGAATTGATATAATTAAATTAAATTTAAAATATTACTTTAATACAAATTTATTTATAACTGCAACCGTCACCATATTAATTTATTTGATCTACATAATCCCGATTGAATCGTATACTGTTACAGGTGATGACGGACGTTTATTATTTTCCCGGTTCAACTGTATCTTAACCGGTTGCAAAAAGCCCTGAACATCTAAAAATAAACCGAAAAGTAGGTAAAGCTAAAAAGCAATCAACCTATTAGTTCCTATACCCACTTAAATCCCTTAATGGCACCCTTTAGACAGGAAACACACATGTGACCTTTCGAGACCTTTTACATTATGTGCCACTAAGAAATGAGGAACCAAATATTAATATTTTTGGAAGAGTTTCCTTAGTAGAACACAAAACATAAGCAAAGTGACGGATATATTGGAAATGTTTGAAAAGCAGATGTCGAACCCGATTTATATTTATTAGTGGAATAATTTATTAGTAAAAAAATAGAACTAATTCTACTTGTTGGAAAAAAGTCCATAAAACTGTTTACTATTTATTAGATATGTAGTTTTTAAATGGGTTTATTCATTAATAATTTCACTACCGAATTAATGAAAGTGTTAGTAGGTACAAATAATAAATGGCATTATTGGAAAGAGATTTGAACGATCTATGAAATGATGTGCCGCATAACCCCCTTTCCATTTGAGACTAAGCGTAACATCTACCCCTACCAGGGGGTTTAACCACGAAAGCTGGAAATACTCTTCAATAATAAAATCGACTTATCTTTCCGGCTTTTCATATTATATAGTGGAAGCCAGATATTAAAGGTGGGAAGTTTTCAACTTGACACCCTGTATATTTACAGATTTTCTGTAATGATGCAGTATACTTTTATACTTGCTCAATATGATTTATCAGACCGCTTATGGCGGGGATCGAAGCATATAAGTAGGCCGTGCAAGTGACGTCACAGCCAGGCAGGTTACTCCATACGTTTATCCTTTTGTGTCGATCGTTCTGTGTCAATATCAGACTTTGGGTTTGTTCGATTTAATCTAGGCCATATTTGTCTCCCTTTATTGAATCGGAGAAGGTTGCTTCAGACAGAGACAGACATAGAATGCGTGCAGCACACATTCTTAAATTATTTCACAACCGAACATCCTTCGTCTGGAAGGGGATAAAATCAAGTAACATATGATTTATAATGTGATTGAAAATGGTGGAGGAAGCGTCATTAAATTCTAAAATAATTTTTAATTTTCTATTCTTTTCACGAAAACGGACCTTCTCGTTTTGTTGCAGGTAAGTAATTTATGATTGAAATATTTTTTTAATAATTTTTAATCGTTATTGTTATTTTACATTATAAAATTGTTCCATTATGAATATCCCAAACTTGTCACGCAAAGTAGCAACAAACACATTTTTAAAGAATTTTACTTAAATTTTACAATCCAGAAGTCAAAAGCTACAACATAATAATTACAGCTTAGTTATATTAACCCGTAGCCAGAATTTTGATAAGTCCGGTAATATATTATTATAATAATTCTTTCTTTTCATAGTTTAATTGAGAATCCCATAATGACTGAACATTAAAGAGGACTTCGATCACTAATGTTGCCAGGAGTATGCTACGGAACCAACAAATTGGAAGCCCATAATCAGAATGATGGTGCATATATTTACTTGGTTAGTAGCTGTACATATAGTATTGTATTTACCTTGATTTGTTTGAAATTGAAGATGGTAAAATATTTTATGTAAATTATGATTTATTTCCTATTTTTTAATAAAACTAATTACAACCTTCAATCTCTGAATTCTTTATTTTTAGTTTCGTTACTAGTTCAATAATAATATAAAAGTATGTAAGGACAATTTTAAAGCAATATTTACAGCTGAAAACCTATGTCAAAATCCTAATATTTAATTTTCTCTACTTAGTAAACCAAATAAAAGGGTTTTGATGTTTTCTTTGCTTGAATGTCACTTTAAAATATTGACAGTAATGAAAATTTGGACAAAAGTGACATTTGAAAAGCACGTGCGCGCCAGGCATAATGGATGTCGCCGTATCATGCCTGCTTCGATTATTTAACACGGCAGTTTGTCTTCTTCCTGGTTATAAGTATTCGTTGGCAGCGAGATCTCTTTGGACAATTGCTGGCTGCATCGCTCTCTCAAAAAAAAAATAGACTTAGAGAAAGTTTTGCAGTACTCGATTACTCCAGTCCCGCTTTCTCTCTGTCACCCCTTCCGGTATCTCTGCGTAATATTGTCAGAATTCCGCCTAGCTAGGTGCGATTTTTATGAAATTTTTTTTCCACAACATTTGGGTGTCAAGGAATGTAGTGTGACAATTTTCTGACATGTCACGATCGTTTTCCGAATTTAATCCGAGGAGATTTAAAAAAAAATTCCAATAATAAAATGGCGAGACCTGGAACGACAAAATTTTTTTCACATAATCTTTAACATATATTGTTCCATTCTAGAAAGTTTCAACTTCAAATTCGCTTTTTTCTTTTTTTTTAATTTTCCTTTTTTTTGACACGCTCGGAAAAGTATACTATATACAAGGGTTGACTTGTCAGAAAATGTGTTTCCCGTGACTTTGGGGTCACGCAGATGCTGTAAATTCATTTTCAGATATGGCTCGATATAATTTTGAATTTATTGAGAATTTCCTATCTAAAGCGGTACAGCGCCTCTCAGCAACGCTCTACGGCATTTCATCAGATATAAAAATTGTAGAGGGGGACCTAAACGAAAAACCACATTACTGATATTTCACTTCACGGACCCCCTATTGTCACCGCCCCTCTAACTATTTCCACCGACGTCTAACTATGGATACGTACAACTTATGTGATCCGCAGTAAAAAGTTCAATTTTATGAGTGAACAAATGGGTTGGTGCGCACGCTTTACCGGTCATATTTTTAAAGGTTGCTCGTCGGTTGTCTTGCGCACAATGTTGTCGCCGTCATATAGGCAACCCCGCCGTATTGGTGTCGGTTTGGTTGCCAACCAACGACGTGAACCAACGACGACTGTCCAGAACGGAAATCAGTCGTAGGGATGTAACGATATCTATCGATACGTCGACAATAGATAACAAAATTAATTCTAAAAGTAGCACTTCTTTTATGTGAAAAAAAAAAAGATTTTTTATTTCCCAGTAAAGAAGGTCATTAAAGGCGAAATACGGTCGTGTTCGTCGGTTTTGCTACTTTTGCTTTTAGAGTTTGGCTATCCATAGATATAGGTCGGTGATGTCACCACTCACTTTCAAAATTTATGATGGTGACGATAATGCCTTTCAGATAACGCTATAACCTCTAATATTAACAATATTGACACCAGTCGGTTTTATACAAACTAACTACTTTTCTATTAAATTACTAGTTATTTATCGTCGTAATTAGGTTTTCTTTTTTAATTTTCTTATATCAGGCTTACGTATGACCGATTGAAGATCTTAATTTGTAATGGCTTTGTTAAACATGTGTAGGGGTATTTATCACATTAAATTATCATCACAAAAAAAGGGGTTAAACAAATATAAACAGATCTTCCATCTATTCAACCCCCCAAGTAGCTACTTAAACTAATACAGGAGTCTCAATTAAGATGCCAACAACAAAAAGTTACCTCTGGGGTTTTTTGCGGGTAGCTTTCACCCTTTCACTTACCCCGTCATACTGCTCACGAAGAATTGAGCACCTGCCTTACGCAAGGGTAAAATTAACCCTTAACTGGCCCACCACCTGTCTTAAGGGTTGCAACCCTATTAACGGTACCCGAAAATTGACTTTCTTATTAAAATTATGCACTTTCGTGCTTTTTTCCCTTGTAATAATAGACAAGACGAGGCAAAAATTCTATAGTCGACGTAAAAAACTACCCGCTTGCTTTCTAAAAGGGGTTGTCGCGTGTGCAACCACAGTATTCATATATCTTAACGCGTCTTGTTCATCCATTAGAACGTTAGAAATTTATAGGCGGTTTTCTAAAAAACCAATTTATCCGGGGGTAAAAGTTTTGATGTAAACTCGAAAGTAATTTGTCAAAAACACGTTTTTAAACGAAAATTAATTAGGGGCCTGGAATTTATTAGTTTATAAATAAATTGGTCTCAGTTTTATTTGTGGTTTCTGCTAATTAAATGTGGTTTGATTGAGGAAGTTTTTGATTAGCCTGGCCAATAATTACCTACTTATTTATAGTAAGGGGAATGAAAAATTTCGACATAAAAAAATAATTGTTTCATGTATAAAAATGAGCCAAGTCCCGTATATTTTTAATAATTTACGTTATTTACCATGGTCAATTTATTAGCAACATAACAACAAATGCAAATGGTAGAAACTGGTCTCATTGTTTTTTATATATGAAATACCTATTACACAAGAGTTTTTATAATATGCTTTTTATTTAATTATTCTCAACAATGGTTGTTTATGATAATACAGTGAAACCTCTCTTAGGCGGACATCTACGGGACCGTCTAAATGTGTCCGCCTAATAGAGGTGTCCGCCCATGGGAAAGTTGTTATTAGGTAATATGTAAATGCAAAATTATTACTATGTATATGTATGTACAAATAAACATAACATAACAAAAATACACTAATTTTAATTAGGATGTAGTACTAAAAACATCGAATAACGTAGTTTGACGTGTTTGCGCTTTATACTTGCAATCTAGAAAATGTAATTCCAAGTCTGATAACAATTCCATTGCTGTAGAGTCACCTCTATTCTTTGCATACTCTTATAATTCCTTTACCATACTAATGGCTTGTTGATAATTGGTGACATTTGTTTGATTACTGCATTCAACTTCTTCATCAAGGTCGTCAGATAGTGGTTTCAGTTTGGACTACATAATCAGTAGGAATGGTGTCAATATCATCTTCTACTAGCACATTGCTATCAATGATAATGAACTCACCCAAATCATTGTTATCAAATTACAAACTTCCACGACATCAATATTCTCTTTCAGACTCAAAACGCGAAATTTCTGTGCCATTGTTTACGGTTTTAATTACAATTCACAAATAAACGGCTGACTGCTGTCGGGGAATCACACATACTTTCAATCGGCGAAGTCCTTTCGCTCTGCCACGCATACGCGATTGGTTGCCGGTCTGTCTTCAGAGGGTTTTTGCACCGTACTTCGAGTGGTTGCCGGTCTGCCTGCAGAGAGTTTTTGCACCGTACTTATTCGTCTACCACTTTAAAATTTTTTTTGTCCGTTTAAAGGATGGTTTTTGCCATCTTTGTATGAAAACAGCCTGTCCGCGTCGGCCCATAGGAGAGTCCGCCCAAGAGAGGTTGTTTTCGTGGAATTTCATATACCTAGTTCTGGACTATGAAAAAATGTCCGCTTAATAGAGATGTCCGCTTATTAGAGGTGTCCGTTACACTGTAATTATAAAAGTATGATAGGTTGGCATGTTTTATATAATCCAATATAATATTTAGAATAGCTCTAAAAATTTTGAATTTGTTTCTAATAATTTGACCATGGCCTACTTATAAAACACTGTATATTAACATTTGTTGGGATATTTCAAAGCTTTATTCAAATTATCTTGTCTAGAAAATCGTAAATTATTAAAAATATCAACGTTTTAGGTTATTTTTAATTTATATTGCATTTGTAAAGCCCCAAGTATGATTAATTAATTTAAAAAATAATATATAGGATGTCCCATTTAAAAAAATTTATTTTTGTAAATATCTGAAAAACATTCTATCTTTGATAATAACTCTAATATCTCCGCAAGTGTCGAAAATGGGACACCCTGTACAATACAAGAAATTATTGAAATAAACATAACAATAACCAAAAATTTGCACTCGCTGGACTTCAGAAAACTTAAAAAAATTGCCTTGAAAATGTAAATGAGACCCAATTATCAACGGTCAGGCCGGTAACCTTCAAAGGACCATATTGCGGAAGGGTCCTCGCCAAGTATAATTTAGTTCACCCCATTTAAAACCATCCTTTTTGCAAAATTGGAGCAATTTCTGCATTCTTTCCCAGAAACCCGTCTATTTTCGTAATAAATTTTTAGTTTTGCGTATAACCTTTCTCTTGGTTATTGGAGGTTGTAAAATTTTTGCGACAGGACAGCAATAAAATTGCATAAATGGTTTTCAGATGAAAGTTACTGTTATGGTTTTTAGATAAAAGTTAGTTATTTTTATGTCTTTATCGCTAGAGTTTTATCTATGACATGAAAATCTTTCAAATTTCCTTACTTTTAAAATGGATAAACGCTACGTACACCGTTATCTGTAATGTGGTTCAATAATCTTGTTTATTTAGGGCATGGGTTATATTATTTTTTGTTCCTTTCTGTTTTGTGTGAGTTTTTAAAATAAAATGATGACTTAATTTGTTTATTATTTAAAGTCATGCAGTTACTATAAAGCCTGGTCTATACATGTTTTACCTCACGTTTTACTTGTTTAAGTAAAACGTATCAGTTAAAACATTAGGTGAGGACAGCATAAAACACATAGGTAAGGCTTTAATCTTACGTTTTACTTGTTCAAGTATAATGCCAGGTAAAACCTTATGTGAAGCCCTGGCTTATTAAAACATCAGACATTTTTACTTGAAGACCTAAAACGTCAGATAAAACATCTCATGCGTAGGTTGGGCTTAGCCTGGTCTACACATAAAGTTATAGGTTACGGTTTCCTTTCCTTCAAGTATACGTAAAAACGTATCAGTTAAAATCACATATATATAACCATTATATTGCCAACACGAACGTTCCAAAATACAAAAAGTGTCCCCGCTATGGGGGATGGCGTGGTACTATTGAGTTTCCACAGTAGGGTGGAAATTTTATCGATCGCGTCAGAGCCAGCCCGACATTATTTGTTTGTTGTTATTCGTCGCCATCTTTGGTTCTGGATGCTTTTTCAAATTACAGAATAAAGAGTGGTTCATCCACATTGATGTCGGTATATTAGTGCTTGTAAACTTTCATTACATAACAACAATTTTTGTAAAGGACTTTTTAATTTGTGGTGATTCGATTCGCTGTTTGGTAGGTTAGTGACTTGTTTTGTTTAAGATGAAAGGACACAATTGCATGGTGCTTTTTTGCAAAAGTCGTGGATCAATACCAGTTATAAAGTTTTTCAGGTATGTACATTGTACAGGTATGTAAAAAAAAGAAGAGAGTGTCACTCGTATACAATATAATATATATGTGGTCACTACCTAACCTTAAAATTAATGTATTTTTAATTTGGTGCATTAGTAGCTGATAATAATTCCCAACATAGTCAATATAGTCATTCATTCTTAATTTTTGGTTTAGAAAAAAGTGACGTCGGATGAAAGTTAAAATAAAGCTCATCGTGTCGATTGTTACAAATATTCGGACGGAATTTGGCACCAAAAGTTTACACCAATCGCTGTCTTAAATCGAACTAATCGAAATTTTGATTGTAATATTTTTCCTAACTAACCACTGAAATTTATATTAAAAAAGTTGAAGTCCGGTCCTGTCGAATGTTTACTTTCACAAGGAAATTTTCGAACTGCGCAAACTCACTATTACCCGTTCGATGCCCATAGCGGGGACATAATTGCAGATGGTATTAGCAATATAATTGTTAGATATATGTGGTTAAAACAAGGTATGGACAGCATAAAGGATATAATGTTTAACTTGTTCAAGTTTTACTTGTTCAAGTTTTACTTTTTCAAGTTAAATGTTATGTAAACCCTCATGTGTGGCAGCCTTACTTGAAGGCTTAAAATGTCAGATAGAACCTTATGTGTGCACCGGGCTAAGACCAGGTCTTTCACACTTTTGAAGCCATTTTTGACAGAATCGCTTGGCGGTGTCATTCTAGTGAGATTCCATAGTACTCACTGAATGAGATACCTATATAATAATATTAAAAATAAAATATTTTCGTTTTAAAATTTCCTACACATAACCAATAGGGCTTTCAAATTAGCAAAGGAGCAGCAGTTTGAAATAATGGTCCTGTTTTTCCAAAATAAATAACATGGAACTTAAAAAGTAGCTTAAAAAATAAACTTGTAGTTAGCTAATTTAAAATGAAAGTCGCTTAGGTACAAAGAAACTTAGTTACTTGTAATTCTAAATAGCGTGTAGTTAGCTACTTTTCTCCGATAGCTTGCTGACAATGAATACATGAATCCCACAAAGTTATCTTAAAATGTAATCTAGCTCAAACAACCATAAAAATTGCAGAAAATAGCGAAAATTACAAATTCTGACAGAATTGGGGTGGAGCGTGCTACTCGAAAAACACCCGGTCTTAAAAAACCAAACTGATAGCCACATTATTATAAATCCATTGTCAAAAGTTGACCGAAAAAAAGAGGACAAAAGGCATGTGCCGACATTTAAAAACACTGTATATTAACATTTTTTGGGGTCTTTCAAAGCTTTATTCAAATTATTTTGTCTAGAAAATTGTTCTTTATTTGTATCGGGAGATGTCTTTAGATCGCAAATTACTCAGACAGATGTTAAAATCTTGTTGAGGGTATTTTTTGGGCATGTAACGATTTTTCTGATTGAAGATATTTTGGAATTAATGTTGACTTAGGGCACATGTTAAAAAACAGGTATGGAGTGATGGGTACCCACTCACAGAATTCCCTTATACTATTTTGTTAGCAGAGATTTATTTTACAATAGTTTTATAAATGCTCTAAGTTTGTAACATTGTTGCATAAGGGTGTCCAGCCATACATTAAGTATTGCCTTTAGGGATTGTTCGGGTTTGTTTGAACAAAACTAAAAACTATTTTATAGAATTTTTTTAAAAATAGCTTTTTCTATTTGGGTTTCATAATGGCTACATTATGAAATGCAAAAAAAATTGAATAAACTGCCACTTTATGACACTGAAATTTTATTTTTTTTATGTCGGCAGCAAGTAGGGTTCGAATTTTAGGCTTACTGCGATATCGTTGAAATTAGTTTCCTAGACATTATGGATTCGACAAAATTTTTTTATAGAAAACTTTAAAATACTAACCTCTAACCTTGCAAATAGATCATTTTTACTAGACATTTATCTGAAATACCTATACTCGGAAATATATAACATGGTGACGGTGTCCGTTAACTAAATTCTAGTCACAACTATAAAACAACATAACCTAAAAATAATAGAAATATCTTCCAGTTTATGCTCTATTTCTAAAGATTTATTCAATAAAGTACTATTTTTATTTTTAATTCAATATGGTATTATACATATAAGTATACATATTTATAGTTACAGACTAGACACTGGGCATTAATTGTTATTCCTGCCAGATTCTGTGTCGACACAATATTTTGTTCAATAGTATTATTTAGTATTTTGTTCAATATTTTGAACTTTATTCTGCTCGCAACATAACTCAAAGTTTTGCATATTCGTTTTAAAAGTTTTTTTAGATTATTTTCTGCAATTTCTCGTATTTCTAACGGAGTTCAACTTTCTTCCTGACTTATTTTTATTAACTTTAGACCCAAATAGAAAAAGTATTATAAAATACACGGTTCATAAGACAATTAGAGCATTTGTACTTTAGAAAACTCCCCGCTTCGCGGGTCGTTTTCTAAATTAAACGCGTGCTCTAAGATAATGTCTTATGAAACTTGTATCTTAATATACTATTAGAACATTATACAGCAAAAAGAGTTTGGTCTTTTTGAAAAGGATCTTAAATATTAAGATCATGCCAGAAGAGAACGATACTTCTGAAACCGAAATATGCACCTAAGTTTTTGAAGGATTTGATTGATATTGTTATTGCAAAGCAGTTTAGAAAAAAATAAATTGATTTAAAAACATTAAAATATGATAAAAATGACGATATATATAGGTTATTATTACATATTTGATTCAGTGGGTAATGTAGAATCTCACTGGAATGAAGAATTAGTCATCGCCACGCGATTCTATCAAATATGTCTTCAAAAATATGAAAGCCCCTACATATGAGGCTTTACCTGACGTTTTAGGTCTTCAAGTAAGACCGTCAGGCAAAACTGTTTTAATAAGCCTGGTCTACGCAAGACCAGTAAGAAAAAAATAATTCAAGCCATGCCTTAAATAAACAAGATATTAAACCAAATAACAGATAACAAATAAATACAAAACACTTAACTAAGCATCGCATCCTACTTAGCCGCTATTATTTCTGAAAAATTTTATCTCAGTAGCTTTTGCCAATAATTAGTGTAAAGTAGCTTCCCGAAAAGGGTGAAGAAAAAGTAGAAGCTATAGCGAGCCGCTATTTTTCTTTAAATAGCTTCAAAGTATTATTAGCTACCAAAAGACGAACTAAGCTAATAGCTGAACTACTTGGTAGCTAGCTACTGCCCAGCTTTGATTTTAAATATAAAATATTTTTCTAGAACCGTTTATACATTATATAAAATATCAAACTTGACCAAAATATCAGGGTGGCGGAATTTTGTGCAAAATTAGTCTCTAATTTTGTAGGATGGCAAGTCTGGACGAAGAACTTATAAATAGAAATACATATATGTATTGCTTCTGGTACAGGTATATTGCTATACTCATCATAATTATTTACATTCATTTTGAATTTTTCGCATTTTTGCCACCAATTAAAAATACTTTACTTATTTTTATATAAAAAAAATTCCTTTACGAATGTAATATTATAAATAATTTTAATTATTTAAAAACATATTCTTTTAAATATTTTATTATGAAAGCTCAGGGCTCATTTCCAAATGACTTATTTCAAATCAATTAGAAACATACTAGAACTGTTTATTTTCGCATTTATTTGTTCAAGTTGACAAGCTTTTAAAACCCATCAGAAAAGGTTAACTTTGTGCAAACCTTGTTATTCCGAAAAATGTAAACAAGACCGATTGTCAATATTTTAAAATAGCAAACACATAATACAAACAATAAACGAATCAGATACTTATTTACGATCCCCTGTCAGAAGAAATTGCACAACCATTGTGCAAGTATCCTTAGAATTAAAATTTGCATATCTTCTTCCTTTCGAAGCCCTTTTAGTTTTTATAAAGCTTTCACTTTTTACAACGGCTGTAAAAAATATATATTTGCAAAATATTATACAATCCAATTACGAAAGTTATTAAATTTGTCATAGATGTTTCTACCTGAAAGATAAAATACGGCCCATAGGAATAAAATAAAATTTGTGAAAAAAAAATATTTTATAGATTATTTGCCATTAGTCTCTATTTCTAAGAGTGTAAAATTTTCTATTAGGTAAGTCAAATGAAAATTTGTGTTTTGCATAATTTTGGTCAGTTGACGTAAAATGGAGGGACAGGAGGGAGATGCATACAAATTGTTATTATTGGAATAGAGCCTTATTATACAGGGTGTAACTAAATAAGTGTAAAACATTTAAGGGGGTGATTCCTCATCAAAAAAAAGATAGGATCTTTCATATAAAGAAACTTCATTGGAGTATCCCTTGTTAAGATACAGCCCCTTAGAGGGGGTACATAAAATTTATAAATAAACAAAATTATTTTATTAATAACAAAACATACAACATCTAGAAATCATAGTAAATGTTCAATATGTCTACCTTCTGACATTACGCATGCGTCTAGACGTCGGCGCATTGAGCAACGTATTCGCGCGTTTTATGGCGATATGTATCTTGTTCGTAAAATAATTTTTTGCTGCGAACTGGTTTATTTTGGGCAAAAAACTCAAGAGATATTTTTTGTTTAGAATGAAACAGGCTATCGGAAATAAATTTTTAGATGGTAAACAAATAATAAGACAAAAACTTACATTGGAAATAAATTTTAGGGGTTGCGTTTTCCACCCTTACAACCAAGGGGTAAACCAAATAAATTACTGGCTAAGTGTCTTTTTGGTAGTAGAAAATGTCGGGTTAATTTCAATATTGTAACTTTTTTAGTGCTTGCAGGCTATGCAGGCGTTAAATCAAAAGAATATTTTGAGTTCCGGTAGTCCACAATTTAGGTACTGGTAGTCCAAAATTTGGAGTCTGGTAGCCCAAAGAGTGAGTTATCCCAGCCACCATCGTAAACTAGAACAACAAGTTTTGATAGCTCGAATCATGAATTAATCTAGCCCGACTAGTAACGCATCACAATTCACATACTGGTAGCTACGGTAGCCCATCAATAATTTAAGAAGGTGGGGAGTGAGCTATTCTAACGCATAAAATAACCCATCTTCTGTGCTATCATAACTTATAAATAGTGAGTTGATGCAATTTCTTCGATTTGGTTCCCGTAATTCAGAGGTCTGGACTGTCCCCTATTAGCACACGCTTCGGTCTAGGACAACTCATATTTGAGTTATATCAACTCGAACTTTCGCTCAGTGTATAAAACTCACTTTGGAGTATTTTTGAAGCTGAAAATCGGGAGGGAGCATGGTAATGATAAAAAAACTTATTGCTATGCTATTAACTGTCAGTCTAAACTCTAAATTAATAAGATAACCTGTCTACTTTTTTTTCGGATACAGTCTAACAAATTGGGAGTAAATTATATTAAAGATTAAAGCAGCTTCTTTGGACTCTCAAAGGAAAATTAATCTTAGTTTATTCTCCCGCTCGAAAAATAATTTTTTTGCTAAAAGAACTCGAGATAACGAAAACATTATAGAAAAAGTAAAACCAATTATAAAAGTTTTAAAGTGAAGGAGTAAACTTTTTTATGGGTTTTACGAAAGTCAGAAGTTACATTAAGATTTCATATTATGATACTTGCAAAAGCTTTCCAACTTTTCCCGTAAAAGGAAAGTTTGTCCATAATAGAGGTCGATGATCAAATAAATAATTCAATCTATTGGGCAGTAAATAAATAAAAGATCAGTTTTAAGAGTTTCTAAAATTATATTCGATGTTTTACTGCCGTGAGTTTTGGGCTTAACGGCTTACATTTTAAAAAAGTTGAACATTTTATTATGTCGTTACAAGTTTTAATTTATGTCGTTACAAGTTTTAATTTGTTAATGCTTCCTATTTCGTGCAAACTAAGGTTTGTTATGTGATTTTCTTGGTTTATTGCTTTTTATCGTATTAACGAGAGCCATATGATTATTTTTCAAAACAGGTAAATTTGGTTGAAAGAATTAAAAACAAACTCGACATATAGTTTCATAATTTACTTATAAGAATACTCTTACAGAGTAATATTGTAACTATTTGAGCATAAAAACAAAATGTTTTACGGGACAAATTTATAGGACATTTGCAAATATATAACTTTTATAAAACTGTAAACGTCAATCTTTGAGCCAAATCTTATAATAGAAGTCTGGTAGTTGAACACACAGTTCTATTACATCTGTTTTGGATGATTTTCGATTAGGCTCTACTTTGATTTGTTTATATTACACTCCTCTTTGCAACGTCTATTAGATTCCGTCTAGGCTCCTCCCTGTAATAGTTACTATATTTTAACGCGGAAATAGCTATTTATGTATATTTAGTGCAAACAGTTATTGTTTAGCTGTTAACTTTAATTATCGCAATGTTTTGTGTATTTATTACAGGTATATTGTTACATTATTATCATATTTTGTGAGTTTTAACTTTAATCGCAATGCTACAAACGAAATAAAATATCTACATTAAACTAGTTTATTTATTGAAGATTTACGGCCAGTTTTACAGGTTCAGATTATCTTCAAGGTTGCAGTTAAACTAAAGATTTTGTGTGTTTCAAGATTAGTTTAAACTCTGCCTTAAGTTTAAACCTAACCTAAAATACCGCCCGTTTACGTTGCAAACCAGAGTTGAAATCGAGTGATTGGAAATTTAATTCGTGGACAGCAGGAGGAACGAAACATTTATTGACTGTGGTAATAATTAAATAATAGTAAATACATCATTATAGTGATTTACACAGAATACAAATTTATTTGTCAGTGCCGGATGAAGGAGCTGTGGTCCCCTAGACTGAACTTGTGGCGCAGGCCCTACTGTGAAATTACACGCGCATGTGAACAAAGCTGATCGTCAGATGTCATGCGCAATGCCGACTGATAAACTATTTATCTTAACCGGCGAACAGGACCGTATTTCTCCCTTAATGAAAATGATACACGGCAATATTTTGACACGTCAAGACCTTCTTTATTGGAAAATAAACAATCTATTTTCTCGCATAAAAGAAGGCTTTGTGGCAATCACTGAAAATCCACTTTTAGAATTAATTTTGATATTTATTGTCCGCATATCGATAGATTTTTAATATCGTTACATCCCTACGACAGATTTCGGATCTGGACGGTCGTCGATGGTTCACTTCGTTGGCAACTAAACCACCACCAATACGGCGGGGTTGCCTATATGACGACGACAACATTGTGCGCAAGACGACCGATGACCAACCTTTAAAACCGGCAGGTAAACCGTGCGCACCAACCCATTTTTCACTCATAAAATTTAAATTTTTACTGCGCATCCCATAAGTTGTACGTATCCATAGATATACAGTGTGTACATAAAGTAATTAACAAATTCATTATCGAAAAATCTAAAAATATTTCGGAAAAATCCTCGCACACGTGTATAATAATTTTTAATGGCGCATTTTTTCCCATACAAACTTAATATACAAGGTGGCTCATGTAGTAGATATGACATTATCGACGACTTTTTTAAATGGGAACCCCTATATTTTAGTTCAGATCTGTAATCTCCAAGAACAGCTGATTTCAAAAACATAACACACTTAAGGCCTAAAATTCATAGTTTCGTTACTACAGGGTAAAACAAATAATTTTATTTAAGATATTTTTTTTGGCTTGGGAGGCATCAATTAATTACGTGAGGCATTTTTAGCGATTTTTCAACCCCCTTCCCCCAATAAAAGATTTCGTGACATTTGGCTCAATCCCTTCCGCCATCACCCAATTTTACCTGAAAGCCTTACGTAATTAATGGACGCACCATCATTTGCTATTACTTATGTTTTTTCTCAAGTAGGCTTATTTGCTGTTATGTAACTATGGTATTTAGATAATGTCATTGTCATTACATTGTATTTTTCTAGTAAGTTTATTAGAAGTAATAAATTTTATTTTAAACCATATTGAGTTACTATGCGTTTATCTTTAACACAAAGAATAGAAATTCTTATGATGATTGGATATGGTGATAGGATCCGTACTCAACAAGAAGTTTGCATTTTGTTTAACACTAGGTATCCAGCAAGACCAATTACTAGATCAACTGTGAGTAAACTTGAAATAAAATTTCGGGAAACGGGTTCAGTGGAAGATATTCCCAGAAAAGGCCGTCCAACTATTCCGGATGATAAGAAATTAGATATTTTATTGGCTATGGTAGAAGTTCCCCTCAACAGCGTCGGCCAGGTTAGCATTGATCATGGGGCGGCTGCTATGACCGTTCATAACCTATTGACGGTAGAAAAATGGCACCCGTTTAAAATCCGATTGGTTCATGAGTTGAATGAAGATGGTCCAGATCGTAGGATGGAGTTTTGTCAAATATTAATGGAAAGATGATCCTTTGTTTGTTGAAAATATCCTATTTTCGGATGAATCTACCTTTAAATTAAATGGAGAAGTGAACCGGCAAAACTGTCGATACTGGGCAAAAGAAAATCCCAGGTGGATGCGTGAGCACCATACTCAATATCCTCAAAAAATTAATGTTTGGGCTGGTATTGTGAAAAACAAAATTATTGGGCCATATTTTTTTGACAACAATGTAAACGGGCTAAATTATCTTCATTTTCTTCAGAACTTTCTTATCCCTACGCTAGTTAACTTATACCCTAGTAGAAATAATCCAGGAATTCTAGATGAAAATTTGTGGTACCAACAAGACGGCGCACCTCCACATTATGCAGCAGTAGTGCGCCATTACATAAACCAAGTTTTTCCGAACAAGTGGATTGGAAGACGTGGGCCTGTTGAATGGCCGCCTAGGTCTCCAGACCTTACACCACTGGTCTTTTTCTTGTGGGGTCACCTGAAAAATGTTGTTTATAAAGTCAGACCTGCCAATATTGAAGATTTAAAAAATCGAATAACAACAGAATGCAGGAACATTTCAGAAGAAACCATAAGAAAAGTCCAACAAGAATTTATTGATCGCTTGGGGTACTGTCAGGCAGCAGAAGGAGGACAATTTCAACACTTAATTAAATAGCTTATTTAATTTTTTTACATTTTTTTTAATTAAAAATATCTTAAATAAAATTATTTGTTTTACCCTGTAGTAACGAAACTATGAATTTTAGGTGTGTTATGTTTTTGAAATCAGCTATTCTTTGAGATTACAGATCTGAACTAAAATATAGGGGTTCCCATTTAAAAAAATCGTCGATAATGTCATATCTACTACATGAGCCACCTTGTATATTAAGTTTGTATGGGAAAAAATGCGCCATTAAAAATTATTATACACGTGTCCGAGGATTTTTCCGAAATATTTTTAGATTCCTAGATAATGAATTTGTTCCTTACTTTATGTACACACTGTAGATCGGTGCTAAATAACAGAGCTCACACATCGCGTAGAAAAGAATGTTCACGATATAGCTTTAATTTAATAATTTATTTATCGGTAGTGTTAATTTTTTATTGAGAATTCTTGTAATATCTACCCAATCAGATTGCTAAAATATACCCTCAATTTGAAAAACTACCAGATTGTAGTTTTTCAATTTGAGGGTGTATTTTAGCAATCAGATCGAGTTGTTAAAAGGTTTAGCTAGACTATACACATACTATATTAACAAAAGTGATGGTGTCACGCATAAAACACATTAAAGAAAATAAATAATCTGTAATTTTGCTGATAACTGTTTGCCCCAGGAATTGCGTCACCCCGAATATACTGTTATCTTAACCTTCGAATATATTTTACCAATTTTAGTATTTTTTATCTTTTATATTGTCTATTATTAATGCAATTAGAAGTAAAAAGTCTATATACTCTTCAGGTGGTATTAATATCAAATACCAATGTATGGAAAAATTATTATTTTCCAGACCACCCGATGATACCTTATACAATAAGGGCGTATTTAGTCTACACAGGAGCACTTAAAATACTATTTCAGATTGAATGGTACTATCAAGAAAAACATAAAAGTTCGAAACCGGTCTGCAGGTGGTTACATCCTATCAATGGAAAGGGCTTCCTTTCCTTGGTAGTACCATTCAATCTAAAATGGTATTTTAAAGTGCTACTGTGTAGACTAAATACGTCCTTATTGTATAAGGTATCATCGGGTGGTCTGGAAAATAATAATTTTTCCATACATTGGTATTTGATAATAATGCAATGTTATTAATTAGGTGACCAGACCATGCCATAGTTTTATTATGTGAATTATTTTTTAAAATATGGATTACATAGATAGATAAATAAATTCCAATGAAATTTAAAATACAGTTTCTCTTGAGTTATTTCGACAAAATGAAAAATTATATATTAAATGAATATTATTTCATTTAGTCGCAGAAAGTTGTATAAAACTGAAAGAATAAGAAGAATATCTCCACAAAATGATGCAAAAGTTTTAAGTTTCTGAAAATGAAAGGCGTTCTCTCGTTTTTTTTTTCAACAACAGGACCGCGTACGAAAGCTCATTCATTTCTTGAGAATACACGGGGGCCTTTAGTCAAGAAAACAGGAGATATTTCCGTAAATTCGGTAATCCGATACTTGTCAATAGGAGCAGCTTACGGGGCCGTGGGGGTAGAGAAAGGGGCATAATGTGGCAACGTGCAGAGGGTTGAGCTGCCAAATTCCAATTATTTTGAAAAAAGGGAACCAGGGATGGACTACGATTGAGTGAACTAGATATTGCAATTAGGTAGAGCATAATATAATGCTTGAAAACTACTACAAATGTGTATATGAAAGTAGATACAAGGTTCATAAAGCATTATATTATTTACATTATTTTATTAGCATCACTTGTCCCCCTAGAAAACTCACCGTAAGCAGATCGTTTTCTAACATGGTTTTAAACTGATATATTTGTACAGGGTGGTCAAATATGCGAGGTACGAGCCTAGAAAACCGTTTACCTTACAGCTTCCGGAAAAAAATATTTAAGGGAAAAGTTGACAAGGGAAATTGCTGGAAATTATCTACAAGTTTGTAGGACGGCCGCTAGAGGTGTAATACAAATAGTAATTTGTTAACAGTCGATTTTCACACAGATAAATCTCACATGTATCATGAACAATTTTGCTTAGACAGGTTTCTCTCTAACCTTTCAGATAAAGTGGTGTGGGTAATACAAACATTGATTTGGAAAAAATGCAATATCTCAGGATTGGCTTATCGGAAATGAGTAAAATTAGTCTAATTTAAAAGAGACTTTCTTACTCTATCAGCTACACTACAAGCGATGTCTATGTAATTTTTTCCCGAAAAACTTAAATGCGATTTCTTTTTTATGATCCAACACAAGCACTATATATAGCGATTCATGTTGGTTTTGAATCGTTGGAGGTTATATTCGTTGGGAAAAACGACTTCGGGAAGGTCGTTCCATAAGGATGAAGTCCTCCAGATGCAAGAATTCTTAAATAATGAAGCTCGAGGAGTACTAAGCTTAACCACAAATGGATGAGCGGCAGTGGTTCGTCGTGTATTTCTGATATTCGCCGCTCTGGGCGGAATTAAGAGGGCAAGGTCAGCCGAGCACTTTCCATGAAAATATCTGTAAAAGAGAGTCAAATCCCCAACCTGTCTTCGATGTTCTAGGCTGACGACGTTCTTCGTCAGCTCGTGGTCTCCAATCAGACGAATGGCCTTCCTTTCGATGGAATCCAGTAGCCGAAGAGTATGTGCAGAGCTCCAGACATGAGAGCAGTATTCTACTGATGGTCGAATCTGGGCTCTGTATAGTGTCAAAAGTTGTTGAGGTGTGTACAACTTTCTGGTTCGGAAGAGTACACCAAGTTTCTTGGCGATTGCCCCAACGTGGTTATGCCAAGACATATTTCCTCCCAGATTGACGCCCAGCAAATTAATAGATGAAACCAATGGGATTGCGTGTCCGTCCATGACTATATCCGGCTCTGTAATGTTAACCTTTTCAGAGAAAACTGCTGCCAGGGTTTTTTTAGCGGTAAATTCGAATTGGTTACTGTCACCCCAAGCCAAAATTTCTTCCAGGTCTTTGTTGGGGCGTGGTACTTCATGCTGCGAGGATGTGCATCGGCAGCCGATGATTGTGCATTCAAAGAGAAAGATGAGATAAGTGTGCTATCATTAGCAAAACTAAATATCGGATGTTTCGTTTTCACAAGAAGGTCATTAAAGTAGAGTAAGAAGAGAGTGGGAAACAATATGGACCCTTGAGGAACACCGGCATTGATGGTGAAGGTGTCTGAGAGAAATCCGTCAATCGCCACTTGCAGAGAGCGGTCCTTAAGAAAGCTAGACAACCATGCAGAGATGGTAAAGATATTAAAAAATATTACTGGTACAAAGAGGAGCAAATGCAAATTCTGTAGCCGCGATCTGTCATTTGGTAATGGACGCAACCACGTAAGATTTATCCATAGCGTTTCATTACGCCAACAAGAAATAATTTGGTCAAAATTAACTCAAATGTAAATAAATTGTAAATTTTAAAAATAATTTTATTTCTTATGTAGTTCCGCTCTTCGTAGCGCCGTTAAAACGCACAGAAATTTGTCTCTACAGTGGCGTAAAACACGGGGAGGGAATTTTGTGTTTCTTTATTATACCGGCGTATGTTTTTCTATCAATTACATGATGGATCAGACACTAAATAGAAATAAACATTTAAAGAGTCGAGCAAAATAAATCGTGACAAATATTTATAACGTATATGTAAAGAAGAGGGAACTAATAATTAAGTAATAAAACCCGCCAGAAGGACACTTTGAGAAAAAAACTATAGTTTAGAATTTGCAGTAACAATCCAACTGCTGAATCAACACCGTGCATTTATTTATTTTCCACTCAATAAATTATTGCTTGAGTACGCCTATGGTAAGACGCTTTCGAGCGGGGTTTTTATTTTTATACATTTGTCTCCCCTCGTTCTTCATACAGAAACGTTCAAATACCACACACAATACTTTTTGTTTATAATTAAGGAAATTTTTGTATAGTCTATTCATTTTTCCAATTCAGTAGACCAAAACAACCAACCAATAGCAATAAGTTTATGCATCGAGCACGTGGATATCACATGTCGTGGGAGCGGGAGCGGGTGAGAATCTCAAACTGTTCCCAATCAGTTCTCGGAGCGAACATGCGTAGTTGTTCAATCCCCTTAAACCAGCTTTAAACCGTCAGGAATTTGACGCTATATTTTAAACTTACAAGTTTGTTCTGAATGAGACTATTATTGTCTCGTCAGTACATTATACTGAGAAAAAATTCCAATACCTGGTATAAAAACTATTCTTATTGGATTTCCACATAAGTATTTGGACAGCGCGACAGTTGGCTACTGTAATAATCTCGCTTTTCTAAACTGTGGTTATAGTGGCAATAACTTACTTCTAATAGTTGTTATAATCTATAATAGTTGGAGCTACTAATTATATTACAGCAGCGGCTATTCGTTTTATACCCAATATAAAGATATTTTAATAACAGTTAGTGGCTGGATTGTAAGTATTATAATACTGATATTAGTGGCCAATACTCGGTATACCGTTTATGAGAATTTCTAATATCAGTGATAATATAGAATAATACTGAATATCATACTGTTTCTTTCCACATAAAAGATAGCTTATACCCAATACATGAAAGATTCTAATACCTATTACAAGAATCTTCTAATAGTGTATATTACACTATATCTGATATACTAAGTGGTCCACTTAAACAAGAATATATTGCATATATAAGCATCGGGTACTTTTTACACTAATATTAATATTCTATATTATAATGAAAAAACTATATAAATATATTTAAATATTACGAACATTTTTTATTAAAGCTTAGAAAACTTATATAACCATATTTTTCTTAAATTAAAAAAATAACATAATGCCTCTTATAACAGTATATATTTTTAATGATACGTATAACATATACATAATTCTCTCGAAAATATCGAACAAACCCGAACAAACCTAATCCCAGAGAAAGCAACTTTCTTAAATTATTGATGTGAACAATGACAGGGTCCCATTTTCGACACTTTTATAGGGTATCTTCGTAATTGTTAGTGCTATCAAAAAAGTCATGTAGGTGTCATGTGCTCTTTTTGGGTCAAACTTAAAATAGTAAAATCAAAATTTGAAGATTTTCGCTTGCTTAAGAGATACGGGGGAAAATCAAAAAATTGTCAATTACAAAATTACCCTATATTTTCTTAGTTAAAAGAGATACAGAAAAATATTTTATACAGAAGTTTCTTTATGATGATTGTTGAACAATCTGCAGTTTTCAGAATAAGTACACGGGGTCAGGTAAAGAAGTTATCGGACTTAGCCTCAATTTTTTAAATGGATCTACTAAAATGATTTAAAATAATACAGTATTATATTATACTACTTTATTATAGATTATAGTGTATAGAATGCATACTTACTATGAATGATACACAGCCTGAGCCTTGAATGTATTTAATTTTCACATTTTTCAATACACAATTACATATCAATAAAAACACTTGCGACCATGATATTAAAATGGTGGGCGTGATTCGGACTAGCTCGGAGAAGGAATGTCATTCGGCTAATTTCGCAATATAAGATTTCTAATAACACCTTATCGGCAGAGCGCTGCGAGTATTATGCTCAATTTTAAATATGCTTGTATTATAAGCGCGGGGAACTGATTTGCTAAACGTATAAACATGGCCAATTCCGAATATAAGAAATGTTTAAATAAGCGAGATTGTTACCGATAGAAAATATTTTTATAATGATTATGATTACCTACTCTAATAGTGTCAAGCAAATATTTTGCTGCCGATGCGATTTAGGGATTTACAAACTTTCTAATGGTTTAATTATTCTCAGTGTAACAAATCAAAATGATAATATGGCGTTTTCTCAATTACAACAATATACCAGACTAAACTCCATTTTAAAATTAAAATTAATTAACCTGACGTGAATTACAATTAAGAATTTCTATTTTCCCTTTGGAAAGGGTGGAGTTCGGTTCTGTTTCCACCAGGACATAATATTTTGACCAGAGGGTTATAGTAATTTATCTACGGCCCCGGTGATGAGTAACGCGTAATACAACCCCGATGGTGTGAATCAAGCAACATACATGGCCGATGGTCTCAAAGGACGCTGGACATTGGTTGCATGGCCACTCCCCAACATATTAGCCCTGCATGGGGTGCATAAAATAACTCGAAAGTTGATGCCTTGTAATCACGAATTACTTTGTACAAAAAACGGCGAATTTCGAGAGGGTGTACGGACGTTAACGTCAGGGCAAGATTAATTTGTATACGTAAAGTTTTACCAAAAAAGAGTAATATAAAACGTGACTTGAGAGGATTGAGCAAATATGATATTCATTTAGTCATCACATCAGGAATCATAAACACATTGCTCAAAAATTATGGCACAATGCAATACACACAATAGTCAGGCTTATAGTCCTGTTACTTTTTTAACTTGCGTCTTGGGATGATATCCCGAATTTTGGTTTTCAAAAAATACTGATACCGTGATCATTATACAGGCAGAAACGAAAAGTTTCTTTTTTACAGGACCGTACTTCGCCCTTAATGAAAATGATTACGCGGCAATATTTTGGCACATCAGGACCTTTATTGGAAAATAAACTATTTTCTCGGATAAAAGAAACCCTTGTGACCATCACTGAAATGCCACTTTTAGAATTAATTTTATTTATTTATTTATTTTTATTGAAAACTACACAATACAGGTTGATATAGACATATCATTAACCCGATTGCAAGGTAGTATTTAATAATGAAACTAAGACTAACACTGACACGTCATTTCCATATAATGCACATACTAAGCTAACACGCCCAGCATACTGCAACAACGAAATTTTTAAAGAAAGTCTCTAGAAATCTACAAAATCTATTAGGTTCAACATTCGCTTTTTAAGTTTGCTTACAAATGTAGTTTTAGAATCTCCAAATATGTCGCAGTGTTTTTGATTTTCATTATAATTAATAACCATACATCTAACAGGACATTTTTGTTTGATGGTTCTAAATGATTTAAAATTAAAAGTTCTATAGCCTACTTGTCTAGTTTTATTAGGTATACAAATACCAACCTTACTTATTGTCTAGTGCGAAGCTATTAAATATTTTATAAATATAAACAATGCAGTACGTTTCACGAAATTTGGATACGACTTAATGATTTCCTGGGTCGGTCCCATTGTGTCGACAAGAGCTTGGCAATAAACAAGTGAAGTATGAAGGGACGGACTAAGGAAAACAAGTAATCATATGATTATATTAATATAATCAAATGAAATAACATTTTTTTTAAATATTACTAGTCATATTTATTTACATTTATAATGTCATTCTATAGATAGTTCTGTTTCGATATCGCTATCCTCATCAAAATTAATTATAATTGGATTAATTATACGATCCAGACTAATATACGAATTTTCTACAGACTGTTATTACGTGACGGACTGAATTTTTTCAACTACCTGGGGGAATATCATTAAAGCATTTTCGTATTAATTCTACAACACTAGAACTTAAAGTCGGAGAACTATTTTCAGACCTAACCAGTGATTTTAACTGGTACCTACCACATATGCTCTATGGGGTTAAAAATGCAATAATAGGGTAGGAGCCGTAGCACTGTATGTCCAATTTCTTCTGCCAATATGTCACAAACATATACTTTTTTTATATAAAATGTCTTTAAAACTTCTAAAAGATCACTTTTTATACTTTTTTTATACAAAATATCACTTTTTTTTATAACTTTCTTCAAAATATATATCATTCGCCGCCATTTAGTTCTGAATCTCCAATTTTGTATTATTTGAGCTTGGAGCTTTATGTAATTGGCGACTGTGATAGCTCGCATTGTCCATTACTATCACGCTATTCTGAGGAATGTTTGGTAAAAGACAATTCTTGAACCATTCCTCAAAAACTAACAAATTTTACTACAAAAAGATATTTAAATATAAATTAAGCAACCTAACCTACCTGATGTGCCTATATTTGATTATAATTTTTACAATCCGGTCCTTTCCACATAATAATAACAAACGGTCATAAATAATGGGATGACCCCAGGTACTTTTACTGCAGTCATTAAGTTATATCCATTTTTCGTGAAACAATCTTTACTGCTGAAGATCCTCCTATTATGTAAGGTCATTAAGCTGTAGCGCTTTAGATTAGTAGGGTAGTTAATGTCATGTTTTTTTTTTTAATAAGAGGTCTGAAATGCGAATAAATTTCTTTTGAACTTTTTCAATTATTTGAATGTACTTGACATAGAGAGGAGACCAAATAACACTGGCGTATTCAAGCTTTGTTCTAACCAGACTATTAAAAAGGATTTTTAAAGTTTTAGTAGAAGTAAAAGATTTCTAATTTCGACAAACAAATCCTAGGTTTTTATAGGATAACTTTACTATTGATTCAATGTGTAAATTAAATGATAATTTATCATCAAACAAAACTCCCAAATCCTTTTTTTCAGATACTGAATCTATCTTATAACCATTGATTACGTAAGCAACGTTAGATGTTTTTTTAGAGTAAGAAAAACGCATGTGTTTACACTTATCAATGTTAAAAGGCAAGCGATTTGTTATAGACCAATTATACAGTGCATCCAAATCTCTCGATTCAATTTTTTTAAATAATTTTATATTATCCGTGAATAGACTAACCTGCGAGTCCCTTATAACATCAACAGAATCGTTAATGAATATCAAGAACAGGAGAGGTCCTAAGTTGGTTACTTGAGGAATATCAGAAGTCGCGATAAATTTTGGTGAATTGCAACCTCTAATTGATACATAGTTTGTTCTATCCGTTAAGTATGATTTTATAAATAAGCACCAGTCTAACGATAGCGAAAATCTCTTCAACTTAGCTATTATCAGATTATGGTCGACTTTATCAAATGCCTTGGCGAAGTCTATGTATACAGTATCAACTTGGGCACCCTCCGCCAGAGCATCTGTTGTATACTCTACAAAATCGATGAGGTTGCCGACTGTTGACCGCCCTTCACGAAAACCATATTGATATTTAGACAATTTTTCTTTTACATAAAAGTTTAATCTATTAGTTATTATATTTTCAATTTTTGATATCTATTGTCCACGTATCGATACATTTTTAATATCGTTACATTACTACCACTGAATTCGGTTGTGGACGGTCGTCGTTGGTTGGCAACCAAACCGGCACCAATACGGCGGGGTTGCCTATATGACGGCGACAACATTGCGCGCAAGACAACCGACGAGCAACCTTTAAAAATATGACCAGTAAACAGTGCGCACCAACCCATTTTTTCACTCATTAAATTACACTATTTACTGCGCACCCCATAAGTTGTACGTATTCATAGTTAGAGATCGGGGCTGCTACGTCGTGTGAATGGTCATCTGAATCCGGCTTTAGACGTGTCTAAAAACGATTATATTAAGCATTTATCTCAAATTATAAATTACATTTTAGGATCTGCTTTTAAAATAATAAAGTTTTAATTTTCGCAAACGATAATTAATAATAAATTGAAAAAGCCATCTTGAACAAAGGTGTGAACGGTATGATCATCGTCGACCCCGTAGGAGGTGGCGCCGAACTCATTTAGAAGCCGAATTTTCGGCAAAAAGAAAGAGGTTTATTTTATGAGAATTCCGATAGTTCTCGCCCATATATCTCGCCAAAGCATGGACAAAGGCCGACACAAGATATATTAAATAATTTGAGAGATATCTAATAAATGCGATGTCACGGCAATGATTAATGATCCGGAGGACTTTTGTTTGTCGAAGGGTCGAATTTAGTTTTAACCGCGTTTTGGGGAAGTATTTTGGTGGTGTTTAGGAGGTTCTCGGTTACTGACCGTCGTCAGAGTTTTGTCCTTTAATCTCAATGAATAAAATAGAATATGACGTCCAATCATTATTTCGTATAGGAAAATAAAAGAGTCATCTCGGGTGCATAAGATAATATTAGTAAAAGTTATAGTAAAAAGATTTTTTTGGAAAATGGTTAAATAATTATATTAATGCCTATTTGGAATTTGGACTACAAAATACAGTGAAACCTCTCTTGGGCGGACACCTACGGGACTGTCTAAATGTGTCCGCCTAATAGAGGTGTCCACCCATGGGAAATTTGTTATTAGGTAATATGTAAATGCAAAATTATTACTATGTATATGTATGTACACATAAACATAACATAACAAATATACACTAGTTTTAGTTAGGATGTAGTACTAAAAAAATCTAATAAGCGTTTTATACTTGCAATCTAGAAAATGTAATTTCAAGTCTGATAACAATTAACAATATGCAATTCCAAGTCTGACAACCCCTGTCGCGAGACTCCGCTAAGGGATTTGGCATACTTTTTTATAATGTATCTTCTCGTTTATATGCCTTTAAGAAAGACGTATGTCGTGTTACCTGCTCAGCGTCAAACTCGAACGTCGCCAATCGGATGGCGCGGCGCGTAGGACGAAGGTCGGGTATCAAGTGACGGGCGAAATTTTTCGGTTTTTGGCCTGAATTTATAACTAGAGTATTTCTTATCGAGCGAGAAACTGTTCGAATATACGAGCAGTTTTTTATCTCACACTATAGCGGTACATTTCCATCGGCGTCAAGCGAAGCGCGGGTATCGAGTGAAAGATAATAAGTGACGAGCGACGGTTTTCCCCCGAATAGACAACTCGAGCGGTTTTTTTAATAATCGAGCGATGTCGGTTGTTTCAATAATCGAGTAATCAAGCGGTTTTTCGCTCGAGCGATCACAACACTAGTAGAAACCTCAAGTCCGCTGTCTATTTCTGTTTTCATTCTACCAGCTAATCGGCTTGATATATTTAGGTTAGGGGGTACAAACAATCGACGGATGTGACTCAAAAGACTTTATTTTTATTCAGTTCACGGCAGACTTGGCACGATCTTACGATATTGAGTTAAGAATTACTATTTTTTCCACAAACAATACGTAAATTGAACACACAAAGACTGAAAAAGAACAAAGTCTTTTATTTGACAATAAAGACAAATATACCAGTTGTTAATCTGGTAGTGTCAAACGAGAAAGCCGGTATGAAAGACGGCCGTTCCGTTATTTTTGGGATGCCTATATTTTTAAATACACATTTTGTCATATTGTTCTTTTTAATTTCACATTCAGTTAAAACTTGTTAACAAAATTAGGCATGGGCATGGGCGCCAGCCCAGGGGGCGGCGACGCTCCCCTGTTGTTACGCCACTGCTTGTAACCGTATAATTCAATTATTGTTCTTCCTAACGGGTTGTAGGTACTGAGGTAACTAGAAAATGGCAAAGAGTCTAAAATACAGCGGCCCCTGTTTCAATCAAATCTCTGCACGCAAACGAACAAACACCGGCCACAAAATTACATACATCGCCAATGAGTCCCTTCTTTTAAAGGTCCCCGAGCATGTCCCGACATTGGGACACAACTTTGCTAAAATCATTCGGTCCCCGCCTAGTTCCGGTTAAAAATTGAAGGTTTTATTTTACCTTTTCCTTAAGAAAAAGAAAATAATAGACATTTACGTAAGCTATTAACGTAAAATACCGCTCGATATTCGTTATGCTTATGGGTATCTAGTTTCTTTTACCTATTGATTATCGGATAGATCGACAGATGCTACTTTAATTTTTGCTTTTCTGTTTTAGACGCAACTGTTGGTGGTCGGAAGGTCAGAAGTGGCGCGGTTGAATTGATTATGAAATTCTTTTGACCAACTGACCAAAATGGCCAATTTTTAAAATTAGTCGCGGTAGCACAATTATAATAAAAGTAATCGAGTAACAGTCATGATAATGAGTGAAATTTGAGTATGTTATCCAGTGGTGGTTCTTCTACAGGAGCACATGCGCACGTGCACCCCGAAAACAAAACGAATAGAAAATGTTAATTTATATTCATTGAATATTATTTATCGTATAAAGTCCGACACTCCCTAATATTTTATCGTATCGTCAAACTAAAAAAGTCCGACCCTCCCTAATATTTTATCATCCCGTCAAACCAAACTGTATAGATCCGGCAACCGTGCCTCGGTCGAGGTAAATGACGATTGTGACGAGACTTGCTCGCACGTGCGATTAAGTAGTGCAGTTTCTCTGCGCGCGGGGCTATGGCGATTTAACATGGAAAAGGTGCAGAGTTTTTGTGTGCACCGCGCTGTTGTCTGTTCGTGCATCTAGTTAGCGAGCGTGTATGTTTTAATATTTTAATATTATATATTTATTAAGTTAAAATGAATAGTTGACGGTGGACTATTTAAGAAATAACTTTAGCTCTTTGGGTTTGGAGCAAAAAATTGAAGTGAAGAATGCGGAAGCACCTAAACCCGAAATTATTTTAATGCAGACCACAACGGGTAAATCTAGGGACTTTATTAGAAAGTTTAAAAATAAAATATATGAAAAAAAATTTATTGAGGGTATTCCAAACTTAATGAGGCTGTTATTGATCAATTTTCTACAATTAAGAACCGAAGAATAGTCTTTAGGTTTAAGCACTATTGTGCAGGGTCGATAAATGTTGTGTATTTCGATAAATGATACTCGATATGATTTTAAACCATTTTATTTAAGGATTTAAACTAAAAAACACTGAAAATATGAAGAATGCCAACTAGTCAGTCTCGTGGCTCGATTCGTTCTCGTCATAAAACAGTTAACTATTGTTCTCGGCTTGTGCGCCTAATGACGTAGCCGTAGATGGCGTGGCATTTTTTGTATTTTGGAACGTTCGTATTGGCAATATACTGTTTATACAGGGTGTCTGCTAAGTAATGGAACATGGAAAAACCACTCTTTACGTAAAAATATTAGGATTTAATTATACTTACCTATATCCGAAAGTTAAAGTTAAAACTTCATGTTTGTTTTTCTCTAATAACTTTGACAGAAACCAACGGTTTCTACAAAATTTGGCAATTATGGTTTTTTTTATGATGAGGAACTGATTTTTTGGTACAATGTACAATGTAGAGGGCGCTACCTGCGGCATTTTTTGCACATTTCTTAAGTCATAACTTTTTTGTGCCTCCGTATATTTAAGTTTTTAATGAAAATAATACTATTCTCATATTTATTATGTAAAAAAGGTACACTAATTTAAGGTCGCCCGGAGTTACCGTTTCGGAGATATACGCATTTATATTGTTTAGTTTGTTATTAATTTGCAAACAAAATTTTTTTTTAAAGTAACCTATGAGAAAACAAATGAAATTTAGACATACAGTTGCTATGACACCTCCATGTTGTTATTTGTTTGTTGATTATTGTGTTTCGGCATTGTTACTTAACTTAGGATAAACTCAAAAATGAAACATTTTTTACACAGCTATTTTACAATAATCAACAAGCAAATAACAACATAGAGGTTTCATAGCAACTGCATCTCTAAATTTCATTTGTTTTCTCATATGTTACTTTAAAAAAAAATAATTTTGTTTGCAAATTAATAATGGGCACTAAACAATATAAATGCATATATCTCCGAAACGGTAACTCTGGGCTACCTGAAATTAGTATACCTTTTTTACGTATTAAATATGAAAAAAGTATTATTTTCATTAAAAACTTAAATACACGGAGGCACAAACGAGTTATGACCTAATAAATGTGTAGAAAATGCTGTGGGCAGCGCCCCTACATTGTACATTAACATTTCACCAAGAAATCAGTTCCTCATCCTAAAAAAACCATAATTGCCAAATTTTATAAAAATCCGTTGGTTTCTGTCAAAGCTATTGGAGAAACACACTCTGTATCTCAGTTAATATCAACTTTCGGATATAGGTAAGTATAATTAAATCCTAATATGTTTACGTAAGGAGTGGTTTTTCCATGTCCCATTACTTAACGGACACCCTGTATATATGTTATTTGGCCTGAGCTTTGTTCCGTCGCTAAAATGTCATCTTTATTTAACTGAAATAATGGATATAATCACAAATGGCTTTAGAAATTGACGAGGAACTAACAAGATCCAACAAAAATAAAGAACCGCGGGTGGTACCCACCGCTTAAAAATTAAAAGCTTCCTGATAACTAATTCAAATGGCACGAGCCCTCGTACACGAGCCGCAATTGCCTATCTGCCTGATTAATTAATTCGTCCGTAAAAAAACCCACCGGAACCCCTTTACATAAAAAAACAAGCGAAGGTAAAGGTACTCCTTTTATACCTGGTCGCGTGCTTAGCTATAAAACGGCGATAATAAACGGTTAACCTCTAATAACTTAATAAAAAAGACTACCTCCGACATATCTTGCCTCTAATTCGGCACCAACCCTTGCTGGGGTCTGTTTTTTAAGGACTTTTTACCTGAATTGCCACGCGCTGCTTTTAGTTTTTTTTTTTATCGTGGGTGAAGGATTTACGGCAAGTGCTAACGATGATTGTAAAAATAAAGTTTATTTTATTACTTATTTTATTATGAAAGAAAGAAAAAATACAAAAAATTAAAAAAAAAGTGCATTTTCACGCATCATAGTTTTTAAAATATGCAAGAATATCTTTAAAATATGCAAATTATTTTCTTTCGAACCATGTTAAAAAATAAGTGGAAGCTAAAGATATCACTTTAAGTAATACTTACCTACATTTTGAACTTGGATTCTTCCCATTTAAGATTTTAAGGGTAACCTCCACCCCTTCTAGGGGGTTAAACTAGTATTGGGAAAAACTGATGATTTTAATAATCGAGTATTTGATACTCCAGCGATTTTATTAATCGAGTGAATCGCTCGAGCGATTAATCACTTGCAACTTTTATGACTATAAAGAATGTGTTGATAAAAAACACCAGGGGTTGGTTTTGTAAGTTTTAGAAGTTGAGTCTAGAGTTTTTACGAAGAACACAGTGGCAGCTCTTGACCTATGATAGAAGGGGTTCACAAGTATGGTGGAATTTTTTCTAGGCGTTTTAAATGTAATAAGAAAATGCGTTAGGTAAAACATATTTTTATTGATTTATTAATTTTACACAAGGAAATAAAACTTTCGGAAAATAAGAAAGGTTTTCTTAGTGTATATAGCTGTCGGATCTTAACGTCGTCGCATTCAACCCTCGTAACAATATTTATACAGTCCACTACTAAAACTACTAAAGCCATCTACGAGCTATCAAGAAAACCGAATGATGTCCAATACGACTACCGCCATCTACGAGTTATCAAGAAAACCGAATGATGTCTAATACCACTACGCCATCTACGGGCTACGTCATTAGGCGCAACCCAGACGAGAACAATAGTTAACTGTTTTATGACGAGAACGAATCGAGCCACGAATCTGACAAGTTGGCATTCTTCATATTTGCAGTATTTTTTAGTTTAAATCCTTAAATAATATGGTTTAAAATCATATCGAGTATCATTTATCGAAATAAACAAGATTTATCGACCATACACAATAGTGCTTAAACGTAAAGTCCATTCTTCGGTTCTTAATTGTAGAAAATTGATCAATAACAGCCTCATTAAGTTTGGAATACTATCTATAAATTTTTTTTTCATATACATATTTCATTTTTAAACTTTCTAGTAGAGTCCCTAGATTTACCCTTTGTGGTCTGCGTTAAATTAATTTCGGGTTTAGGTGTTCCCGCATTCTTCACTTCAATTTTTTGCTCCAAACTCAAAGAGCTAAAGTTATTTCTTAAATAGTCCACCGTCAACTATTCATTTTAACTTAATAAATATATAATATTAAAATATTAGAACATATACACGCTCGAATTTCTAACTAGATGCACGAACAGACAATGCACATAAAAACTGTGCGCCTTTTCCATGTTAAATCGCCATAGCCTCGCTATCCCCTGCTCCCTGTTACCACAGAGAAACTAGTGGTTTGCGGATCCCTAAGTAGTTTCTCGCGGACCCTCCAAGGGGTCCGTAGACCCCAGTTTGATAAACGCTGAAGTAGATGACAATTCATCCCTTTACTCACCTCATGCACACACTGCATACACTGATTTAATAGCAACATCTTCCCATATCAAATCAGAAATCAATAAGAATATTACTAGAACAGCATAATTTCCAAATTACTTGTAAAATAGATGATAATACATCCCTTTACTCACCTTCTGCACTTATATGAAAAAAAAGGGTATATTTTTTGTCAGTTTTTTACCTGACAGACACGCGTAAGTCGCGAGCCGAGGAAGGATTTACAACGGGTTATAAATACTATTGTAAATAAAGGGTGCAATGAAACCGAGATATGCAGTTTTTGGGTATTTATTTGTCAAAAAGATCCATGTATGGTTTTTTTATCTTTTGTTGTGAAATACTCCGTCCTCATCACACAGTGAATAAATAAAACTAAATGTTTCGATATATGAATGAGCTTTGGTTCATTTATATCAAGCCTAAGGCTCCGGTATTCTTATAATCCCGGCTATATTATGACGCAATCCATCAAGAAGGTGATTTAATTTTTTTTTTATGATCAAACACATGCGTGTGCGCAAAAAGCGATTCACGTTGGTCTTGAATCGTTGGAGGTTATATTCGTTGGGAAAAACGACCTCGGGTCGTTCCATAAGGATGAAGTCCTCCAGATGAAAGAATTCTTAAATAATGAAGTCCGAGGAGTGCTAAGCTTAACCACATATGGATGGGCGGCAGTGGTTCGTCGTGTACTTCTGCTATTCGCCGCTCTGGGCGGAATTAAGAGGCCAAGGTCAGCCGAGCACTGTCCATGAAAATATCTGTAAAAGAGAGTCAAATCCCCAACCTGTCTTCGATGTTCTAGGCTATCGAGGTTCTTCGTCGGCTCGTGGTCTCCAATCAGATGAATGGCCCTCCTTTCGATGGAATCCAGTAGCCGAAGAGTATGTTTCGGTGCAGAGCTCCAGACATGAGAGCAGTACTCTAGTGAATCTGGGATTTGTACAGTGTCAAAAGTTGTTGAGGTGTGTACAACTTTCTGGTTTGTTGAATTTTTTGAATGTTTACTTCCAGAAGCAAATTTCCGATCTGCCCAAACTGACAACGCCCCCTTCGATGCCCATAGCGGGGACATAATTGCAGATGGTATTAGCAATATACTGTTTATATATATATATGTGACTAGTATTGGATTTGGTTGTTAAAATTACAAAAAAAAACTCTTTTCTGGATTTGTTATTAACCGTTATTTTTACAATAATACTGACAAAACAAAATGCTGTTCAATAATAAACGCGCAAGTGTATATCTAAAGAAAGAAGCAGCCAGCGCCGGTTAAAACGATATTAGCGAATGCTTTTAAAAGTTCACAAAAAAATCGAGTTTAAAAAGAAATCATGAATTTTTAAAGTTTTAAAACAAGGAATTGTCGATCCTTTTAGATGCTTTTAAGGGATATTTTAAAAGGATATAGAAGAAGCTTTATTTGATTATATAAAAAAAAGGAGATATTTGCGAATACAACCGGGGCTGTTCTTGGACTGGGTGCTGATGGTACCATTATGCCATGGCGACGATGAATGGCGGCCACCACGAAAGATATTAATAATAAAATCGTTAAACTTAATTTAATTAAATCTTAAATCTTATGACAGCAAGAATAAGAAATGTAACTTAAAAAAATTTCATGTTGGTGTGATTATTTTCATTTTGCAACCAGTGGCAACGTGTGTATTGTGAAATTATTTTTAACAACAACTGTATCTCCGACTGAGCATTGATATGAGCTTGAGTGCTTTCATTTTTAAGAATTTTTTGTGTTAAGTGCCCCAAGTCGGCTATTCCATTTTTTGTCCAGGCAGGTTTCGCAACGCAGCGACCAAACAACAAACAGGAAAGAAAAACGGTTAGTTCCAGTTATTTTTTTCGTATATTTAATTTTTAAACTTTCTAATAAAGTCCCTAGATTTACCATTTGTGGTCTACGTTAAATTAATTTCGGGTTTAGGTCTTCCCGCATTCTTCACTTCAATTTTTGTCTCCAAACTCAAAGAGCTAAAGTTATTTTTTAAATAGTCCACCGTAAAACTATTCATTTTAACTTAATAAATATATAATATTAAGACATACACGCTCGAATTTCTAAATACATGCACAAACAGACAACAGCGCGGCGCACACTAAAATTGTGCGCCTTTTCCATGTTAAATCGCCATAGCCCCGTTATCACCCGTCACCTGTCACTACAGCGGGATTATGCCCCGCCCACTTAGTCGCATATGCCAGTATATCGCGTCATTCGCGTCATTATCATTGCTGAGTTGCCGGATGAATCGAGAGCTTATAATACAGTTTGATTTGACGGTATGATTAAAATATTAGGGAGGGCCGGACTTTATACGATAAATAATATTCAATGAATATATATTAATATTTTTTTATTCGTTTTGGGGGTGCTTGGGGGTGCACGTGCGCATGTGCTCTTGTGGAAGAACCGCCACTGTTTGCAACAAGGTTGGAAATTTCCCTGGAACGGTCTTGAATACAATCAGGGTTTTTGTAAACTAATGAGACTATTAATTGTAGTAAGTGTACAGATAAGTAAAGGGTAGATAATTTAGGAATAATTCCCATATTTTTCATATTTGGTGCATTTATTTGCATATTTTGTCAAATTAACAGAAATCATCAAATTTGTAACCCATTTTTAACCAATAATATACTCGAATCTGTGTATATAACTCTCCAAATTAGTATGAACCCCTTCTAAATTGACTTAACCCTAACTTTTTACAATAAAGGTAAAAGGGTGACATGATCCTAAATTCACACATTATTATATTTACACCACAAAATCATTACCCGTAATACCCTAAACGCTGTCTAAGAGGCATCGATCATATTTACATTGTAATTTGCCAAAAACCCTTTTGTGTTGAACAATAACCCTTTTTGGATAGTTAACCCCCAAAACGATTTCGCAACCTTTGTAGTAAAAAAAAAACTACCTAAATCTCTTTGGCAGGTCCGATTTACTACTGAATAGTTTGAAAACAGGTAGAAACTAATGGGTTTTCTGTTCTTTTAGGATTTGATGTAAGATCCATCTAATTTTTATTTTAAACTTTATTTTTTCTCCTGTAGACATGTCTCGAACATTTGAAATGCTGATCTGGGCGAAGACATAAAAGCCTCAGTCATGACGTTCAACATGATGCCTGAAACCAAGTGTTGAGAGACATTGGCGAATGAGTCATATGACTAACCATCATGAATCGGAGTTCCTGTTAAATCTGGATATAATGGATATAACTTAATGACTGCAGTAAAAGTACCTGGGCCATCCCATTATTTATGACCGTTTGTTATTATTATGTGGAAAGGACCGGATTGTAATAATTATAATTAAATATAGGCACATCAGGTAGGTTAGGTTGCTTAATTTATATTTAAATATCTTTTTGTGGTAAAATTTGTTAGTTTTTGAGGAATGGTTCAAGAATTGTCTTTTACCAAACATTCCTCAGAATAGCGTGATAGTAATGGACAATGCGAGCTATCACAGTCGCCCATTACATAAAGCTCCAAGCTCAAATGATACAAAAGTGGCGATTCAGAACTACATGGCGGCGAATGATATATATTTTGAAGAAAGTTATAAAAAAAGTGATCTTTTAGAAGTTTTAAAGACATTTTGTATAAAAAAAAGTATATGTTTGTGACACATTGGCAGACGAAATTGGACATACAGTGCTACGGCTCCACCCTATTATTGCATTTTTAACCCCATAGAGCATATGTGGCACCAGTTAAAATCACTGGTTAGGTCTGAAAATATTTCTCCGACTTTAAGTTCTAGTGTTGTAGAATTAATACGAAAATGCTTTAATGATATTCCCCCAGGTAGTTGAAAAAATTCAGTCCGTCATGTAATAACTGTAGAAAATTCGTATATTAGTCTGGATCGTATAATTAATCCAATTATAATTAATTTTGATGAGGATATTGATAGCGAAATAGAACTATCTATAGAATAACATTATAAATGTAAATAAATAGGACTAGTAATATTTTAAAAAAATGTTATTTCACTTGATTACATTAATATAATCATATCATTACTTGTTTTCCTTAGTCCGTCGCTTCATACTTCACTTGTTTATTGCTAAGCTCTTATCGACACAATGGGACCGACCCAGGAAATCATTAAGTCGTATCCAATTTTCGTGAAACGTACTGTACCCTCGAAAATGGTTCAATAGAATCAATAATTCCCAATGGGTTGTCGAAAAACAAATCAAAATGATTCATTACTTACTGTCACTATTCGGAGAGCTATTAGAATATCTTCAAAACCCCATACTCTGTTGTCAAATAAGTATGTATACCTCCGAAAGTAAAATAACATGAGATTACCCCACTTGAACCTCTTGCAGTGGCACTGAAGCTGTGATCAATTTAGTATTCATGAAAATGTATCAGATTGAAATGACTTACTTTAATCTTGTGCTTGTGAATATAAAAATAATAGTCCTGATTTTCGTATATTTGTTAAGCATAGAATGGTTGACCTTTTAAAAATACACAGCATAAACTGATTGTTATGTATACAGGGTGTCCCATACCTTATGGGTCATAGAGACGTGCTAATATTTCACGGTGTGATTCCTTAGGTCATTTTATAAAGAAAAGTTCATATGAACATATGTCCGCAACTGCTTAAATTTTTTGCTACAGGGTGTCAAATTTTTATTTTTTAAATGGTTATTTTTTAATATCTCCGAAAGTACTTTAGATATTATTTTCAATTTTGGCATGTGTTAATAGGATATAGAACCACAAATTTTAGTTAGAAGAGTTATTCAATTGTTCCACCAGTGGCGTCCCTGCAAGCATGTCCTCTGATATTTTTTACAAAAAAGATGGTACGCCACTGACATTTTTCCATGTGGATTTTTTCTGATTAGCCTGGTCAATTCTACATGAAAACGGTCTCTTGAGTTTTTCTCGTCAGACGTACCGTTCTTGATTAAAACCACTAAATTCATATCGAAACTCATTATTGTTGATAAAATAATTAATGATAAATTTTGTTTCATAAAAATCGTTGGAAATGAATGAAATGAAATGAATGAAATGGAAATTCACTTAAAAGGGATACTTCTGCCCGTTTTCGCATCGAATTGCCCATTCCAACAATTTATAAAACAAAATTTATCATAAATTATTTTATCAATGTTAATAATAATGAGTTTCAATATGAATTAGTGGTTTTAGTCAAGAACGGTGCGTCTGATGAGAAAATCTCAAGAGACCATTTTCATGTAGAATTGACCAGGCTAATCAGAAAAAATATCCATATGGAAAAATGCCAGTGGCGTACCATCTTTCTTGTAAAAAATATCAGTGGACATGTTTGCAGGGACGCCACTGGTGGAACAATTGAATAACTTTTCTAACTAAAATTTGTGGTTCTATATTCTATTAACACATACTAAAATTGAAAATAATATCTAAAGTACTTTCGGAGATATTAAGAAATAACCATTTAAAAAATAAAAATTCAACACCTTGAAATATTAGCACGTCATTAAGGAACACCCTGTATAACCGCTTCATATACACTATAATTGTGACTTCTTTTTTACTGGCAATATTCCCAAAAAACAACTACTGCTAAAGACCCAAAGAAAGATAAATAGTTTGGAAATCTTCTGAAAAAACTTAGGTTTCGCTTCCCCAGCCTCGAACAGCTCCATTCGCAGATCGCAGAAATTGATATTTCCCAAAAAAGTTGTCATTAATCAAGCAGGACTGTATGTCGACTATCGATTGCAACATAAACCCTTATTGCAGTAACTCCACTACCATTGGCCAGTTTTCAAAACTTCTTAGGGGAAAAACCAACCCTATGGGGATTGACCCTTCCAAACTCGTTGTGCCGCTTTGACTCTATTACCGCTTTTTTTTTTTTTGGCTAGAGAAATTGACCATTGCCTATAATGTGTCAGACAGAGAAAGCGTATAGTACGTTTATGTAAAGTAGGATATGGTAAAGCGCAGTAGAAAAATATGGTGGCGTAAAAAAGATGGGGTGATGAAGGTTAAATCAAGGATAAGTTGGTATATTTTATATGGAATAATGGACCCACACGGATATCGTGAAAAAATACCATATGCACATAATGGTCAGTTATAAAAGAGTCGGCATTGTAATGTCACTTCTCTTATTGCTGGAAATAATTGAAGTTCTTTTGTTTGGCGTTTCTGTTCGTACAGTGTTCCCGAGGACTAGACGGCCGAACCAATTGATATTAAATTATTGTTTTGTTATTCAAATTGATACAATTGGATGTTATAGTTTGTTCGGTTATGTCTGTAATTTATATCATTTCATTGTAATATAGTTATAATTATTAATGCATCTAGTAATCAGAGAAGGCCAAAAAAAGTGCTCTAAATTTTTTTTTATATAATGTGGCCGATCGTATATTGGGGAAACACTACGGCCACTGGAAACAAGGATTAAAGAACACATAAACAACACTCAAAAAGGAGAAATGGAAAAATCTGGTGCAGCTGACCATGCTTGGACACACGGCCATCACATCAGGTGGACAGAAGCCGAAATCCTACTCAAAGAACCACACTGGAGGAAGAGGAAGTTCAAGGAAGCTGCTACCATACACCAGAACCCTGGCTGTTTTAGTAAACCTTCATTAGATTTAAGAAATATCTGGAAGCCCTTGTTAAGTAGATGTAAGCTTAGAATTACTAATATCGCGCAAAACTGAACGCACGACTGCACCCATCTCAATTATGCTTCAGTGCCGTGCGGGCATAAAGTACACGTTATGGCCCCGTGCTGGCATTAAGATGCATAAAACAGTTTTCGATTAACTTATTCTTTATTAACAAAATGTAAATTTATGTTTATATATTATTTGGCTGTATTTTTGTAAATGTGTTTTTCCAATAGGTTGTACAGTATAGCGGCCTTATCTGTAGCTTAAAAATAGTCTTTTTTCTGAGCAGCCATGTGGCCGCAAAGACATATAATTTCTTATGTTTCAAACTATTCATTTCGTCTTCATCAATAATGGTGAAAACTCGTTTTTTTGTCAGTTTTGGTTTCTGGCACCGTTACAACAAAGACTGTTTTTCTATCTTCTACATGTGTGACTAACATATTTACAAGGTCTTGCCGCCGACATCCACCAAATACACCGACTAATAATGCGATCTTGTTCATTAAAAACGTTTCATTTGGTTCCTCATGAATCAATTTTAGGAAATTGTCTCTATATAACACACTGGATTTTTTTGGTTGGTACCCTTTGACATTTGCTTTAAATACTCGCATAATTTGTGAAAATTACATATATTAATATTCTTATTTACCATTAAAGTCTTCTTTATCATCGAATATTTAGCCTACAGAGAGCTCGGGGAAAATTTTTCAGATAGATCAAAGTGCCCCAACAGCACAGTTTCGTTAATGTTTTCTACAGCATTTTCTGACATCCACTTCAAAAATTGGCCATATTCTTTGTCGTATGTGTCTCTGGATTTTCTCGGTAACAGATTTTGCGTTGCCTTTTCAGCCTATTTTTCAATTTCGTCGGAAATTTCAAAACCTTGTTCCATTTTTGATTTTTGACTTCGACACGATAAACATTTGAATACTTATCTCCCTAGCAACAAAAACGCAGGCTATAAAATCAAATTAAATTTAAAAAAAATATTTATTATGTAAAACGAACTGGTATGACATAAAAGTTTCTATGCACCGCGGGTACTAATAGATATATACCCTCAGGCGACTTTCGCCAGAGAGGCCCTTGGCTTTGTGAGACTGTCGCCCTCGGGGCATAATCATCTACTTAGTACCCTTGATACATAAATAACTATTAGAACTGCGCATCTTATTGAATCCTTCTTTAAAAAGATAAGCATATTTTCGTATATGGAATCTACGTTATATTTTAATCTACCTACACAAAATAAGTTATTATTTCGCTAATAATGAACAAATTATAGACCAATATCACTCCTTCCAGTAATATCAAATAGTTTGAGAGATGTATGTCGATGCAGATTCTAGAGTACTTTGAACGGAATCCCAACGCAGCTTCAGGAGGAACCTCATAACGGTAACTAGTGTGGTTAGTTTTGTAACATCTATCCAGGATGCTTTTGAGAATATGGATTATACTAGCGCTATTTTCTGCGACTTGAGTAAAGCATTTGACTGCGTTTCCCATGACCTTTTGCTTCAAAAACATCGGTCTTATAATTTTAGTCAGAATGTTTTGGCACTTGTGACCTCTTACCTAAGAAATATAATTAAGGCTGAGTATCGTATGTTCTAGTAGGACTGTAGGATGGAGCTGACGGCGGGGTTGCCCTTTGTGTTCTCCCAAAGACAGGAAGGTAATTAGTAATACTTCTCTTTTATCTAATAATAAATACTAACTTGACTTGAACAACATTTTTAATATGGAAAATTTGATCTGGCTTAGCAGACAATTATTTTACCAATTAGCAAACAAGAACTCCGATCTAATTAATTATATTTTATTTCAGTTCCAAATTCTGCGCCATTTCCTAAGAATTCAGGTTAACGCCATATCTAATTAATCAAGCAAGTCACACCCTAACCCTTTCTGATTGGCGGGTCTCGCCCTGCCGCTAATAACCCTTTCGGAACGTTCCCCGTTTCGTATTACCCCTTTTAATTTAGCCCTTATTTACGGTTTAATTCGTTGAATACAACCTGTCGACTTGTCTCAATTATTTTCAACCCTACTTGTAACCCTTTTCCGTTTGACATATTCGTGTACCCTTTTTACCCTTTTATGGCATAGTGCTTTCGCTTTCAGCACCGAAGAGGAATTTTTCTACCTGTTTTCTTATTATTGGCCGTACATTCAACCCTTGTGTGCTATTTTTGAACCCTTTCACTCTCGATGAAGGTTAAGTATTTACGTGGAACATAGTAATGTACGAGGGACATTTAACAAGTTTGATACGAGGGGTTTTATTTTAGCAAGAATTAATATTAAATAGAGATTGGATAATTTTAAAGAAGACAACATATTATTAGGATAACTAGACCGTATTTTCCAAATATACTGTCGGTGAGCTGCAAAAAATTAAACACATGGCAACATGATATTCGCTAGATAAAATATCAGTTTACACAACTTCATAATATATGATTATCATATCACTTTTCTTGCACAATGACTAAATGTATGATTGTCACTTTAATTTGGAATTAAATTTACTTATCATCAGCAAATAAATATAAGATAAATTAAATAGATAATATGTGATATCAGGAAGATAATAAGATTCGATATGTAAGAAAAATGTTGATTTTTGTGGTCTGTTCACACCACATATATATAAACAGTACCAATACGAACGTTCCAAAATACAAAAAGTGTCCCCGCTATGGGAGATGGCGCGGGTCTTTTGAGTTTGCGCAGTAGGGTGGAAATTTTATCGATCGCGTCAGAGCCGGTCCGACATTATTTGTTTGTTGTTATTCGTCGCCATCTTTGGTTCTGGATGCTTTTTCAAATTACAGAATAAAAAGTGGTTCATCCACATTGTTGTCGGTATATTAGTGCTTATAAACTTTCATTACTAACAATAATTTTTGTAAAGGAGTTTTTAATTTGTGATGATTAGATTTCCTGTTTGGTAGGTTAGTGACTTGTTTTGTTTAAGATGAAAGGACACAAGTGCATGGTGATTTTTTGCAAAAGTCGTGGATCAATACCAGGTATAAAGTATTTCAGGTATGTACATATATACGAAAATATTTTGCTTATCACATTATCCGATCTTCGGAACCGAATTTCACTAAAAAGCTTGTAAAAAAGGAAGAGAGTGTCTCTCATATACAATATAATATATATGTGGTCACTACCTAACCTTAGAATTAATGTATTTTTAATTTGGTGCATTAGTAGCTGATAATAATTCCCAAAATAGTCAATATATTCATTCATTATTAATTTTTGGTTTAGAAAAGAGTGAGGTTAAGAAACATATGACGTCAGATGAAAGTTAAAATAAAGCTCATCGTGTCGATGTTACAAATATTCGGACGCAATTTGGCAATTTACACTAAGCAGGGCACCGTCGGATCATCATATCGTCAGAAATGGTATGCATGGACCGCTGTCTTAAATCGAACTAATCGAAATTTTAATTGCAATATTTTTCCTAACTAACGAGTGAAATTTACATTAAAAAAGTTGAAATCCGGTCCTGTCGCAAAGCGTTCTCGAAAAATCCCAACAAACCCATTCAAGAAGTTCATAAAAATAAAAGAAAAATAATCTTAACGTTTCTTGAGCAATTCTAACTTGATTTTATTTAAACGATTCTTGCTTGAGTTCCATAAAATATTTTACCAAAATGTATTAATTATTAATAATCATTTGTTATTTTCTTCCAAACGGTAAGCTTTAAAGAAAGATGAAATAAACCTTTTTTGTTTGAATTAAATGATAATTAATAATAAAATAATTGTTTCGAAAATATCAGTGGCGTAACATATTTTTTGTTAAAATGGTATCGAGGCGTAGCTGTATCTACACCACTGGCTTGAGAAAACATCTTTTTGTGGTAAATTGTGTGGTTTTATGTCATAATAGTATATACCAAAATTTAGTGTAATATATCAAGAGATTTTTGATAAAAACCAAAGAAAAAATTTAACGCCCTGTATATCGAGAACAAAGCATTTTAGGACATGTATATAAATACGTTTTCCGATTTATAATTGATCTAAAAATCACCAATTAAAATAAGTACATATCATTATTTAACACCTTGTACATTTCGATACTTTTATAGGGCATCTCCATAATTCTTAGTGCTATCAAAACAGTAATGTAGGTGTCATGTGCTATTTTTAAAATGGTAAAATCAAAGTTTGAAAATTTTCGCTCGCTTAAGAGATACGGGGGAAAATCAAAAAATTGACAATTTCAAAATTACCCTATATTTTCTTGGTTAAAAGGGATACAGAAAAATGTTTTATACAGAAATTTCTTTATATTGATTGTTGAATAATCTGCCGAATAAGTATACGGGGCCAGGTAAAAAAGTTATCGGACCTAACCTCATTTTTTTAAATGGAACACCATGTATATTTTAATCTAACAAGATACTATTTTAAATTCTCCTTTCAAATCTATAACACACCATGGATGATATTGGTTTCCTGGGCGATTTATTTAAACATTATTACTTTGAAACGAAATAAAAGATTCAGATTAAGGCAAAAAATAACGGGAATCATCTGAAATGTTCGGAATATATCCTTAAATGGTTACCGTCTTTCCGGATAGCGAACAAAATATACATTTTGGGCCATTTCTTCGTTTTTTCCACTTTCAATATACACTGACATCATATCAAATTTTTCAAAATATTGATACGTCATTTTCGCAAATGAATATGTCAATATGAAATTGACGTTAAATGTTAATAGTCAATATAGTTGTTTCTAGGATATTAGCTTTTGTTCATGGTCTACTGTGGTTTAAAGTAATTAAATAAAATAAATTAAAGTAATAAAATAAAAAATAAAATATGTACTACTTACTATATATACAAATTTTGCAATACAAATTAATTAATAGTATATTTATCAATAAAATAAACAAATGTAAATTTCCCACGAGAAACATTGTCCATTTCTTTTAAAATTTTAACCTTTTACCCAACAACCAAAAATATTATTCGCTACAATTCAAATAACCCCAACAAGGTGTAAACAATATTAAAATGCACACATGCATACACATTCTCACGGACTTCTGAAGGGTTCGCCAAATTTTGGGCCCTTTGAAGGGACCTTGGTTCATCTGCATTAACCTGACGTAAGGTTACCTTCCCACGCATAACTATTACACAAATTTGGAAACAAGGACCCAAAACCCAAAAATAAATTCCCATGCATCGGTTCTGTATATTTACCTGTTTTTAGATATATGAAAGGATAAGGCAAAGTGAATACAACATATTGTAAAAGGTTTGAAAGGGATGCTAAAAGTAAAGGCGTTAATATAAATTGTTTAAAGGTTATAAACAAAACAAATTGTCAATAGACAGATAAATTCGCCGTATTCTTGTCTATTTTACATCACACCTTATAACAAAAATACTTCTATAAGAATCGTTGCCATATTGATGCCTCAGATTAGTTATCCTTAAATCTTTTACTCAATAACTAAATCGAAAATAAAAGTTTTACATGACACTTGCGACAAAATACTACCGATCATATTTCATTTTAGAAAGTCGATCTTTGAGGTCCTTTTAGAGACAATGATCTTATCTTGGTCCTTCTTGAAACCTGCAAACGTTCTATAGCAGAATCCCTGCGCGAAAGTAACCTACGCAATAATGCAAAATACACCTAAAAAAAGTGAGTTTTAGCAATGCGAATATTACGACGCGTTATGAGAGGCAATAATCGATGTGGGTTTAAATTTATTTACTTATGATACCTTAGGAACGGTTTCTATAAACATAATCATAATATCATAGGAAATATTAGCGGGCGATAAAGTTGTAATTATTATTAAAGAAAATATTGAACAACATTTGTATTTATTTTTATAGTTATTTTAACATAATATTATTCTCCATTCGTATGTTAAATGTACAATTTTTGAATTTCCCTGAGAAAGAAGTTGGAACAACTATGACATTTTGTGACTCCATTGCTGAGTTTCTCGATGTGCATGCGGATTCCTGCTCCATTTCGACATTAATTCACATATTTTCTTTTTCGGTAACAGAGCCAGCTATCATTTTTGCTATTCGACTTTTCGACGTGATGCTTCCATCTATATAACCCTCCGCTACGCTAGTAGGCACTCTTCCAATTTCCGTGTAGCTTTAGGGTTGCAAGGGAAGCACCACCCAAGATAAGAAGTGTGGACGAGGTCCGACGTAGACAATGTCCTGTATATTCCTTGGCGTTTTCTAAATTAAGAAAGGACCCCGCACGGAACATATGGGAATCGGTCCTCGGTTAAAAACTTTGATACTCGAGGATATTATCCAAAAATCGATGCTTATCAAAAGTCTCCATGGGTCCGAGGTCCGAAAATGCGATCCCGGTGAGCTACCTTCATCGCAATCAAAATAGTAAAAATGAGCAAATGCACTGGCAATAGTGTGTCAGGCTTCCATAGCTCCTATACTAATTAACTTAGGAATTTCATTCATATGCCGATTTATACTGTATTATATGGTGCATTTCAGGAAAATATTTTCCGATATACAGGGTGGCCCAAAAAAGTGTGGTAACATAATGCTGTCTTTTTTAAATGGGACACCCAGTATTTTATTACATATGTAGGTTCGTATTAGTGTCCTTTATAATTGCATAATGTTTAATTTCATTTGGTTATGTAGTTTAAGAGTAATAAATTAAAAATAAAAAAAAAGTTTTGGAGTCTTAGAAAAAAAAACTACCTAAAATAACCTTTTTTAACCAAGGCATTGAGTAGAGTTTAAGACAAGAGGTCTAGAGATACTGTGAATATAATAACGTTTATTTACGCAGGGTGTTCATAATTAGGTTTCAAACACGACACATTTCAAAATTATTTTTCTCCAGAGTTTCAAACGGAACCTGTACATTATTTGGCTATTGGATGTTGAATTCATAAGCATTCTTTTTTTTGTAATGGAAGCATATAAGTTATTTCTAGTCATTCACGAAATAATTGCTTTCATAAATTATGTTGTTTAAATACAGTTTTTATTATGAAAATTAAGCATAGGCGACGAATAATAATTATTAACTACAGAGTAAGTGTTTAAAATGCCTACCATGTTGATCTGAGCACAAGTTAATACGCTCTTCAAATGATCTATTTATATTCCTCAACATTTCAGATGAAATACTAGCAAGACGGCTCATTAGTGATGGTTATTATATGAATTCTTATTTTATTTCTAAGCCTACCATGGTTTTTAGGCATAACCAGCGGCGAAAATAGTTTTAAAAAACGCAGGAATTTAACTATTTATATTTTAAGTAGATAAAAATAAAGTATTTTATACACCAGAGGCGTTACTAGACTATAATACCCATAAGGCGAAATCTATCCCTCGGGCTAGTTGCTTAGCGCCCTTGGTACATAAATAATAATAATAATAATGTCTTTATTTCTGAATATTAAAAACAGACATATTTAGTACAGTACCTGTAAAAAAAAGCATTTATATACCAGAAAAAGGCGGGTCCAGATGAGGCATATTAGAATGCCCCTCTGATCGTACTTAACCTATATGTAATTTACCTTAAATTAAATTAATAATGAAACAAAAATAAAAATAAACATTAAAAATTTTAAAAAATTTGTGGCGTAGTGATTGGTCCAAGTGTTAAAAAAAGAAGTGAAAGAGAAAAGATCTATACAGTAATATGTCGTCCACCAAATTTAGCATAATGCAGCCTAAGAGCAGGAAGCGAAAGCTTTTTAAAATTCTCGGGTATAGAATTATGGTACTTAGCAATGTTGTAGGAAAAACTTCGCTCAAAAATGGCGGTTCGATAAAATGGTGACGTTATTTTACCTCTAAATCTAATATTACGGGAATGCACATGCGTTCTAAATACAATTCGGTTGTGTAAGTATGTTGGACAATTTAAATTTATAATTTTATGAAAATAACATGCTTGATGCAGTTCCCTCCTCTCTGCCATGCTCAACCAGCCTGACTCGGTTAACTTATGAGAAATGTGTTGATATTTTCTTACTCCGTAAATAAGTCTTAAACAAGAATTTTGGACAAGTTGAATTCTTTGCTTATCGGTAGCACTAATACAATTTCCATACACAACATCGCCATGATTAAATATCGAGAGCACGAGAGAATCGCATAGAAGCTTCTTTACGTTTCGCGATAAAAAATGGCGCAAATGATATAGTAATTTAAGTCTTTTTAGGCTTTTTGTATACAGCTTGACACATGCGCATTAAACCTTAAAGCACTGTCAAAAGTCACACCGAAATTGCGAACATTGTCCTTCACTGGTAACGCTGTATTGTCAATGTCAATCTTAATTAGATTTTTAACCGCATCCACATCAGATTTTCGGCCGAATATCATTACACAGCACTTTTTAGGATTAAGTATAAGGGAATGTTCCAATGCCAGTTTATTTAGTGAATCCAGTTCCGTACTTATAATTCTACAGCTCTCAACAGTGTCGGCCCTATTGAATGATTTATAAACCTGCTTGTCGTCAGCATAGTACTGGCCTGAGCATTGTTTAAGTGAATTTGAGAGTAATGATGTGTAGATAGCATACAGAAGCGGAGCCTTGTGGTACCCCATTACGAATCAAAACTGGAGCCGGAGATAACTATCATTAATACGTACCTTAAGAGAATATTTTCGTATCTGATACAAACATAAACTATAAACTATTAAATAGCTTATTTAATTACCATTTTTCATAAATCGATATAATTGCATTAAAAATTATTTTAAATAAAACAATATTTAAAGAAAATTTTTACTTTGGACACAATAACGAGAATTTATAATTTAAAAATAACTAAGAATATAAAATTTATATTTATAAAATAACCCGCAAAGGACAAATCCAGAAGGTTGTGCGAAAACTCTACGATTTGGAAGGGAGTGAGTTAACACACGTGTAGTATGCTGCCAAAATGAGATTATTATCGTACAGAGAACAGAAAAAAGAATGAAGGAAACATCTGAATTATGTAAAATCAGTGGTGTTTCCACTAAAAAATTTTTTTAATTAGTTTGGGGTATTTTAATGAAGATGGTAAATTTAAGGAACAAAACGTCGGAACACCAGTAAGTGTTGTATACCACTGAACGTAGATTTCGGCCCTCTGTCATAATTTAAAAAAAAATCCAGGCCAGTATTTAAAAAAATTAAGTTGATGATGGTGACGTAAAGACGAAACGTCGCACTTAAGATCTGATGATGTCATCTTGTTAGTGGCAGCTCGTGACCTATGATAGAGGGGGTTTACAAGTATGGTGAAATTATTCTTAAAATTTTATTTTTGTGTAACGACCAAACAATTTTTTTCTAGGCGTTTTAAATGTAGAAGCAAAAAAATTAATAAGAAAATGCGTTAGGTAAAACATATTTTTATTTATTTTTTAATTTTACACAAGGAAATACAACTTTTGGAAAATAAGAAAGGTTTTCTTAGTGTGTATAGTGCTTAAACGTAAAGTCCGTTCTTCGGTTCTTAATTGTAGAAAATTGATAAATAACAGCCTCATTAAAGTTTGGAATACCCTCTATGATTTTTTTTCATATATTTAATTTTTAAACTTTCTAAACGAAGACGAGAGCAATAGTTTTATGACGAGAACGAATCGAGCCACGAGACTGACAAGTTGGCATTCTTCATATTTTTTCAACTTTCTAATAAAGTCCCTAGATTTACCCTTTGTGGTCTGCGTTAAATTAATTTCGGGTTTAGGTCGTCCCGCATTCTTCATTTCATTTTTTTGCTCCAAACTCAAAGAGCTAAAGTTATTTTTTAAATAGTCCACCGTCAAACTATTAATTTTAACTTAATAAATATATAATATTAAAACATACACGCTCGAATTTCTAACTAGAGGTACGAACAGACAACGGCGCGGCGCACACTAAAATTGTGCGCCTTTCCCATGTTAAATCGCTATAGTCCCGCTATCCCCCGCTGTCTCCCGCTACCTGTTACTACAGAGAAACTGCATTATGCCTCGCCTACTTAATCGTCATTAACCTCGACCGAGGCACGGTTGCCGGATCGAGAGCCTATAATATACAGTTTGGTTGATGGTACGATAAAATATTAAGGAGGGTTGGACTTTATACGATAAATAATATTCAATGAATATAAATTAATATTTTTTATTCGTTTGCACGGGTGCACGTGCGCATGTGCTCCTGTGGAAGAACCGCCACTGCATTTTGTGGAGAATAAAAAGTAGCAATGACAAAGTGAAATTTATTTTTGGAGATCTTTGGTCTTTGATATTACTATAAAGGTATGACCATTGACTGGAAGTCAACATGGACCTGGTATTTATGTGTGATTGTTATTACGAAAATAAACACAACAAAAAATATGGCGATTCTATGTGTAGTATTTATTTTAAGAGCAATTGCGGATTAATCGTAAACCAGTTGTATTTGCCAAATTAACAAATTTTTAATGGGGATTTTGCAAGATACATTTGCGATAAATATGTCAATCTGGCTATGCTGCAATAAGGATCGAAACAGGTGGGAAATACTGTTTGCAGTCGTTGCGTAGGCTAGAAATGTACATTTTTCCATCTGTAGTTTGTAATATCTTTGGTTGCTATAGATGCTATTTATAATAAAAACCGTATTAGAGTGACCAATTCTTCTCTTGCGCCTGCAATGGCAATTATAACTGCACGGATTCATGCGCACTAAACCGTTCTCGATCAGCTGGCGCATTGCCAACTATCAGAACAGCAGTTGGTACTGTCGAAATCCCTAAAATACCCCCAGAACTAGAAATGGGCAAACCTGTTCGTTTTGATTACCAGTTAAAGCAGCTACTGGCACTTACAAATAGCAATTCAAGAAAGTTGCGACGAATTAGCTGCCCATATGCTTAACAAATAATGTGCACTGCTAATTTCAGCACCAGTTAGTTTAAGTAGCAATAGCTGCTTCGACCAAATAATAAACAGTTAAAAATAACAGAATATTCCATCTCTACCCAGACTTGCAGCGGCAATGGTATTTAAAACGGCGCTTGGGGCATTTCTGGCAATGTGAGACAGCTGAACGGGAACGATGTACTGCGCATGAATCCGTGCAATTTTAATTGCCAGACTATTGACGACTGTAATACGGATTCCATTCTCGCATCGCGCCCCCAATGCGAGCAGTATTGGGCCAGTACTGCGCATGAATCCGTGCAATTATAATTGCCATTGCTGGCGCAAGAGACACAAATTGCCGACTCTGATACGGCTTTAAACATGGCGACCAGAGCACACGTGCAACATTTTATTCGGAATCCAATATTCAATCATTCAAAAAATAATTTCGCTTAACTAGTCAATTTAAGACGGATCTAGTTTTACGTAACCCTGGATTAAACCCATGAATAGAAAAATAATTGTGTAACCCGAACACAAAAGTGTTTTTGAAATATTTTCGTGCATCTCAGAAAAGGTTAGACTTGCAAATCTTTGCCCCTACTCAGGTAAACACATCCGAAATTGTATATTTCTTTTTCTCTCCTTTGACCATCAGGTAAATACATGAAAAGCGAAATTTTTAAATATCTATTTCCTTGTCTAACTTCGTAGTTCGCTTGGTGCACTGAAGAGAGACGTTTGCGATTGTATTGGTACCTGTATTGTTAGAACCAAAAGGCATGGATTTGTGTAAGATTTGGGTACGTAATAATACGTGGGAAAGTAGTTTTATAGGAAATGGGTTGCAATGATTCTTTAGGGCTATGACAGCTACTGGCATCCATTCACTGACGTGACCGCAAGATTTAGATACTTTTAACTATTCCAAAATTATTAACAAAAATTGATGATCGTTTTATGATAAAATACTATTTTATGCGGTCGGTATGATTTATGAAATGGCACTGAAAGTAGGTATTTTCGGGACGATTTTTTTCACTTTCGATATCTATGTAGGCGGCTTTGACAATAACATGAACTTGTATTTTATTGTCGTTTCTTGGTATATGCGGATGATATTATTGATATTAAAATATTCAAGGAAATTAGAAATATCAATGACTGTAATATTCTTCAGACAACTTAGATCTAATAAATAATTATAATTGGTCCTTGAAAAATCATCTTCAGTTAAACGCTGAGAAGTGCAACGTTGTATCATTCACAAACTTTCTGTCATTAAACATGACTATTTGCTTAAAAATACGCTCTACTCATTCTGTGACCTGGGAGTGGTCTTTGACTCAAAACTTTCTTTCGTGCCTTATATAAATAAGGTAGTGGATGAATCTTTGCCGGGTTATGGATTTCAATAACAGTGATATCTTGAAGACTTTGTACAATTCATACGTACGGTCCAAGTTAGAATATGCTGCAGTAATCTGGGCTCCTAAGTACAATGTTTCTTTCTAATGCACTGAAATAGTGTGACAGAAATTGTCAAATATATCGCATTCTAAATAGTAAAATGCGAATGAGTACTTTTATTCGCTTAATATTAAAAGTATCAAAACCTGACACACCTGGATATTACAATCGACTTCCTAAAAGGAAAAATATAGCTCCATAAAAAAGCGAAATAAGTGTAGCAACTTATAAGGGGTTTAAAGAAACTAAACAGTAAAACTTTCAGCAAATCCGATTTAGCTAAAAGCCGTTTTGAAAAGCCAATTATGTCAGAAAAGCGCAACACCCTGTCACAAATAACGTGTTAATGGAGCAATCGTGAGCGTAAGTTTTTTTGGCGGATTTTGATCCGTGTAAATTTAATTTCGATTTTATTTGTGGGATAAATTATGCTAAGTCGTCGGGTAAAGGTGATCATACACTATCTTACAATAGCCTTAAAATTGAAAATCTCTAAAGACACTGACTTCATCTTAGCTACGAATCAGGTAAATGAGCTCTTTTTCCAATTTTTAGTGCGTCTGAGCGAGTCCGTGGTGTCGCCGCTTGAACTCATACGGCTGAGCCTATACAGGATGATACGAATTCGGCATTCACCATTCGGATTTCGGAAACGGTAAGAGATACGAAATCGGTTAAATTTGGGCAAAGTTGCGTAACAATTATGGGCTCAATAAAATGCCGTACAGAAATCTAAAATAAATACAGGGGCTTTCAAAATATTTCGAAAAATATAAAATTTTGCTTTTGGGTTCTCATTTTTTCCTGATTTTGTGTTTATTTTCGTAATAACAATCGATACATTGACGTGTACAAAACAGACGTAAATACCGGGTCCATGTTTGCGTCCAGTCAATGGTCATACCTTTATAGTAATATCAAAGACCTGTTATTTTCAATGTACGTATTTTTGCTTTATCAGTTAATGAACAAGGATACAATAGATAATGTTTTTCTTTGGAAACGAAATACAATTCCATTATATTAAAAGGAAATGGCAAAATTATTTTGTTTGATTTAAAATGTTTAGGTTGTGCAGTGACTGTTCTTCCACAGGAGCACATGCGCACGTGCACCCCCAAAACAAAACGAATAAAAAATATTAATTTATATTCATTGAATATTATTTATCGTATAAAGTCCGACCCTCCCTAATATTTTATCATCCCGTCAAACCAAACTGTATAGATCCGGCAACCGTGCCTCGGTCGAGGTAAATTACGATTATGACGAGACTGGCTCGCACGTGCGATTAAGTAGTGCAGTTTATCTGTAGTAACAGGTGGCGGGTGGCAGCGGGGGATATCGGGGATATAGCGATTTAACATGGAAAAGGCGCACAGTTCTTGTGTGCACCGCGCAGTTGTCTGTTCGTGCATCTAGTTAGAAATTGAAGTGGAGAATGCGGGAACACCTAAACCCGAAATTAATTTAACGCATACCATAAAGGGTAAATCTAGGGACTTTATAAGAAAGTTTAAAAATGAAATATATGAAAAAAAAATTATAGAGGGTATTCCAAACTTAAAGAGGCTGTTATTGATCAATTAAGAATCGAAGAATGGACTTTACATTTAAGCACTATTGTGTAGGGTCGATAAATGATGTGTATTTCGATAAATGATACTCGATATGATTTTAAACCATTTTACTTAAGGATTTAATCTAAAAAACACTGAAAAATAGTCTCGTGGCTCGATTCGTTCTCGTCATAAAACAGTTAACTATTGTTCTCGTCTTGGTTGCGCCTAATGACGTAGCCATAGATGGCGTAGTGGTATTAGACATCATTCGGTTTTCTTGATAACTCGTAGATGGCGGTAGTTCTTTCTACATTTAAAACGCCTAGAAAGTAATTGCTTGGTCGTTACACAAAAATAAAATTTAAAAAATAATTTCACCATACTTGTGAACCCTCTCTATCATAGGTCACGAGCCGCCACTGGTTATGTGTCCTTGCTTGATTCATTCGGAAAACAGAGTGAATCCAACTTATCACTGCCGGTTCTTGGTGTTGCCGGGCCCCTGGCGTTACCGTAATAGAACGGGCCCCACCAAAATATTCAGCCAAAAAAAAATGTCGACCACGCCACGACGATGAGCCCCACAAGGGCTGACAGGACCATGGACCCAGAGCGCGAGCCCGTTGAGCCCATACGGTAATTCGGCACTGCAAGTAATTTTATTCGTGGTAAAGATGATGGCCTTTTAAAATTATTATATTACACTTTTCTGGTCCATATTCAGCAATAGAATTTTAAAATTTCTAATCATTAACTTATATAATAATAAAATATATTGATGTTTCCGTATTCTATGGGAAACAGCAGTGACTCAATTTCTAGCGAACAACCAAACATATAATTTAATTTTCTGGCACAATAGAAAGGGATACCGTAGAAAATTTTACTTGGGCTACGCAAAGATGAATTATCGGTTAAAACACTTAAAAAGGTCTAATAACTTCCTCGAAGGAATCGTACCTTTCAGATCATTATGTTTTGAACTAGAGAAAAATATATTTTTGCACTTTTTATTTTTGTCTGTGATTCTACCTGCAATATGTATTGAACACGTGACAAAATAAGTATTTTACGCGATAATAACACTGGGAAACAAATTTCAACTTTTTTTTTGTTTCCTGAACAAAACCTATTTTTTTGGATTCAACTGTACCCAAGTAACTAAAAAATACCTATTAAAGATTTTAGTTGGCTCGCAAAAAAAAAAATCTCAATTATTTGTTACAAAATTTTAATTCATAGGCATATACAATGGACATACAAAATACAGATAACAATATATTGTTGGTTCAACAAAAGCAACTAAATAGCACATTTTTATCATTGAATCCAAAGTTTAGACACTCATTTTGCGCTTCTTAGCTTGCCTTTTGAAAGCAGCCTCTGGGGCATCTCTCGTAATAGTCCAGCAGTAGTCGGCTAACATCTCACAGTTCCATTTTCCCTGATATCTTCTTTCCATGTTCGAAATATCCTGGTGGAACCTCTCACCGTGTTCGTCACTTACAGCACCACAATTTTCCGGAAAGTAATCCAGATGAGAATCCAGGAAATGAATTTTCAACGACATATTACACCCTAGGTTTTGGTAACACAAAAGAAGTTGGGCAACCAGGTCTTTATAATTTTCTGCTTTTATGTTTCCCAAGAAATTTTTTGCAACCATTTTAAAGGCATCCCAAGCGTCTTTTTCCTTGCCTTCAAGTATGGAATCGAATTGCGCATCTCCGAAAAGTTTCCTAATCTGGGGACCCACAAATATTCCCTCTTTAATTTTAGCGTCACTGATTCTAGGGAACTTTTCTTTTAAATAACTAAAAGCACGGCCTTCTTTGTCCATTGCCTTCACAAAATTTTTCATAAGTCCCAATTTTATATGAAGTGGCGGTAGTAAAATCTTTTCTGGGGCAACTAATGGCGCGCTGGTCACATTTTTCTTTCCTGGCTCAAAAGACTCTCTCGGTGGCCAAATTTTCTTTCTGTAGTGATCCGATCGTGCTCGACTGTCCCATTCGCAGAGGAAGCAGCAGTATTTGGTATAACCTAGCTGCATTCCAAGCAAGATCGCCACAACTTTTAAATCCCCACAAATTTGCCATTTATATCTTTCATATTGTATGGTCTCAAGTAACAATTTCAAATTGCTATATGTTTCTTTCATATGGACTGCATGACCAATTGGGACTGAAGGCAATTTGTTTCCATTATGGAGTAACACAGCTTTAAGACTTACTTTTGAGGAATCAATGAAAAGTCTCCAGTCTTTTGGATCATAGTCCAGATTTAAAGCTGCCATTAATCCCTCAATGTCCCTACAGGCTACCAAATTGTTATCCATGTTAAAAAATGGTGTTAGGTTTTTCTGACGGCTTCGGTACACAGAAACTTTTACTTCATCTTCAAGTAAATTCCATTGTTGCAATCGAGAGGCCAATAGTTCTGCTTTTGTCTTGGGCAGTTCCAAATCCCTTATAAGGTCACTTAATTCACTTTGACTTATTTTGTGAGGCTTTTTACTTGGAAGTTCACAGACAAAATCGGAGTCTTGCGAGGTTGATGGGCCGGCGACATTTTCCGGTACACTACCGTTTGAATCCTCTTGATCATCATCAGAATGAAGGGTATATTCCTGAGGTGGATTAGGTATAGGCAACTCGTCACTATGAGGCACCGGGCGTATGGCGGATTGTAAATTTGGATACTGTATCGCAGACCTTTTTTTCTCTGAAAAGCCTTTTTTGATGGGAGGTGTCAAACAAAAGTAACAGTCAGTAACGTGGTCTTTCGGTTCTCGCCAGATCATAGGAACAGCGAAGGGCATCTTACGGTTTTTTCCACTTAGCCAGCCGCGAATGTTGGACGCACATTTGTAGCAGCAGATATGGGGAGCCCAATTTTTATCCTGGTCTCCAACTTTGCAGCCAAAATACAAGTGGTAAGCCTTTTTTATTAAAGGGCTAAGCGTACGTTTTTGTTTCACAAAAGTCATTTCACCACATATATAACAAAAATGATCCGGCTTATTTACACAAACTCGCGACATGTTGCTCAAAACTCTCTAATTTCTCAAATACGAACAGCTCTCGATCAACTGGTGGTTGAAATACAACTAACTAACAATTTAGGATTTATATTATATGTATTTAAACCCCTTATAAAGTACACCTGTTATAATAAATCCAGGTATTTCTCATTTAATGGTGAAATTTTCCCATATATTAAGGGCAGGTAGGTAAATTATCATAATTGGGATGGATCTATAAAACCGGAGCCAACTGAGCCTTTTGCAAGACAGATTGTTAATTAGTATAATAAAATAAGTAAGATTTTGCTATTTTGGTCTCGGAAACATTTTTGCTGTTCCCCAGTGTAATGTATATTTTATAAGAGCAGTAATTAAATGTGCGAAATGATTTTTTGGTCAGCAAGATTTTACAATTGGTCAGTAGAAGAAAACATGCCTAGAAGCAGTTTACTTCAGATGTCCCAGGGCACTGTCAATTTATGTAACTTTCTTGTGTTTTCTTTTGCCGAATACAGAAGGAAATCGGCTAGAAAAGGTGTAGCGGGGGCTGGTTTTCACTTGTTTTCCCAGGGCACTGTCACAATTCAGAAATGTTTGCTGTCTATAAGTTGTTAACCAACTAGTCATTTTGGCTGACCGATTACATTTTTCTGTTCGCAAAAATAAGAATATTTTGCTAACCAGTTAAATGATACCCATTTTGGAATGTTCGCATTATCTTGTTCCAGGTTGAAAAATGGGTAGATTGCAAGGGCATAAATTTTACACATTGCTTTTCATGAGGCTAGTTTTAAGAAACATATACATATTTAACAAGATAAAGGCGTTAAAACATTATTACTTTAGTTAGAGACACTTTTAGGGTTTGGTACTAATTTACCCTTATTTAGTTTGTTTTGTGGATTTTTTAAAGTGAATTAGATAAATGAATTTGGAAAATTTATTAGGTTAGTAGTTTATTGATAGCGCATAAAAATCATACCAGTAGACGGTCATTATTTTTTTGGTCACTGCTTCATGTAAAATTTCAAATGTAGTGTGCAAAATTATGCAAAATGTCAGGGCATGCGATAATATTTTAAACCCGAAAAAAATATGAAGACTGTAAGACAACATACGTTTAATATAACGAAGTTTTTACAAAATAATGTCCAAGATTGCCCATCAACTTCCCATCATCAGGCACCCTGTAGCTCCAACGATACTGACCCAAGTGCATGGTCTACACATTTATCGGACAAAACAAGGTTATTGGTTAGTTTATAGGTAGTTTGTTTTCGGGTTTCGGACACGTTGAAATAAAATTCCAATATTTGCTTAACGTTTCGGTTTATTATACTAAACCATCGTCAGAACTGTTTAGGTTGTGCAGTGACTGTTCTTCCACAGGAGCACATGCGCACGTGCACCCCCAAAACAAAACGAATAAAAAATATTAATTTATATTCATTGAATATTATTTATCGTATAAAATCCGACCCTCCCTAATATTTTATCATCCCGTCAAACCAAACTGTATAGATCCGGCAACCGTGCCTCGGTCGAGGTAAATGACGATTATGACGAGACTTGCTCGCACGTGCGATTAAGTAGTATAATATTATATATTTATTAAGTTAAAATGAATAGTTGACGGTGGACTACTTAAGAAATAACTTTAGCTCTTTGAGTTTGGAGCAAAAAATTGAAGTGAAGAATGCGGGAACACCTACACCCGAAATTAATTTAACGCAGACCACAAAGGGTAAATCTAGGGACTTTATTAGAAAGTTTAAAAATGAAATATATAAAAAAAATTTATAGAGGGTATTCCAAACTTAATGAGGCTGTTATTGTTCAATTTTCTACAATTAAGAACCGAAGAATGTACTTTACGTTTAAGCACTATTGTGTAGGGTCGATTAATGTTGTGTATTTCGTTCGATAAATGATACTCGATAAGATTTTAAACCATTTTATTTAAGGATTTAAACTAAACAACACTGAAAATATGAAGAATGCCAACTTGTCAATCTCGTGGCTCGATTCGTTCTCGTCATAAAACAGTTAACTATTGTTCTCGCCTTGGTTGCGCCTAATGACGTAGCCGTAGATGACGATTCGGTTTTCTTGATAGCTCGTAGATGGCCTTAGTAGTATTAGTAGTGGACTGTATAAGTATTGTTACGAGGGTTGCATGCGACGTGACGTTAAGATCCGACAGCTATACACACTAAGAAAACCTTTCTTATTTTCCATAAGTTGTATTTCCTTGTGTAAAATTAAAAATAAATAAAAATATGCCTAACGCATTTTCTTATTACTTTTTTTCCTTCTACATTTAAAACGCCTAGAAAAATTTCATCATACTTGTGAACCCCCTCTCTCATAGGTCACTAGCCGCCACTGCCTACAACACTTTCTAACGACGCCCATGCTCATTGGTAAAAAGTTTGAAAGCAAAAATAACTTTCACATTAAGCTCTTTTTAGGTCGATCAACCCGGTAGAAGTAGAAGAGACCGAAATAACTCTGCCGGTTATTTATGCGGATCCGCAATTTTTTTACCTAATTTTGAAACCCTCCGCCCTTTATTCCAAGAACTGCTAAATTAAAGGGATTCATTTTTCACTTACATCGTATAGTGGGTGACCCAACAAAGCCAGTTCGAGGCCCTTATTTCGCATAATGATTCGATCTTCGAAAAAGTATCGTATCCACTCGCGTGAAATCGGGCCATTGTGCGAGAAAGGAACAAAGATGCCGATATCAAATTATGTTTTTTTAGAGTAGGTACGTTGACCTAAAAGATTTGTACAAATATAGGCCTTTTTGGATTTTTAGGGTATGTGTGATGGACTGCACATGTTCGGGTCCTTATGGGTTTCTTTTTTTCTTTATTTGGGTAAAAATCTGTAGTTGCGGGTGGGGTATTCAAGCGCTTCCGCATTTTTTGTGGTCACCTGGTGAGAGTGAATATTGAATTTAGGTTCTTAATTTCACTTTCAGTTTCTGGGAATAATAATTTAAAAAATCCTACCTGCATGAGATGGTTTTTTAAATAAATTTTAATAAAATAATAAGTCGTGCTTAATTTACAGCCTTCCTAAAATTAAATTATGATTACTCGAAGTTTGGTAAACATAAGCTGGTTGCCCACCGTATCCGTATTTTGGAACACCCTGTACTATTATACCTAATATTTGCAAACAGCGTGTACAGGGTATCCCATTTTCGACACTTTTATAGGGTTTCTCCGTAATTGTGAGTGCTATCAAAAAGTAATGTAGGTGTCATGTGCCCTTTTTGGGTCAAACTTAAAATGGTAAAATCAAAATTTGAAAATTTTCGCTCGCTTAAGAGATACGGGGGAAAATCAACAAATTGACAATTTCAAAATTACCCCATATTTTCTTAGTTAAAAGAGATACAGGAAAATGTTTTGTACATAAGTTTCTTTATATTGATTGTTGAATAATTTGCCGTTTTCAGAATAAGTATATGGGGTCAGGTAAAAAAGTTATCGGACCTAACCTCATTTTTTTAAATGGAACATCCTGTATATTTTAATCCAAAAAGATACTATTTTAAATTCTCCTTTCAAACATATAACACACCATGGATGATATTGGTTTCCTAGGCGATTTATTTAAACTTTATTACTTTGAAATGAAATAAAAGATTCAGATTAAGGTAAAAAATAAAGGGAATCATCGCAAATATTCGGAATATGTCCTTAAATGGCTACCGTCTTTCCGGATAGCGAACAAAATATACATTTTGCGCCATTTATACGTTTTTCCAGTTTCAATATAAACTGATATCATATCAAATTTTTCAAAATGTTGATAGGTCATTTTCGCAAATGAAAATGTAAAAATGAAATTGACGTTAAATGTTAGTCAACATAGTTGTTTCGAGGATATTAGCTTTTATCTCATGGTCTACTGTGTTTTAAAGTAATAAAGTTTAATAAATCGCCTAGGAACTAAATATCATTCATGGTGTGTCATAGATTTGAAAGGAGAATTTAAAATAGTATGTTTTTAGATTAAAATATACAGGGTTTTCCATTTAAAAAAATGAGGCTAGGTCCGATAACTCTTTTACCTGACCCCGTATACTTATTCTGACAACGGCAGATTATTCAACAATCAATATAAAGAGACTTCTGTATAAAACATTTTTCAGTATCTCTTTTAACTAAGAAAATATAGGGTAATATTGAAATTGTCAATTTTCCCCCGTATCGTAAGTTTTCCAAAAAAAAAAAGTTAAATTAATATTATCTCGAGAATGATAACAGATTCTAAAAGAAAATAATACACAGAGTGTTCTATTCACGTTATCAGACTTGATAATACTTTCTAGTAGAAGCGGCAGCACTGCACGGCTGAAAATATTTTTAAAAGGGAGAGCATGTCCACTTATACCGGGTGATCGTTGAATTGGACATAGGAGATCCCATATTATTCTTGAGGTGAATGAACCCCCTGTAAGTTTTAAAGAAAAACTGCATCATAACTTCTTGAAGAGACGGATATGATAAACCGGTGTGTCCAGTTTGAATCTATTTTGGTGAGGGGTATGGCTAAATCACGAAACTCTCATAGTTCAGGTAATACAGTAAACACCAGCAAATAATTTCTATGACGCTATTGCCAAAAATTGACGCAAATCCACTGATGCTAATTTTCGTTTTATCAATATCAAAATTTACTTTGCTGGTGCTGGTTATATTGCTTGAATGATGAGAGTTTCGTGGTTTTGCCGTTTCACGTTTAATTGAATAGCTTAGGATAGGCCCACCAAAATATATTCAAACTCGGCACCTGGATTTACCTTGTCGGCCTTTTCAAGAAATTAGAATGCATTTTTTACTAAAATGTACATGGGAGCCAATATTCAGCCACTTACAAAAATTACATGGGATTTACTATGTTCAACTGAACGCGCCCTGTATATGCTATCAAGTTTTCAAAGCAATCCGTTGACTAGTTCTTCATAAACGTCTAATAGGCCATCCATCACTTTGTTTAATAAGGCAATTCCATATAACATCTTGTAGAGTTAAGATGAGGATCCCAAACAATCCCAAATTAGCAATCAGAGCCATCTATGTTGCATGAATTTAATTTAAAAAAATGCCGCTTTTTGGCAGGTTAGAAAGAGATTGATCAGCTGATCAATATTTCTTTTTTTAGCCGTTAATAATAAAGTTTTTCTATTTGGGTTTCATAATGGCTATATTATGAAATCCAAAAAAATTGAATAACCTGCCACTGAAACTGAAATTTAATTTTTTTGATGTTGGCAGCAAGTAGGGTTCGAATTTTAGGCTTACTTTGATTTCGTTGAAATTAGTTTTCTTGACATTATGAATTCGACAAAAAAATTTTATAGAAAACTTTAAAACACTAACCTTTAACCTTGCAAATAGATCATTTTTAATAGATATTTATCTGAAATACCTATACTCGGAAATATATAACATGCTGACGGTGTCCGTCAACTAATTTCTAGTCACAACTATAAAACAACATAACCTAAAAATAATAGAAATATCTTCCAGTTTATGCTCTATTTCTAAAGTTTTATTCAATAAAGTACTAATTTTATTTTTAATTCAATATAGTATTATACATATTACTTTATATACATATACATATTTATAGTTACTGTAGACATTTCCTGGGCATTAATTGTTATATTCCTCTCAGATTGTGTGTCGACACAATATTTTGTTCAATAGTACCTATTATTTATTATTGTGTTCAATATTTTGAACTTTGTTCTGCCCGCAACATAACTCAAGATTTGCATATTCTTTTTAAAAGTTTTTCTAGATTATTTTCTGCAATTTCTCGTATTCAGACGGAGTACAACTTTCCTGACGCATTTTTATTAACTTTAATAATATATTTAGTTTTAATTATGACGGATGGGAAGAAGCTTTGTTGTGTTCAATTGTTTCTATCATGGCATATTTGATACTTGTAACATTTTATGAAATTATAAAAGTATTGCCAACCCAAAAAGAAAATATTAATTCAAATGGAAAAAATCTACTCTATTTTCAAAGTTTAAAGATCCAAACAGAAAAAGTATTATAAAATACACGGTTCATAAGACAATTAGAGCACTTGTACGTTAGAAAACTCCCCGCTTCGCTGGTCGTTTTCTAAATTAAACTCGTGCTCTAAGATAATGTCTTATGAAACTGTCGATTGGGGTATCAACAAGTTTCAGGAAGATCTGTGACAAAAATTTGAAAATTGTTATTATTATTATTCTTATAACATTATATTACATTATTCACAGCGTTTTCCAATCCTTTAGCTTTACTAATCCAGTTTTAGATTATAAAAAAACTAAGTATATTTGGCTAAAGGTTCGCATAAAATAGTGCCTGCTGCTTGCTTGTCAACCTGTGATTAAACACAGCTCTGAATTATTGAAACTAACGAAATCAGGAGCCCATGGTCGAATCGAGCTTAATCATTCCAGAATGTTTTCCTTAAAAAAAAATTGAACGTATTGTATCGCATGTTTATTTGGTGTGCCGTTGAAGGAGCCTTGCAGACGAATTTTCAGGTACAAAAGCCATTTTATATCGTATATACGCATATAAGAGTTATTGACAGGCGACCAGTGGTCTCTGACAGCTTTTGATTTGCCACCCCACGCCGAAGAATATTTTCTCAATTCTCAATGAATAAGGCCTCGATGTTTTTCAATTTCAGTATCCGATTAACTTGTTTATTCAGAAAATGTCCGGTGCAGGTTTTACTCCTTATAAAGTTTTTTTTTGCTTTCTAAAGAATGTAGGGAAGCGAACCAAAAAAGAAGTCTAAAGAGGTTTATAAATGTCTATGGAATTGCGAATGTAAAAAACATATTTACGCAACGAAAATAGTGTGAATTCTTGACAGGGTTTAGCTGTGATAATACGCATAACCTTGGTAAAGAGTTGATAGGTTCGAACCTCACGGCCGATAAACCAATTCGTACTTGGTGGATTTTTATTTTTTATTTATTTATTTACATATTACATATTATTTTTTTTTATTATCAAACACAAGCACTATAGGAAAAATCCTTTAGGGCACTCTGGGAGTGGTGCGTGTGTTCAAAAAGCAATTCACGTTGGTTTTGAATCGTTGGAGGATATATTCGTTGGGAAAACGACCTCGGGAAGGTCGTTCCATAAGAATGAAGTCCTCCAGATGAAAGAGTTCTTAAATAATGAAGTTCGGGGAGTACTAAGCTTAACCACATATGGATGGGAGGCAGTGGTTCGTCGTGTATTTCTGCTATTCGCCGCTATGGGCGGAATTAAGAGGGCAAGGTCAGCTGAGCACTTCCCATGAAAATATCTGTAAAAGAGAGTCAAATCCCCAACCTGTCTTCGATGTTCTAGGCTGTCGAGGTTCTTTGTCAGCTCGTGGTCTCCAATCAGACGAATAGCCCTCCTTTCGATGGAATCCAGTATCCGAAGAGTATGAGACATGAGAGCAGTACTCTAGTGATGGTCGAATCTGGGCTTTGTATAGTGTCAAAAGTTGTTGAGGTGTGTACAACTTTCTGGTTCGGAAGAGTACACCAAGTTTCTGAGAAGCTATCTTGGCGATTCCCACAACATGGTTATGCCAAGACATGTTTCCTCCCAGATTGACGCCCAGCAAATTAATAGATGAAGCCAGTGGGATTGCGTGTCCGTCCATGCGTCCCAGCGAGAATATCTTGTTAATTATGTAAACAAGCTTATAATGAACAATGTATTTACAATGACCAGTCCTTTGACAAGGACATTTTGATTTTATGACTTATTGAACAAGATTTTGAACATTTTTATGCTAGTTTCGTACCTATTTCTATTTTGAGAGGCAAATTATGTATTCTGATCATTCCTTAGATGTGACGTTAATGATATCTGTCCGTATTGCATGAATCTGTACTTAATTTTTGTAATGTATTTTAAAAGTACGCAAGAAACTATCGAAATCCCAGCCTTAACCAATTAAAACGTTTGATCATCAACGTTATAATAACATTGGCGACTCTAGGCATTCTTTTAAAAGTTCAACAAACTATTGCAACACTCCAAATTAAGTGTAGAATTAACATCGCCTAATAATATAACGATCTATATTTTACAAATTATATTACGTAAATATTATTAAAACAAATCTAGCTCGAAATCGGACACCGCAAAACCTTTTACGTCAAACGAAGACAAATAAAAGTAAATTTTACAAACTTAACCTGAAATTCGAGACCTTTTAGCCGATCTGAAAAACTCCCACGTTGTCCAGTGGCTCTAGATGACGTAACATTAGATCAGACTGTACCTACGACTTCCCTTTCCGGGTGCTGAACCACCCTTCATTTTTGAGAGATTTAGGGAATATCGCATAGTTTTCATCCGTTACAGGACCGGCTTGTTAAGCATTTATATTACATCTAGCGAAATGATATAAGATTAAAATCTGCATTTTCACAATATTTGCAGAAATAAGTCAGTTTTAATCAAATGAATCATTTTTAGGTCTTAGCGTATACTAAATTAACCTTATATTGTTCAGTTACAAATGGGTTTTCAGAGACTTAACTTGATGGTCAAGAAAAGTTTGTATGTCGTAACCTCTTAGGACCAGAGACTGACAATTTTGTTAAGTTTATGCTTTTGAATTTTTATAAAATGCTTTATTTTGTTATCTGTTTATAATTTTCTTTTTCAGGCATTGGTTTGTTGTTGTTCGGGTTTAGGTCTGCAAATAAATTGTTTTCGAAAAAATAATAACATCCTGTATATAGCAATTGTTTATAAGCCCAATATTTGGTAGGGGAGACCGTGGAGGATTGTGACAATTTTTACTTAAAAGAACATATCTCAATCACCATTATGAAAAAAATCAATCAAAGTCAATAAAAGTTATAAGGTTTCTGACAAAAATCACGAGAACTGAAACTACGCCCTTCGTCACAACTCTCCTAACACCCAGGTGAATTGTGACAGGGACCAAGGTAACTTGTGACAGCTGTGTATAGACTATATTTAATAGATAAAATTACTTTTATATGAATTCTAAACAAAACACACGTTTTTTTGCATAAAATTACTTTAATTGTCATTTGGCATAATTGTAGGAACTACAATAACATGAAACATTAACATAACAGTATTAAATCATTTATAAGTAATTATGGCATCATTATATCAAACTTAGGTTGTAAGAATTGACCAAAGCAAGCGAACAGAAACAGAAAAAAAAAACATTGCAATCGAATCTGAACAACTTAAAAGTTTATAAATGTCACCCTTTAGGAAAAAAATGCAATTTTATTTACCTTTTCGGACTATTTAAAACCAGCTTAATTTATAAACAAACACCAAGTAACCGGCAAAATAACCACACAAAAACACATAAACTCACAATAGTTTTCGCGTAGATTTGAATGCGTCTCATGAATGCCACCCTTTAGAATAAAAATGCAATTTTATTTACCTTTTCGGACTATTTAAAACCAACTTAATTTATAAACAAACACTAACCCGATCAAAAACCAGCAAACTAACCTCACAAAAACACATAAACTCACATTAGTTTTCGCGTAGATTTGTAAGCGTCTCATGAAGACATCTAAGTACCGTACCATTCAATATGAATTAGTATTTTAAAGTGCTACTGTGTAGACAAAAATACGCCCTTATTGTATAAGGTCTCATCGGGTGGTCTGGAAAATAATATAGTTTTTACGTACGTATTTGACATCTAAAAAGTTTGAAAGTGAAACACCTTTGAGTCTGGTTGACACGTTCGGATTTATTCGGTCTATCGATATTGTGCTACATTGGGTTAATATCTAAAAATACAGCGTTGCCACTTTCGATGTTTTATAAGATTATATTCATAAATTGGGGAATTTCCTTCTGTAATATTGTTTCCTGTATAATTATAGTCTTGGAAATGGCAACCGCGCTAGTTAGCGCGCTATTTTCCTAATATGAACGAAGCATTTGGAAGAGTCTATAATCTATATGAAAGGGAGGTCCTGTCTGTCAAATTATTTCATCATTCTTCAGAAAAGGATTAATAAATTTTATGTTTAGGCCAATCCATTAGAAATTAGCGTATTTGTTATTTCTGAATTTCTATTGAGAAAAAATTTGTATCAAGTGCTGTTGCTCTATTTGTGCGGCAGTGTTATTATTGTAAAGGGTAATTATGTGTTAGTGTTTAGTGCTTTTGTGTAATCTTTAAAAAAACTAATTTGAAACTCGTGGGTGTGTTTCTTTAAGTGATTTAGTGTAATTTGTTCTGTTCACTATTTATTTTTTTCTCTCGCCAACATGCCGGTTATGTTGCGAGATTGGAAAGAAGGGGGAATAAGCTTATTATGCAGTCCAACACTATCATCAGGGCATGTGATGTGCATAAACCTCTTCCCATAGAAAAAATAACTGAAAGTGCCTGTGCCCTGGATTCCTTACTCGTGCGGCGGCCTGGATTTAATTTCTAAGTAAGCTAAATATTTATTTTTATAAGAATCTAAAGTTTTACACTTTTCCACAATTTGGCAACATTGCGGAAGAATATCTGTTTATTACACAGCTGGGCAGTGTAATATGATTGTGCCGCGGAGTGACCCGTGGGTTTATGGGTGAATTACCCCACTTTTTAAACGATCGATTAAAATAAAAAAAAATAGTAGCACTTCCTAGGACACCCCAGGAGTCACCCATTTAAATATAATACGTCATTTCCATAACACCCGTATAAATCCCCATAAGAAATTTAAAAATCGCTCTCCCATTGACGTCACTGCGCGCGGCAGACGAAATTGGGGTTAGATATCTTACCATTAGTTATTGTATCATGTCGCGAGAACTAACCTATTATTATTAGGAATTAACTAGACCGGTCCTGTTGTGCTCATCGCTGGTCCAACCGAACAACAATTCGAATCGAAGGGTTCTTGCCAAAAACCGAACTCTCATTTAATACGTCTTTATTGGAAACTCGAATAGGGCCGTGCAGAAGGGTAAAAGACCGAATTTGGGGTGGATTGTGTAATTTCTGAACTCGTTTTTGCACATTGTTTTAATGCCCGGAATGGGGTGGATGTAGCGAGGGTGCTTACCACCGATCGCTCTTGGCTAATGTTGCGATCTACCCCTTGCGATTGTCGATAATTGATTCGTTAGATTTGCTGACGTCATCTCGATCGGTTATCCGCTTTTACGGAAGTAATTTACTTAACATTTTTAACCGTTTAAGGGTGAACGCAATTTTCCGAAAAACAACCAATAATTTGGGTTCTAGATTGAAGTAACCATTACTTGATGAAAATTCAATACGAATAAATAATACTTCTAAAGTTAGGAAGATGATAAATCGCTCATACATATGAAACAAAATCTTACAGATCTGAATTGCACTACTTTTTATAGCTCTGGCGATGTCGAATATTTGTCGCTGCTTATTCTGCATCAGTTATTTGAAATTCATAAATATAACCATTTCCAACATAATTCCGATATTCATCACTGTGGTACAAGATTGGCTAATTTGATTCGACCTATACCCATGCTTAAGATGAGGATCCCAAACAATCCCAAATTAGCAATCAGAGCCATCTAAGTTGCATCAATTCAATTAAAAAATATGCCGCTTTTTAGCAGTCATCAGCTGATCAATATTTCTTTTCGTGAAGTTTTAGCCGTTAATAATAAAGTTTTTTGATTAATTTATTGACATTTAGATTGCTTGACATGTTGAATGGGGTATCAACAAGTTTCATGAAGACCCACCAATGTTGTCAACAATCCTTGAACTTTACGAATCTCGTTTTAGATTAGAGAAAAATTAAATATATTTGGCTAAACCTTCACATAAAATAGTGGCTTGGCTTGGCAACCTTTGATTAAATGCAGCTCTTAATAAATGCATAAACTATTCACTCATATTAAATGTGTTTAGAAAACTACAACGAAAAAAAAAGTGTAATTAACAAATTCCTTAAATTGCATGATTTTTATTCACTGTGCATGTTGTGGCAATCGCCAAAGTAGTTTCGCAGAAACTTGGTGTACTCTTCCGGACCAAAAAGTTGTACACACCTCAACAATTTTTGACACTATTCAAAGCCCAGATTCGACAATCACTAGAGCACTACTCAATGTCTGGAGCTCCGCATTCAAACATATTATTCGGCTACTGGATTCCATCGAAAGAAGAACTCGTCTGATCGGAGACCACGAGCTGATCAACAACCTCGATAGCCTGGAACATCGAAGACAGGTTGGCGATTTTACTTTCTTTTACAGATATTTTCAAAGGAAATGTTCGATTACTGACATTGTCCACTTAATTGTACAATCGTGCCGATAAAAAAAAAATAGCACAGTAAAATCTAAAAACTGGGAACGGAAATACATATCTCATAGACTATAAAAATAGGTTACATAATTTGAGGTTTGTATTTTGCGATACGAGGTGGAATCCAAATATGTTACTTGTTTTATAAAATTGAGCGGAAGTTTATATGGAGGAACTAAATGTATTACGCATTTTTTATTAAGAAAAAGTCAAATGTTTTATTTAAAGTATATTTAATGTCACCAAAAAATGAAAATAAAACTGAATAATAAAAGAAATTTAACAGAAAGTAAAAAAATATACAAACACAAATTTTTCGTAGCAACATATTTTTTTTAATATGTAGTCATAGAACATGATTGATAATTAGTATTCTTCTATTTTCATCTTTAGCAAACATTCTAGGGGAACCTGAAACTGCTCCTAATAATAGTTCGATGCCTTGCTATTTTTTATTTTGCCAACAATACGGTATTTCTGTTTACTCCCAGTTCGCCTGCAATATCCCTAATACAAGCACCATCTCGCAACTGACTGTAGATAGCAGCCTTTTACTGGGGGGTTAATTGTGTCATATTTAAAAAAAAGTAGAGTATAGTAAAAGAGATAATTGTGCTAGTGTTATTGCAAGTTTCAACAGTTTATTTTTCACATTTGTTTGTTTTTATTATTTAATATTAGTCATTAGGATACACCCTGTATAAAATATGAAGTAAGAAGCGCCTCAGGTAAAAATTGGGGAATTTTATTTCAGTAATTTTCTTTTTATTTACGTTTTAACTTAGACTTAAATAGATCGTAATACCGCGAAATTAACTACTGAAGATAGATTTGCTACAAACATTCCTATGACAGCATGTTGCAATACAATTCACTTATGCTTTTTCATGGGAAAAGATTAGATCCAAGCTTCAGTGCGTATAAGATATAATTAAAAAAAAACTGATAACAATATTTAATAAGTATCATATGGAGGACTGCCATAAGTGTCATAAAGATGCTGCCAAAAATCTATGCTGTAGTGACTCCAGTTGTTGCCCATGCTTAGTTCGTTTCCTATTTCGAGATAGTATACATCGTCGGGTTCTACAGGATTCCATATTAATGAATCTAACGTGGGGTCAATGTCTGGTGTGGGAGTCCTAAAAATATTTACAAAAAAATAAGCTAATTCCCTCCAGGTGAAAAGGTCATTATTTTTCGAAATATCTGGAAATATCACATATCGCCAATAAAATTGTTACTCCTACTCCCATGTTTTTGGAACAATCAAATTTGAGTATTTTAAGGCAAAAGGAAAAAATATCGATGACCTTTAAGAAAAATTACTTTTAATAAAAATAAGGTGTCAGAATACTTATTATTTGAATACTAATTCAGAAAAAATGTTTGCTTAAAGCAGAATAATCAGTTAAAAAATATAAAAACAATTGTGTATTATTTTCTTTACTGATAGAATTTGTAAACGGAACACCAAAGACATTTAAATAAAAGGGAGGCAGAATTGTTTACATTTTGTCCCGATCGGAAATCATTTTTAACAAGTCAATAATGACAAATTTTGTGCTGGTAGCCCTAGCCCCGATTACGTATCGGTTTCTGTCAGAATAATTCACTAATTTGGAGCAAATTTTTAGATGGAGACTTGCGCAGTTTGTTTTAACAAAACTGTCATGGCCTTTTCTTTGTGTTTATATCAGAAATTAACCTCAAAAACCAGTATTTTGAGATTTCAGGAAAGAAGGACAAAATACTGATAGAAACTTGGACATCTAAATAACTTTGTCAGAGTCCTTGTCCGAGTTTATTTTTACGACCAAAGTAAATATAAACTGTAAATTTTAAGACAAATTTTTCAATTATTAAATATGCCATTTTGCAGATTTTATTATTTTTAATTCATTTGATAGGTTAGGTTTCTGTGAGTTATCCATTTGGAGAATAGCAGGAACTATTCAACCAGTTCGCAACCCGTTTAAATCGGTTGACAGTTTGCTTGTACGAACGAAGCTAATATTTGTAGTTCTATTATATTTTAAAATTGTTTAAGGTGTATGAAGTTTGCTATAAGAATTCTTAATTCTAAATATTTATTAGAGAATTAATTCTTTTTACCCTTTTTTTTTCCATTGAATTCGGTGTATAACGTCAATGCAAGATGTTAATACCCAATTTAGCATGCAAATAAAGCTAATTAAGATTGGGCATGCGCAAGGCTTAATTAAAAATTATTTATCTAAAAGAATGAACAGGCCTGTACTTAAAATTTGTTGCGTTTACAATTAACTATAAAACTATTTCTTAAGAATTCTTTCATTTGGAGGACTTCATCCTTGTGGAACGACCTTCCCGAGGTCGTTTTTCCCAACGAATATAACCTGCAAAGATTCAAAACCAACGTGAATCGCTTTTTGCGCATACGCACCACTCCCAGAGTGCCCTAAAAGATTTTTCCTATAGTGCTTGTGTTTGATCATAAAAAAATCTTTGATTTGGCAACGTCTCGGGTAATCAAATGCAGAAGAATAAGAAAATCGTCTCTTACTCCCCCGATACAGCCGGCCAGCGCGCTGGCTCGTCGTGTCTTGGAATGGCGATGTAGTCTCATTGTTAAATAACAATGTTGATGTTCCGCGGCAAAATCCCAAATCGGACCACTCGGTCCACTGATAAATACTCTGAACGTAGAAAGCAATCTCGTCTCGAGATACTTCTAATAGGCCACTTTACCTGGTGTGCCCTGTATATACTGTAACTATCCAGAGTGAGACCGTTCGTATTACTTACCCATATTTTGCAAAATTAGTCCACATCGTTAACATTTTATGCCTCATTTGCAAATCGTTTTCACTTAAATCCTGTGACCGGTTACGCATTTTCCAAATCCAAAATAGTTCATCACCATGGAAGGCCACTAAAATAAGATTTTAATAATTTATCCATACAACTTTCTAACTTTCAGCTGGTCGCCACGAATGGAGTCCTTAAGAGGACGTCGGAGTCAGTCCAAATCTCCGATTTGCCCCTGTTCATTACCCGCTTTGTAGGCACGAGGCGAATTGGATCTTCCCTTGCCGTTAGAACAATACGCCGACAGAAACGAGGATAATCGGAAGAAAGAGACGGAACCTGATCGGGGTCTAGACTTCAATTTTTAGCACTGAAAAACGAAGCTTTCTCTTTTTATAAAAACGTTGCATTTAAAAAAAAAATGTGAAACAAAGGATGTCTAAGTTGTATTAATAATTGGAGGAATGTCCATAATTTCCTTCTACGTGGAACAGTAAATAAAATTAAACCAAAAATCTTCCGAAACAAAAAAATATATACTTTCCTCCAATTTTAGTTGCTTTACAAAGTTTTTTTTCCTTGAACATTTTTTTCCTAAAACAGAAATAAACGCCTGGGGAGAAAATTCGTTTAGAGGTACTCTGGAATCCACATACGACCTTTGATGGCACGTAACGATAGCTGATTTTTTGACAATTTACCTTTTTGGCTTGGTGCTCATTCTAGGTTTACTTATTTCTATACTTTCGTGGAGTTTGTATTGATGATTTTGCCCGGGAAAAACAGACAAACAACTATCTACCATAGTCTCACTTATTGTAAAAAATGTGCTTACTTGTATCATTGCCACGTCCAGCTTTCTCTTGCTCTCCAACATAAGAGTACTTGTAAAGATATACCGGGGTATAGTTTGACATTATCCTTGCAGCTTCATAAATGGGCCGAACAAACTGATCATCGGTTATAAACTATAATAAGATTTAGAAACATTTACCAATTATGTTATAGGTATGATAATCTACAATTTATATTTTGACCTTTTTCAAGAAACATATTTGTTATATCAGATGCGAGTGTTGATCTAGCGTCGGTTCTAACTTAATATTGGGTTCTTTCGAGAAAGCCCTTCAAGTGCCGAAAAAAATACTTCACCCAATACCTGTATAAATTCCTCATCAGATAGCGCCGCAGGCTCTGATCCAAAATAGTGGTTTTTAATATCCAAAGACACTGCCACTTCAGTTACTGCATCTGTTGTATTTAAGTTCATGTCTATTGGAACAAGTTTTGTAGGATCTAAATCGTACGTAACAAGGAATAATCGTAACCAGTCAATATCTAAAAATCAATTTAAACATTTTGATAAGCAAGAAGTAATCATTTTTAAATAAGTAATCCTTGCAATTAAACATAATGTAGATATATCTACATATTCAAAACTTCGTTCTTTATTGAAACGGCAAGCTCAAAGTTATAGGCAAAGAAATCTAAGATTTTAACGAAGGATGAAATCAACAAATGTATCCAGGAAGCTCCAGATAAAGAAAATTTAACGATTAAGGTAATTTACAATGTTTTAATTTCTATTTAGAATACACATTTATTTATTTTTTAGGCGGCTTTAATATTTGGTATTTCTGGGGGCTGTAGAATGGATGAGTTAGTCCGAATGACTCTACACGATGTAGAAGACCTAGAATCTAAGCTTTTAATTAGCATATCTGATTCGAAGATCAGCAAACGAAGATCATTTGTAGTTAATCAGATGTACTTGAATGTCTATCGAAAGTATGTTTCGTTAAGACCAGAACATAATAATATGAACAGTGACCGATTTTTCTTTAAATATCAAAGCGGATAGGGGTGTAGACAAGTGGTAGGAATACATCAATTTAAAAAATTGCTACTTATTTGAACTTGGTAAATCCGACAGAATATACTGGTAACTGCTTTCGTTGGTCTTCTGCAACAATATTGGTTGACTCTGGTGCCAAAATAACTAGTTTAAAGAGACATGACGGATGGAAGTCATCAAACGTTGCTGAAGGATATATTGAAGAATCTCTTAACAATAAGGTTGAGGTGGCAACAGTACAAAATATTCAACAAAATAACCCTACTGCCTCGCATGTTGTCCAAAATGTTTCTCATAGTTCTAATAATGTTCCTCCAATTTTCAATAATTGTACTAACAGTCAAATAAGTGTGCATATAAGAAACTAATTTCAAAATGTATTCTGCAATTCATTGAGGTTTTCAAATTCCTTATGAACAGAGTGTTTTCAATGATTTATATAGAACACTAACAACTGTAAGGAAATATCATTTCCTTACAGTTAGGAAACTAATATTTCCTAACAGTTATTTCCGTTGCCTAGCAACGACTAAGTGTAGGGAAATATTGACTTTTTCTTTCAAAAATGTTATCAAAATATCAATTTCCGAACGATTTTTGTAAAAATTTTTTTTTCCAAATTTCTGTTCTGGACTCATATTAATTATTATATTAATTATAATCTGAAAGCTAGAATATTTTTATTCTATTCTATAATTTTAAAAAATCTTACATTTGGTGGCAGCGCCTGCTTCCTGACTGTCAAACCCAATAATAAAAGGAACCTGATGAAAATCACCCTTGGATAGTTTTTCGTGACTTTTCCATGTTATTACAGATTGGTCACTTTCAGGTTCTATCACAGGTGCGAAAATTAATCCATTTCTCGGATTATCTATCAGTGTACTCTAAAAAATAGTTAAAGTTTGTTTAATACAGTTTGATAAGCTAAAGTAAAATAGTGTTCTACTTACAAAAAGATCTGTTTTTAGAGATTCTAAATGCAAAGTTGATGAATTAACTTCTCTCAATTCTTTTATTAAAGTATTGCTATCGCTGGCATTTATTCCCAAAGCTGCTCCAATACAGAATGCTACAGCTCTTGCTGGTCTGGAAAGTGCCCATATATTTATCGACGTACCACTTTGAAGAATTACTTTATGAATTAATCCTAAAAAAGACATTACAGACTAAAAAAAATCGATTTCACAAATGGTAATGGAAATCGGAAGCCATTTTTTTTTGTTTAATCAGCGATTTGTGATATGACAGCGATTTATGTCAGTCATCAATGAAAATATTGGCACTACGTTTTCTGTTAATGTCAAAATCTAATTTGCTGAACTATAAGAATTTCGTGTAGTTATTTTGCCATCATATTTAATTGAATAGCTTTGAATTGGCTCATGAAAATATATTCAAACTCGGCATATGCATTTATCATATCGGCCTTTTCAAGAAATTATAATAAAGTTTTTCTATCAAATGTACAGGGGAGGTAATATTCAGCCACCTCAAAAATTACATGGAATTTCCTATGTTCAACGTAAGGATGTTTCACCCGGGATATCCTTTTGATCAAAAGTTTACCTTTAGTCTGTGCCACTTGAGACACATATGAAACAGCTCCAGATCCGGCACTCTGGCCAAAAAGTGTCACGGAATTCTTGTCACCTCCGAACATCTCTATGTTCTCTTGGACCCACTGGAGTGCTAAAATTTGATCTTTTATGCCCCAATTGCCTAAGGCTTCCTCATCTTCCGTACTTAAAAATCCTAAAAGTGCAGAATACAATTTAAGGTTTATTATTAATAAGAACCATTTGTTGAGAAATTTGTAATAATTGATCAAAGATCTGATATTTACCAAATACTCCTAATCTGTAGTTAAAGTTAACCACAACTACATCTTTCTCTAAAAGAAAATCTGGTCCAAATCTGTAAAAGTCAGCATTACCATGCAAGAAGAAGCCTCCATATACATATACCATTACTGGTAATTTCTCTGTTGCGTTCATCTAAAAAATGTTAAGACGAAGTCTAGTAAAGGGTAGTACATTAATTTTAGAAATTTTACATTACACAAATTATAAAAATGATAGAAATTACAAAATTAGGGTGTAAATACGTTTCAATTTGAATTTATTTGTTGTAGTGAAGTCTGACGGGAAACACGCAAGGGATCATTTTCTAAAAATAATACCGTTTCATTTCAAATTTTGCAGCTCGCAGCAGAAATGAGATAATGGAATGAATCAAAAAAGGAAATGTTTAGAATACATCAAAGATGACAAGGAACAGTATGTAAATAAAATTATGCACCTCAATTTTCGTATAGGGTGTTTTGAAATTAGTAGCTAGAATATTAGCCTAGATCTTGGAATACAGAACAACAGTTTGATTTACTCCTGTATAATATAGCCTAATCGAAAAATGTTACTTTATAAAATAATTAAGGAAAAACACAATAAATGGATCTACAAACTGATAACAAAATTATGAAAATCGCATAAAAAATAAAATATTAAACTTGATCAAAATTTCAGCGTGGCGGAATTTTGTGCCGGCGAGTCTATATTGGATCCATTTTTACTCAAAAATTAACTTTTTACTGCGCACCCCATAAGTTCTACGTATCCATAGTTGGTCGGTGAAAATAATATTGTATAGGCCAGGGGTCGGAAACCTTTTGAGACGGAAAACCCAAAAGTTATAAATTACACAATTTCTCAGTTTTTAAAGAGCCACTAACGGCCGCAATTTGATATCGAAAGAGACACAACTTGACATCGCGAGCCGCAGGTTGCCGACCCCTGGTATATGCGAAATAATTTAAGCTTACGACTGGAGTATAAACATTAAGGTAGAGACAATCTTCAGAACCAGCATTTGCAGACTGGTAACATTCGTTTCCATCTTCGATTACGACTTTAGCCGTTACCCAGTTATCCGGTGGGACTGGAGCCTACAAATTAAATAAAAATGTTTATTTAGCACTAGTTCTGTTCCGCTAACCCCTATCATTTTTTTCTACAGTATTATTAGCAACAAAAAATAAAAAACTTTCTCACTCACTTAAATATGAGTGCCTAAATAACTTATTTAAACCCGCAAATCCTTATAGTCCGGCAGCCCGTTACCAAAATGTAGTGTTATCACGTCTTCATCTAGTCAATGAATAATCGCTGGATTATTAAAAAATAAGAAAGTTTTACTAGAGCGAAAAAGTTCGGCAACGCTGCGCTTACCGGTCAGAGTGATTTCAGTCCGTAAGAAAGCAGATCGCCTTTTTGTTATTACGCCTTGTCCGTTCTTGATGAAATCATATAAAAAACGTGAATTCATCGACTACGGACGTTGAGTGTTGCAAAAAGTCCATAGTTAAAATAAGTAAAATAAAAGATGTAAAATAACGGAGAAGAAAAAAGTTACAGCGCCCGGGTCAGTTTTTTTTTAAATTGTTGATAACGCTCTAAAAAATAGTCAATCGAGTCGAACGGACATTTTCCGTGTTGCGCAGCTGCAGGGAGGGCAGCGGAGTCGGATCTCGTAACTGCATAATTCATGATCGCGGTACACGGCACGCGCAAGGGACGGCTTGCTGTGTGGTTTGGTTGTCTATAACAACTCGGCATCAGAGCTATGTCCCCATATTACATTATTATTAATACACATTTTTTCTTGACTGAAAACGGTTTTGCTAAAAAATGCGTGTGTAAAAATGTCAGTTCATATTTTTACCCCATTTTCCGAGCCACAAAACACGATTTATGCCTGAAAACGGACGAGGCGCGATAACTCGAACAGCGTTAAAAAAAAGGCATATCTACGATCCAATACTGCGCTTGCGCGTCGATGAAAATGTCCGTTCTAATTTTTTTTCCGGTCACGAATAACGAAAACTAACATCCGATAAGTAAAACGGACGGGGCGTGATAAGTTGAATTCTGCGCTGTAAACAATTTTCGATTTTTCTCAGACGAATGCTAGGGAATAACTTACATTTAGCTGTAAGGCCATCTTCAGACTTTAAAAAATAATTCCAAACTAAACTTGAACCTTTATTGTCTTTGTAAACTACGCTGACACTCATTTTTGTGATTGCTGTTTAAATTCCATTTATTATATTCAACCACTTGATAAATGTCACTAGATACTAGTAGAAAAACGCCCTTACTTTTGCACTTACGCAAGAAAACTGTTCTGTTTAACGTATTTTGAATAGCCCAGCATGGCGGGGAATCCCCGACGCGTCGACCAAAAATACCGCTGTTCATTGTTTGCTATCCCGAAAATCCCGCGGGATCGATTGGCTCAATCCCGCAGGTTTGCGGGATTCAAGTTTGGGTGCGGGATTGGATTCCCTACTTACGATGTAACCCATCGATTACAAAGTAGCTGAATGCAGTAACATAAAAATTTTAGAAAAATATATTTTAAATTTTAAATTTTAAAGCTTTTTAGTTTTTTAATATATAAAAGACTACTCACCGAAAACCTTAAATCACCCACTGGTGGCTTGGCAAATGGAATACCCCTGAAGGAATAATAAGTCCTATTTTCTCCATAAGTAGTTCTTACATCTCCAATAATCGGTCCATTTTTAATGTATACCAAGTAACCGGACTGTAAATTTGCGCAAAGGTAATATATTGTTAACAACAAATACATGGCACTGACTATAACCGACAATAATTCCATATTTAAGAAACTTTGTAAAACTAGGTAAGGTTACAATATAACGTATGAAATGAAGGTTCACTAAATAGTAATAGAAATAATTGTTCTTTTTGCAATAGTTATAGATGTAAATTAAATAACCACATACTATAAGATGTATAAATAACTATTCTCGGTAATTGTAAAATAATATAAATAAATGTTTATGCCCGAGTCAACACCACAAGACAGTCTAGCAGACATTTTTAAAATGTTTTTGAAAATATTTACGAATATTTAAGTTTTAGTTCCTACGAATAACAATTCTGTTAATTTCTGGCTTATAGTATTAAAATTATGAACCCGCTAAGGATCTGATAAGAGGTCATTGTAAAATAAAAGCAATTTTAATTTTGATGGAAATAAAAACAACGGAAAAATAACACTGGACAACAAATTTTACGTTATTGATTGTATCTTGTATCAAAATGCATTTTTCTTGTTAATTTTGGAATGCTGAATACAAAAATGATAATGAAATTAAAAACTTAGTTGCAGTTTTCAAAAAAAATTTTTTTTTAATTTTATTTAACAAAATAATAAAAATTAGATAATTTTACACTTTTAGAGTCATTAAATGCGCTGTCGTTTGGATATTGTTTTGTGAATTATTTCTGGAGCATCTCTATCAAGAGTCCAGCAGTAGTCGGCAAACATAGAAGTATTCCAGTATTCCTGATACCTGTTCTCCATTGTTGGTACATCCTGATGGAAGCGTTCGCCGTGCTCATCACTTACAGCTCCGCAGTTGTCTGGAAAAAAGTCCAGGTCCATTTCCTACAAATGGATCTTTAGAGACATATTGCAACCCATTTTTTGATACGACGACAGCATATTTTCAACAATTCCAACGTAATCTGTAGCCCAATAAAAATACCTCCGTTAATTTTTGCTTCACTTAGCCTCGGAAATTTCTGGCGTAGGTACTGAAATGCTGGCCCATCTCTATTCAGTGCCTTAACAAAGTTTTTCATTAGGCCAAATTCGATATGCAGAGGTGGTAACAGCCATTCTACAAAAATGGCTAAACAAATGGAAGATCAAAATTAACCCTGACAAGACCCAGGCAATTTTCTTTTCAAAATCGTGCCGTAAATTTCCGGAAGGGAAAATCAAAGTTGGAAACAAAGAAATAGACTGGAGACAAAGTGTCAAATACCTAGGTCTACACTTTGACAGAAGGCTCAATTGGAAAGTGAATACAGCCAACATACTAAAGAAAGCCAATCAACAACTCGGCGCAATCTACAGTTTGCTTAACAAGCACAGCAAACTAAACCTAAGGACAAAGGTCACCCTATACAAAACCTTCATCAGATCAGCGATGACATATGAAGCACCAGCATGGTGTACTATGAGCAAGTGGGACCTGAAGCGGGTCCAAGTGATGCTAAAAATCATAGTAAACACTCCACGATACACTAGAAACGACATAGTACACAGAGATCTCGAAATTGAAACAATTTCCGAGTTTCTCGACAAAACTATCGCTAAATACCACACTAAGGCTAACATAGCCAACAACAGTAAGATTCTTTTATCTCACATACACGCATTGCCAGACGCAACATACACACTACCTAAAGACTGGATCAATCGCATTCGTGATTGACCCTAAAACAATTCTGACCCAAAAACACTAATACCTTGTCTAGCATAACTAAATAACACGCAACAAACCAAAGACAACCTACGCCTACCCTCTACCCTATACGTCGGGAGCTCTTAAATTTTGCTCATTCGATTAAGTTCGATTGGGAAAGATTCAAGAGCTGGCACCCAACATAAATGTATAGCTTAAAAGCTAAATCTAATCACTCATACATGATGCAAAAATAACACACTCTAGTGAAAAGGAGTCAAAGGTCTGGCTCACACGGTGAGTTTAGTCGGTCGGCCCGTCCTCCTTCAGAGGCGGTTCTTTTCCCTCAGAAAAGAAGATATTGATGGTTTGGTATAATCCCCACAAGTTGCAGAGACCCGACACTACCTTGCAGCCGCGTCTATAAGGTGTCTGTGTGCAGATTCTCATCGGCTGTCCAAAAAAAAAAAAAATCTTTTTGGAGTCTACCAATGGCATATGTTGTACATTCTATTGCCCTGGCTCTAATGATTGTCGAACGGGCCAATATCGTATATTGTCTATTGTAATGAAGTGCAACAACCTTTAAGTCGCCACATATCTGCCATTGGTGCTCATCATATTTTATGGTTGTCAATAGGAACTTCATATTGTCGTATGATGATTTCGTGTGAACTGCATATCCGACAGGAATAGACGGAAGAATATTGCCAATATGCAATAGTACTGCCTTTAAACTCAATGTTGAATGGTCTATAAACAATCTCCATTCCACTGGTTTGTAGTTTATATTTAAAGCCGCCAATAAACCGCCAATGTTATTGCAGAAAACCAAGTTATTTTCCATTTCAAAAATAGTGCTAGCCTTTATGGCGTTTACGAAAAACACTTACAGAGACATCGTCTTCTAATAGGCTCCACTGCTGCAACTTTAATCCTAGTAGACAATATCCCTATTTAGGTAAATTTAATTAAAACTCATTACGGCGTCGCTCTCTTATATTTGTGAACAGATTTTTTTTGTACAGAGACTGTCCAGTGCAAGGCAGATATGAAAGTGAATTTACATGGGTTTAAATGGCTATCGCTCTTATTTTAAGCAATAGGAAGTTAGGACTTCGCATATGGGGGATCATCCCTGGGGACCCACCATGCGGTGTTGTCGTGGCAAATTTCCTTAACTTGTTGAAAATGTAGATTTGGCAATGTAAGACCCATATATTGTTATTGCAATACAAATATACCACGTGCGTTCATGCGGTTACAGTGTTAATATATTAGGGGCGCATGACGCCACGTATCACTTAAACGTGAACTAATATTTAAAAAAAAAGGTTTATTTTCGGTTTTAGCACACCAAATTTAGTAGATTTTATTTTAGATACATTTTAGTTGTTGTCCAGTGTAATCAAAGATAAGGGAAACGATGATTGTGAACAAATGTATGTTTTTTTTGCTGTGACTAGCTTCTTTATTGTGCCGGTGGCGTCCTTGTAAACATATTTCTTGAAATTAAAAAAAAAGTGTTACGCCACTGACATGTTTTCTGATTAACCTGGTCAATTCTACATGAAAATACAATTAAATTCAAATTGAAACTCATTATTATGCCTATTAAGGCAGGCAACAATTTCTATAAATCAAACTTTATCATTATCAATGTGAATAATGAGTTTTAATTTAATTATTTTACTCAACACGATGAGTTTGATGAGAAAAACACAAGAGAACTGACCAGGCTAATTAGGCTCAGCTTATATACAGGAATTAAATGAAGGAGAAACTAGTATGCCCGAAAAGAGAACCGAAGGAAATAGACAGGTATCGTCATAGATCGAAAACTGATCGAACGCAATTCAAGCAAATATAATTTATCATTCGTAAAAGCCGAGTTTTTTTTATCTGATAAATTATTATTTTTTGCGAAAACTTGATTGCTTAAAAATGTAACGAGGACAAACGAACTTATTAAAAACGTTCGAGTTTAAATTGGGTCTTTAAAGTCTGAAAAACTTTAAAAAATATAGTAGATTTTTTTCCATTTGAATTAATATTTTCTTTTTGGGTTGGCAATACTTTTAGAATTTACTAATATGTTACAAGTATCAAATATGCCATGATAGAAACAATTGAACACAACAAAGCTTCTTCCCATCCGTCATAATTAAAAATAAATATACCTATTATTAAAGTTAATAAAAATGAATCAAGAAGAAAGTTGTACTCCGTCAGAAACATGAGAAAATGCAGAAAATAAACTAGAAAAACTTTAAAAGAAATATGCAAAACTTTGAGTTATGGTACGAGCAGAACAAAGTTCAAAATATTGAACAAAATACTAAATAATAACTATTGAACAAAATATTGTATCGACACAGAATCTGACAGGAATAACAATTAATGCCCAGGAAATGTCTACAGTAACTATAAATATGTATATATAAAGTAATATGTATAATACTATATTGAATTAAAAATAAAAATAGTACTTTATTGTATAAAACTTTAGAAATTGAGCATAAACTGGAAGATATTTTTTAGTTTTTTGCCAACATGAAAAAAATTAAATTTCAGTTCCATTAAGTGGCAAGTTATTCAATTTTTTTGCATTTCATAATGTAGCTATTATGAAACCCAAATAGAAAAAGAAAGGTTACTTAATTTTGAGTTGGAGAGGTATTTTAGCACCTAATTTTCAGCTGGGGAGGTTTTCATCCCTTTCAAAACGATTTATTGATGTCAAAGTGACAATAATGAAATATTTAAATAGGCATTTTATTATTTCTTTAGTGACTAAATCAGAACGTTACAAAATTAATGTATACTAAATTTAAATCATTTAAAGGGAACTGAAAACTTTGAGACTTTTTTTAAGTCAATAATTATAAAATAGAAAATTTTGAACTTTACGAAAAACATATTTTTAGAAATTTCGGTTTTTAAAGACTCAATATCGGGGTACGGAAATGTTTTGTTTATATACATACCGAAATACCTATTATAGCACTAAGTAGAAAATAAAATATCATTTTGCGTTGCGCAGTATATAGATGGTACTAAATTACTACGAAAAATTCAAATGAGTTTAATTATTTTAAGTATAAATTGTCAGAAGTGCCTAATTGAGATAATGCTTTTTGTTTCATTATGTAAAAAACAAACACTTTAATTATGCTATTTTTGATAATTAAATAAATCTTTTTGTAATTAACATATTTTGTCTCAAGGGTTTTAAACTTAAACGTCATAATTATTATTAACCTATTTTGTCTCAAGGGTTTTAAACTTAAACGTCATAATTATTATTAACCTATTTTGTCTCAAGGGTTTTAAACTTAAACGTCATAATTATAATACGCATATTCTTGGCTCCCAAAGCTGCGGTACCACGTATGTGAATCGACTGACGCACGGCGTACTTACACTTACTACTTGTCAGGTGTGCCACCAGTACCATCTGACAAGTCCAAACGGGTTTCTGCTCCGATTATATGGGACTCCTATCTGTTGTTGATGAAAATTGCATTTAAAGATGATGCAAAGAAGATGCAAAGAAAGAGAGAACTACAAGTGCGAATGTTTTAAATGGTGAGGAATGTATTCGATAAAAAACGGCATCCCTTTTCACTCTAATTCAGCGGTCGACGTCGCCTATAGATCAGAGAATAGCTATTTAGCATTATTTATTTATTCTGTATTGCATATAGGGATCTTAAAGTGATTAGGTAATGATTTCGTTATACAGGGTACACCAAGTAAAGGGGCCTATTAGAAGTATCTCGAGAACTAAATGAGATTATATTTTGAAAATTTGACTGTAGCTTTAAGAGATGGTTTTCTACGTTTATAAAATATTTTGGATGGTGCGGTATTGCCGGATCATACCGAAAGTGGTAGCAACTTCGGAATTTTAAATGAATTACCGTATATATTATATTTTTTTTAGAATCTAGGTAAAAATCTAGAACAGTTTTCTGTATAATATCATATACCTATCTTTAAGAGTTTTTGAATTATAAATAACCTTGTGATTTTTTAACGCCGTATCGGGACCTGAAAAGAAAATCATATCTTTTTAGCGGTTACAGCCAGAAAACTGAAATTTTGACAATAGTTTCACAAGACCATCGAAAATTTATAATTTTGAACAGTATTTAATTAGTTTTATACAGGGCGTCTCCATAACAATATTTCTGAGGGACATGAATTATTTCAAAAATCTTTGCTAATGGAGGATCGAATTTTCTATCTAATGATATTAAGTGTTCCTATACCTATCTTCAATATTTTCGGACTTATAGCGAAATTTCAAAATTATCTTATAAAAATATATTTTTTGGTAGTTGGCTATGGAATGGATTCATAGATACAAAATAATGAAAAATCCATGGATGGATAAAATTGGAATTTACTTAACGAGTTAACACAAGTAATTTATCGTTAAAAAAGTGCCGTATAAGGTTTTTTCACTTCTCTCTGAATGTTTACAATATCAAGTTCCCATGGAAACAACATCCGCGTCGTGCTTTGCCCGGGCGCCGTATTGTTATTGTCACCTGACAAATGTCAATAATATTTGAAAACGTCAAAAATGGAAAGAAGTAATTCTGTATCGAAGAAGAATACTCAATGCGTTCCAGACGGAATAATTAATAAAGCCAATAAAGCAACACAAAATGTATTGCCTGAAAATCTAAAGAAGCTTACAAACAGGAATATAATACGTTCATTATGGACCAAAAAAAGCAAAGAGTTTCAACGAGCGGGTATTGTTAACGTATTTTCAAGAAAGGTATAACATTTTTAAATTTTCGACTACTACTCTCATGCTATTCCAACATAAAATTAACATTAATTCTGAGTAAACAAATATCTCAGACTTATTGCATTCCTAAATGACAGTGAGTTGGTTATACACCAATATACAGGATGTTCCTTGATGATGTCCCCAATGGCTTAAATTTTTTGCTACAGGGTGTTGAATTTTTATTTTTTAAATGGTGATTTCTTAATATCCTTAATCCGAAAGTACTTTAGATATTATTTTCAATTTTGGTATATGTTAATAGGATATAGAACTACAAAATTTAGTTTAAAAAGTTATTCAATTGTTCCACCAGTGGCGTCCCTGCAAACATGTACTCTGATATTTTTTACAAAAAAAATTGTAGGTACACCACTAACACTTTTTGATGTTCATATTATCAATGTTAATAATAATGACTTTCAATATGAATTTAGTGGTTTTAATCAAGAAGAAAACACAAGATATCGTTTTCATGTAGAATTGACCAGGCTAATCAGAAAAATGGAAAAATGTCAGCGGGGCACCATCTTTCTTGTAAAAAATATCAGAGGAAATATTTGCAGGAACGCCACTGGTGGAACAAATTTTAAGCCGTTGCGGACATTTGTTCATATTAACTTTTCTTTATAAAATGACCTAAGGATTCACACCCTGAAATATTAGCACGTCATTAAGGAACACCCTGTATATTTCTTGATTTCGAAAAAGAAAACTGATACGATCGTAGAAAAATATTGTATGAACCTTATGGATAAAGTTACTTTTTTTCATATCCGGGATTACGGCACTCGCCTTCGGCTCGTGGGCTCAACTTTCCCGTTTTTGCTTTATGCATTCGTTACATAAATAACTATTTTAATAAAAGAATATTTTAATAGGTCCATAAATTTTGCATTACGCGATACTTCGAAGTCTAGTTCTAATTTAAACAGTTTATTATAATGCCTTTCATTTTTAATTAAGTAACTTAATTTATTATTTATTTAAACTTGACGCAGACTGCTTAGTCATTTTAAGTCCTCTTTTTAGTGCAATGTGAATGTATTTTGGTAGACTTGCATTAAACCGGACAAAAAAATTCAAGCGCAAGCATTGCAGATAATTAATTTTTTTTCGAGACGGTCAAGTTGCCTTATAAGATTTTAAGGATTGTATGTACATTCTATAGGTGTGGTACAGATAAAAGTGCCAGCTACCTCACAGCCTACACGACACTTTTTTTTTGATCAAATACAAGCACTATAGGAAAATCTTTTAAGGCACTCCGGTAGTGGTGCGTGTGCGCATGAAGCGATTCACGTTGGTTTTGAATCGTTAGAGGTTATACTCGTTGGAAAACCTGACCTCGGGAAGGTCGTTCCATAAGGATGACGTTCCATAAGGATGACGTCCTCCAGATGAAAGAATTTTTAAATAAGGAAGTTGAGGCGGCAGTGGTTCGTCGTGTATATATGCTATTCACCGCTCTGGGCGGAATTATGAGAGCAAGGTCAGTCGAGCATTTCCCATGGAAATATCTGTAGAAGAGAGTCAAATCTCAAATCATCACCATGTTCCAGGCTGTCGAGGCTCTTTGTCAGCTCGTGGTCTCCGATCAGATTAATGGCTCTCCTTTCGATGGAATCCAGTAACCGAAGAGTATGTTTGGGTGCAGAGCTCCAGACATGAGAGCAGGACTCTAGTGATGATCGAATCTGGGCCTTGTATAGTGTCAAATGTTGTTGAGGTATATACAACTTTTTGGCCTGGAAGAGTACACCAAGTTTCTGCGAAGCTACCTTGGCGATCTCCACAACGTGGTTATGCCAAGACATCTTTCCGCCCAGATTGACGCCCAGCAAATTAATAGATGAAGCCAGTGGATGTAATGTTAACCTTTTTAGAGAAAACTGCTACCTGGGGTTTCTTCGCGTTAACTTTGACTTGGTTACTGTCACCCCAAGTCAAAATTTCTTCAAGGTCTGGAAGAGTACACCAAGTTTCTGCGAAGCTACCTTGGCGATCTCCACAACGTGGTTATGCCAATACATCTTTCCGCCCAGATTGACGCCCAGCAAATTAATAGATGAAGCCAGTGGATGTAATGTTAACCTTTTTAGAGAAAACTGCTGCCTGGGGTTTCTTAGCGTTAAATTTGACTTGGTTACTGTCACCCCAAGCCAAAATTTCTCCAGGTCTTTGTTGAATGGTGATACTTCATTCTGTCGGCGAAGATGTGCGTTGGCAGTCGATGTTTGTGCATTTAAAGAGGAAGATGAGACAAGGGTGCTGTCGTCAACAAAGCTAAATCTAAGATTTTTAGTTTTCACTAGAAGGTCGTTAATGTAGAGTAAGAAGAGGGTAGGAGACAGCACGCTCACAGTTCTTCCTAAACCAGGGCTTGCCGTTGGAAGGGCGTTTTTTGGAGGACGGGATAAATGCTTCCATGCTAGTTAGAATGACGCCTGAGACCTCCCCAGCACAGATGGATGGATCATCAGAAGAGAAGCATACGCTCATCCAAGGAAAAGTGCGAAAATGGTCTTTTAGGTCTTCCCACTTAGCCGATGTGTAATGCCATATCTTGCGAGGTTCTTCATTCTTCGAGGTATCTAAAAAAATATTATTTTATTGACTCCTTTTTTAGTAGAATGTCCGGTGGTAGTCATTCCGGGTGAAACCCTTGGAATTCTTTACCACGGGCAAAATCACCACCTTAAAGTTTACATGAATAAGTGGTAAAAAGCTCACCAACCAGTGTAGTGACATTTAAGGAGTAGCTAGTAGTGTTGTAGTACTCGAATCTGATGAAAATCAGTGTACTCGTATATTTATCAATGCGGTTTTTAATTTGTCAATTTTAACTTAAATTAACTGCCCTGAAATAATTAAAAATACACTTAATTGTTTACAAATCGCAAAATGAACATTTCTAACAACGCTAACAAAGAGTTTTTTATAGCTGATATAAAAATAAACTTTAACAAGCGTCTTGCGTCTCATCTCATTTCTTTTCAACGCCTTTTGAAACAACTGCGAAACTTTAAAAACAACATAAATGCCTTTTTAGCTTCTCCCACAATATGATGAAAAATAGCGCTTTTTAATAAACTCACGGCAATAAATTACGAAGACCATCTACACCCCGTCAGCATCGCCCCGCACGCCATTGTTACCTGGGGCGCAATACACAGTAGCGCGTATTGTCCCCCTTTGTTACATTTTTTATGACATTTTATTGTATTTTACTGCGCCGACAATATAGGGAGTGAGTTTTTAAGTGTATTGGGAGGAACATCACTTATGTACTGTGTTTACTGGGTTAGATTAGGTTTTAAAAATGGTTGTATTTATGCTTTTAGATAAAATATTATTTTATCTTCATAAAAAAAGTTTATATTTTTTTTGAAGTAGTCCATTTCAAAGTGGAGTGAAATGTTGACTTATAATCTGCTCCATTAGTTTAATAACAATATTTAAAAAATAATCATTCCGTACATGCTTCAAAACACAATTTCTTGCAAATTTTTTTGAAGGTCCGATTAATTTCTTCGTCCCTTCAGAAAGTTTACAGAACTACATGAAGTTTTTCACCATAATCTTATGCTTTACTAAATACTTGTTTTCCTCTCTTTTTTGCAGTCTAATTTCGCAATGTCATAAATTTTCTCAGTCAACTTTCCACTGACGATGAAGGTTTATGCCTTCGAAACATGTATGGAATGATTATGGAGCATTTTGAGTTTCATTCCCCATTCTTTATGAAAATGCCGTACCTAATTAAAAAATATTGGTTTGAAAAATAGGACAAACCTGAACAAACCACGTTGTAGCAATCGCCAAGGCAGCTTCACGGGAACTTGGTGTACTTTTCCGTACCAAAACGTTATGGACACCTCAACAACTGTTGACACTCTACAAATCCCAGATTCATCGATCCCTAGAATACTGCTCTCAAGTCTGGAGCTGTGCACCCAAGCAAACTCTTCGGCTACTGGATTCCATTGAAAGAAGAGCGGTTCATCTGATCGGGGACAACAACCCGAACAAACCCGAGGGTTCGTAAGTCGCCCGACAGTATATATCTATTAGTACCCGTGGTGCATACCTGCGACATTACCTTGACATTATTATAGCATGCGTTTTGTTGCTAGGGAGATAAGTATTCAAATGTTTAATGCAGCCCGGTGAGACCGCTTATGGCGGGGATCGAAGCACATAAGTAGGCCATGCAAGTGACGTCACAGCCAGGCAGGTTACTCCATACGTTTATCCTTTTGTGTCTATCTTTCTGTGTCAATATCAGACTTTGGGTTTGTTCGATTCGATCTAGGCCATATTTATCTCCCTTTAATGAATCGGAGAAGGTTGATGCAGACAGAGACAGACATAGAATGCGAGCAGCACAAGTTCTTAAATTATTTTACAACCGAACATCCTTCGTCTGGAATGGAATAAAAATCAAGTAGGTAACATATGATTTATAATGTGATTGAAAATGGTGGAGGAAACGTCATTAAATTCTAAAATAATTTTTAATTTTCTATTCTTTTCACGAAAGCGGACCTTTTCGTTTTGTTGCTGGTAAGTAATTTATGATTGAAATATTTTTTTATTAATTTTTATTCGTCCCAAACTTCTCACGCAAACGAACAAACACATTTTTAAAGAATTTTACTTAAATTTTACAATCTACAAGTCAAAAGCTACAACATAATATTTACAGCTATATAAGTTATATTAACCCGTAGTCAGAATTTTGATAAGGCCGGTAATATATTATTATAATAATTCTTTCCTTTCATAGTTTAATTGAGAATCCCATAATGACTGAACATTAAAGAGGACTTCGATCACTAATGTTGCCAGGAGTATGCTACGAAACAAACAAATTGGAAGCCCATAATCATAATGATGGTGCATATATTTACTTGGTTAGTAGCTGTACATATAGTATTGTATTTACCTTGATTTGTTTGAAGTTTAAGATGGTAAAATATTTGATGTAAATTTTGATTTATTTCCTATTTTTTAATAAAACTAATTACAACCTTCAATCTCTGAATTCTGTATTTCTAGTATTGTTACTAGTTCAATAATAATATAAAAGTATGTAAGGACAATTTTAAAGCGATATTTACAGCTGAAAACCTATGTCAAAATCCTAATATTTGATTTTCTCTACTTAGTAAATCAAATGAAAGGGTTTTGATGTTTTCTTTGCTTAAATGTCACTTTAAAATATTGACAGTAATACAAATTTGGACAAAAGTGACATTTGAAAAGCACGTGTGCGCCAGGCATAATGGATGTCGCCGTATCATCGCCTGCTTCGAATATTTAACACGGCAGTTTGTCTTCTTCCTGGTTATAAGTATTCGTTGGTTTAATGTGTCAAAGTCAAAAATCAAAAATGGAACAAGGTTTTGAAATTCCCGACGAAATTAAAAAAACGGCTGAAAAGACAACGCAAAACCTGCTACCACGGTGGATGGAAGAGTACCACAGCTGCTGAAGGATATTTTAGAGGATAGCATATCCTCAAAAAATGAGGCTTCAAGGATATTGGCAAGCGTACCATCTGGATCTTGCATTTCCTTACAGAAACTAGAGACCCAGACAATGAATCATGAGTCAACCTTTGCTGCAGGAAATTTAGCTATCAGCGGTACCTTCCAGAATTGCCAGTTCTATGTAAATACAACCAAATAACACATAAAAGTAAAATTATATTTTGCTATTTTGTTAATAAAGAATAAGTTAATCGAAAACTGTTTTTTGCGTCTTAATGCCAGCGCGGGCCATAATGTGAACTTTATGCCCGCACGGGCATAAAGTAATCCATTATGTAGATGGTATCTAAGGTATAAAAACACAATAATGCACTGGTATGACATAAAAAAAATAAAAGACCCACAAAGAATTGCGTTAGAAAAGTATTTTACAAATGAATGCCCTGAACATAGATTTATCATATTTAAAGGATCCCTTAAATTTTTAAATTACAAAATAATTGATGTGCAGAATCTTTTAAATATTATAATAATTGCATATCAGTTTCAATTTTAGTAAAAGTAAAGTAGGATTTAATATCAGTGTTTTGGACATCCGAAAGCAGAAGTGAATGTTCGTTACATATAGATTAGATTATTGTACTCCAATTTATATGGTAATTTAATACGTACCTGTCTTAATTTTTTATGTTCATTTTGCTATCGGTTTTTCGTAACATCTATTACTATCATATTTTTTTTTTTACAACTTAATTTATTTGCAGGTGATTACATTATCTGATTCATTTGCGACTGAAGTTACGAATCCGCCGCCCTCGGTGTGTCAATCTCAACACTAGGAAGGTCCATTGTAAGGATATCAATATACAGAGTGTTCCTTAATCACGTGCTAATATGTCAGAGTGTGATTTCTTAGGCTATTTTATGAACAAACCAGAACTTATGCCCGAATCGGTATTTTTAATTATCTCCGAAAGTATTTTAGATACTACAGTGAAACCTCTCTTAGGCGGATACCTACGAGACCGTCTAAATGCAAAATTAATTCCATGTATACGTATATACAAATAAAGATAGCATAACAAAAATACACTAGTTTTAGTTAGAATGTAGTACTAAAAAAATCTAATAACGTAGTTTGACGTGTTTGCGTTTTATTCTTGCAATCTAGAAAATGTAATTCCAAGTCTTATAACAGTTCCATTGCTGTAGAGTCACCTCTATTCTTTTCATACTCTTATAATTCCTTTACCATACTAATGGCTTGTTGATAATTGGTGACATTTGTTTGATTACTGCATTCAACTTCTTCATCAAAGTCGTCAGATAGTGATGTGGTTTCAGTTTGGACTACATAATCGGTAGAAATGAGGCCACTATCATCTTCTAATAGCACATTGCTCATTGCAATGTTAATGAACTTGCCTAAATCATTGTTATCAAATTACAAACTTCCACAACATCAATATTCTTTTTCAGACTCAAAACGCGACATTTTTGTGTCATTGTTTACGATTTTAACCTTACAACTCACAAGTAAACGACGGGACTGCTGTCGGGGAATCACACATACATTCATTCGGCGAAGTCGTTTTGCCTGTCACGCATACGCGATTGGTTGCCGGTCTGTCTTCAGAGAGTTTTTGCACAGTACTTATTGGTCTACCAAATACTTTTAAAATTTTTTTGTCCGTTTAAAGGAAGGTTTTCGCACTCTTTACTACAAAAATTCAATATCGTGTGTAATGGGCTTGTCACTGGTAGGTAATACACCAAACGTTTTCATATAGAATTGACCAGTCTAATCAGATAAAATAGGACATGATTGCAGGGACACCACTGGTTGATCGAACGTTTCTAACTAAAATATGTAGTTTAATATCCTACTAATTATTATTCGGAAATATAAAAAATGCAGCAAAAAATTTAAGCAGTTGCGGACACACGGAACACCCTGTATCATTCATGTATCATTGTTTGTTAGTGTTCCAAAACAAAATTTAGAAAACCTAACACTTATGGAATCACTTCAGTTTTCGTCTCTCTCTTACATCCTCAGAGTTCTCAGAGACCGCCTGACATGGATAGTTGAAATTTGGCATAGATATAGATCGATAGATACTAGTATACCCTAAACACAGAGGGAATTTCTATCAACTGTTGTTAAAACTATCAGTTTCGAGCCGCTTAAGTGTAGATTTTATAGACAGTGAAATAAACTTCCCAACGTTCATTTAATTTATTCTCTTGGTGGTGTAAAAATGAATAAAGAAGTCATTCTTATGCTATCTTATCAAGGGGATGTTAGTTGATTTAGGCATTTGCAGATAACGAAGGAAACTATTGTGGCTTTGAGGAATTATCAAAATATAAAGGAAGTTTGCGCCAGATGAGTTAACATAAGGATAAGTATATACCGGGTGATGCATCCTTGAGTTGAATATAGATAATTCCACCGGAAATTTTTGAGATGGCTGTACCAGGCTCCTCAGTACATTTTATAGAAAAACTGCATAATAACTTCTTCAAGAGGCCGACATAGTCAATCCATTTGCCAAGTTTGAATAAATTTTGGTAAGCCAATCCTAAGATATTCAATTAAATGTGATGGCAGGACCAAGGATGAATTAGTTTAATCAAGTCCTTTATAATGTGTTACCTAAATATTTAAGAAATAAGCCATATAAATTCATCGCTGGTTAATCGAGATACAATTTGTTTAAAGGTTTTTATTGTTTTCATCCGATTCCAATTTTTATGCAAATTCATTAAAATTTTGAAAGAAGAAAATAATTTAAAAATGGTTTTGGTAGAGACCGATGTGGAAATGAAGAACGTAGATAGTTCACCAGGTTTGGAAGTAGGAGACAGCAAGAGGGACGCTGATTTACAGAGTTTACAGGAACTCATGAATAAAAATTTTCAATTCACATGGGACATGGGTCCATGAGATGTTTTTCAGTATTGTCGATCATGCAGTCTTAGAATAGTTTTGTTAATTTGTTAATAAAGTTAATAAGTTAAAAAGATCAGTACACACAGATCTTGAACATCCATTGTTATAAATAAAACTAGTGTTGAGAAAAACCGATGATTTTAATAATCGAGTACTTGATACTTGAGCGATTTTAATAATCGAATGAATCGCTCGAGCGATTAATCACGGACATTTTTATGACTAAGAGAATGTGTTGATAAAACACCAGGGGTTGTTTTTGTAAGTTTTAGAAGTTTGTCTAGTGTTTTTATTAAGAAAGGACAGTTGATTCTGATTTTTAAAAAATTATATCCGTTAATTTTTTAAAAATTTATAATCGCCGCTGGCTAGCCAATCAAAACAAAACCCATTTCGCGATGAATCCACTAAGGGATTTGACCTACTTCCTTGTATGCACCTTCTCATTTATGTGCCTTTAACAAAGACGTATGTCACGTCAGCCTTCTGAGCGTCAAATTCGAACGTCGCCAATCGGCACATTTCGGGCGCGCCGTCGAGCGAACATCGGGTATCAAGGGAAAGGCAACGATTTTTCACTTAAATGTATAACTAGAGTGGTATTTCCTATTGAGCGAAAAACTGCTCGAATATACGGGCAGTTTTTTACGTCGAGTGGTCACACTACCAAGCAGCACATTTCGATCGGCATCAATCGAAGCTCGGGTATCAAGTGAAAGGTAATAAGTAACAAGCGATGATTTTCGCTTGAATTTATAACTCCAAGAGTTTTTTTTTAAACGAGCGGTTATTAGGTATACTTGGGTATATTGTACCTCTGTTATTAGAATTCTTATTAAGATGAGGATCCCAAACAATCACAAATTAGCAATCAGAGCCATCTATGCCGCTTTTTGGCAGGTTAGAAAGAGACGAGAGTCATCAGCTGATCAATATTTCTTTTCGTGAAGTTTTAGCCGTCAATAATAAAGTTTTTTAGTTAATTTATTGATATTTAGATTGCCTGATATGTCGATTGGGGTATCAACAAGTTTCAGGAAGATCTGTGACAAAAATTTGAAAATTCTTCGCATTTGAAATCGTTATTATTATTCGCATAACATTATATTTTTTAACGCAATTCTTTCATAGCATTTTCCAATCCTTTAACTTTACGAATCCAGTTTTAGATTAGAAAAAAACTAAGTATATTTGGCTAAACGTTCGCATAAAATACTAACTGCATGGGAACCTGTGATTAAACGCAGCTCTTAAGTCTGGAATAAAGTACAGGATAACTAAACGATGGTAGGAATAAAACTTAGATCATACAGGATACATTTTTTAACGATGTTTAATGATTTTTAATTTTTTAGATGAAAACTGCATATGTTCAATGAGTGTATCCTTAATTAGAATTATTCCAGGTTTGTAAGTATAGTTGTTGCAGAATTATACCGTTGACTCTTGCTGCCATAAATAAACTACATGATTAAACCTAAACCCTATTGTATACGCCTCAACCTCTTCAAAGCTCAATAAATGGGATCAGGGCCGGCTTGAAAATGTATACCACACCACATGATTTATTTTTATAATTTAAAATAAATAAATAGGTATTTTTAGTTTTAGGTACCTATAATAAATGTAAAATAATGATAACAATTAATGATAATTGAAAATAATATAATTTAAAAGTATAACTATTAGGATAACAAGTACAATAAAAATTAATTAAATTCTACGAAACTACTGATAATTTATTCGAAATGTAACTCTGTATCACTATCACTATCTTCATCTAAGCCTAAACTTATAATTAAGGGTTGAACATTTGTAATCATACAATTGTAAAAATTTTCCACAAGTACAAGTACTGTAAGTAATATGTCTCTTACCGAAGATAAAGGAGTTTTTGTCAAAGTAGACGTCTCTGCTAAAGCATCCATCGAATTAAAATTTTTACTCAACAACAATTGATACACATTTTTAATTATTAGTTTGACATCGGTAGATAAATGCTTTCTTTTAAAAATGACACTTGAGGATACCCCCTATCAGCACAATTCCAAGAACGCCATAGTCTACCACTAATAAGCCTAACTAAAAACTACTCGCCGGAAAACCACTAAAGATTAAAATTATTAAAAATCACTTTGTATTTATATATGCATCAGGCATAGGTATAAATTGAATTTGTCCGGCTCTGCTCGAAAAGGTTTAAAAATTTTGGATTTCCTTATTTATTTTATGGTCGAAGGAATAATGAGGCTTTATTGCAGTCAAAAGATCAACGGTATAATTCTGCAAATACTATACTCATATTTATTTGAACTTCTTGTGATTATATTCAAAACTGGTTAGTAAATAAATAAATACAACCCAAAAAAAATATGGTTATTTAATCTTAAAACGATAGTAGCTTGCATGGGATGGCCAGGTGTTCAGTAACTGGCGCAATATGACCGTACTGACCGTATTAACACCATTCCACAAAAAATGCAAAAATCAGTTATATTTCGTTGAATATGGTCAAAAATGTGCTTTCAACCCCGAACAAACAACTGCATTAAAAAGGAATGCTCTAATAAAGAAAACCGATTGTAAGCCTCTAAAACCGGACAAAAGGCGACCTTTTTTCAATAAAAACACTGACCGTTTTTCGATCACTCCTATTTTCTGAATAATAAAATCATCTGCCGCGATCTTTTTGCAACAGTTTCCTTATTTTTATTCCGTTTAACCTGATGCATTTAGGGTTTTTTTTTTCAACCGCTATTGACCGGTAGCAAGCTAAGATTAGAAGTACATAGATATACCCGAAAGTTTTTTTTCTAGGTAAAGTCATTGTGAAAAGTATATTTTTTTTTACAGTTTAAAGGGCACGTTCCTTTTTGAGGATTATATTTTTAGAGATGGATAAAAACTTGCAGATGCGAAATTTTTTGACACGTGACAATAAGTTTTTTAAGCTTGTAAATTGCAGCGAAGGAAAGGATTTTAATAATCTCTACCTGTAAATTGTTTAATTAATAATATCATTATATTTATTTATTTCCAAAACAATGACACACCTGTTTAATAAAGGTAAATCTATTAATTGTGCTTGTTCCGTAGAACAATTAAGTTTTAATTCTAAAAATTAGTTCTCGTTCTCGAGTCTTGTCAGGATGAAAATATCATTACTTGTATAAATACACTTTCCGGCACAAAATTCCGCCACCTTGAAATATGGATATTTTATAACTATTTATTTTTTATGAGATTTTCATGATTTTGTTAGATCCATATTGTGTTTTTCCTTAATTATTTTATAATGTAACATTTTTCGACTAGGTTAGACAACGTGTCCGAGATAAGGAGGGCCAGTACAGGGATCAAACCAAGGCACCATCAAATAAAGGCAAAAGAATCACAATATTACATGCTGGTTCAGAGAACGGGATTGTTCCAAATTGTCTGTTGCTTTCAGCTAAAAACATAGCAGATTCTTCTTTAGATTACCATGAAGATACCGACTCACAACTTTTTGAAGATTGGTTTAAACATAAACTCCTTAAAAATATACCTGAAAATAGCGTCATTGTAATGGACAATGAGAGTTATCATAGTCGGCAAGCAAAAATCATTCCCAATTGTAACAATATAAAAGCAAAAATTCAAAATTTTATGATTGGAAATGATTTATATTTTGAAGAAACTTACAAAAAACGAGAACTGCTAGAAGTATTAAAAGCTTTTAAAATAAATAAGGAATACGAGTGTGACAAACTTTCAGCAGAAAATGGACATACAGTGTTGCGTCTTCCTCCGTACTATTGTATATTCAATCCTATTGAGCTAATATGGCACCAATTAAAATCCAATATTAGGAGAAATAATATTTCTCCTACATTAAATGCATCTGTAGTAGAATTAATTAAAAACGAACTAAGAAAAATTTCTGCAGACAGCTGGAAAAACTGTGTATAGCATGTACTTAAGGTGGAAAATTCTTACAATTGTATGATTACAAATGTTCAACCCTTAATTATAAGTTTAGGCTTAGATGAAGATAGTGATAGTGATACAGAGTTAAATTTTGAATAAATTATCAATAGTTTCTTACAATTTAATTAATTTTTATTGTACTTGTTATCCTAATAGTTATACTTTTAAATTATATTATTTTCAATTATCATTAATTGCTATCATTATTTTACATTTATTATAGGTACCTAAAACTAAAAATACCTATCTACTTATTTTAAATTATAAAAATAAATCATGTGGTGTGGTATACATTTTCAAGCCGGCCCTGATCCCATTTATTGAGCTTTGAAGAGGTTGAGGCGTATACAATAGGGTTTAATCAGGTAGTTTATTTATGGCAGTAAGAATCAACGGTATAATTCTGCAACAACTATAAAAGGAAGGTTAAAAATGTATTTCCATTCGCTTCGATCTGATTCTTTTGTTGTCAATGACCTGCAATTGAAAGAGCGTTGCGCCCAAATTGCAAGAAACATTTCAGGTTACATCTCGTTTGTGCAATGTCTTGCAGGTGATCTTGCTGCATATAAAACGGCCTTTAGTTCTAAGATTTTGGGTTCCTGGTCTAAGATTATGTATTTTTAACATAGAAAGCGAGGCATATTATTTATGCTTAGTAAAATATCTTTTAAATTCTGTGTTAAAATACGTATTTTTTTTTCAATTCCCCTTTTTTCTATTTCCGTAAATACATACATGACAAACGTACATGTGTACCAAATTTGAAGGTATTCGACTAGACATAGGGTTTAAGAGAACAAAAAACACCCTCTTCTATTTTGTATTTTTTAAGTAAAAGGGATTGGTGTATTTTAGCACAAGCTATTTTAATACTTTATTTCTAGGAAGTTGAACACGACATAGGAGCGTCGCAACAGCTCCTTTTGTGACATTGTACAGGGTGTTCAATAGCGCGTAGCGCTGGCCGGCTCTATCCAGGGAGTAGGAGACTTATTTCTTATTCTTCTGAATTTGATCACCCGAAGCGTTGCCAAATCACTTTAGATAGTTGTGATTTTAGATATTTTTCTGAAAACCTCGGTGTGACTTTTTTGCATTAACTAAGCTTTTAAATTAATTGGGATTATTTATAGTGCATGCAATACTTTCAAAAATAACTGTATAACCATATTTTCTCTATTTAAATGTTATTTACCGTTTTGAAAAAAAGAAAACTTCTTTTTCGAAAAATGCAAGATAATATAGTCATATAGTAGGGGAGACCGAGGAGGGTTGTGACACTTGTTACTTAAAAGAACATATCTCAATAAAGAAACATACCACTATTATGAATTGTATGCCGCAATGTAGCTCAATCCTTACTCTTTTAAAAACAGTCATCAAAGTCAATAAAAGTTATAAGGTTTTTGACAAAAATCACGAAAACTGAAACTACTCCCTTTGTCACAACTCTCCTAACACCGAGGTAAATTGTGACAGATACCAAGGTAAGTTGTGACAGCTGTGTATAGACTATATTTAATAGATAAAATTACTTTTATGTGAATTCTAAACGAAACACACTTTTTTTGCATAAAATTACTTTAATTGTCATTTGGCATAATTGTAGGAACTACAATAACATGAAACATTAACATAACAGTATTAAATCTTTTATAAGTAACTATGGCATCATTTATCAACCTTAGGTTGTAAGAATTGACCAAAGCAAACGAATAGGAACAGAAATAAACAGAAAAAAATATTGCAAAAAGCGTATAAAATAAGCTAACCAGAAAATAACCTTTCTTTTACATGTGCCCCGAAAGTGCCTCTTTTCATGCTCTCTTCACCGAAAGTGGCGTTCTCCAAGAGAGCGGGCGGGAAAGATTTTTCCCGCCCGCCTCGAGTCACCATGTGCTCATAAATAAATAAAACCAGAATTGTCGGTGCGGGATTTGAACCCGCAACCCTCAGATCGCCAGGCGGACACTCTACCCACCGAGCCATACTACAAGCGATAATAAATAGCGGATTATATATAAATTAAATAGGCTGGCTGTTAATTTTTCATAGATATTTTAGAAAAATGTCTGAAGAATTTCTTTATTTATATGTCCTCAAAGACTCGGGCACTTGTAAAAAAATAAATAAAACCAGAGATGCCGAGTGCGGGATTTGAACCCGCGACTCTCAGATCACAAGGCGTACGTTATACCACTAGGCCACCGAGCCTATTTGTCAAAAATAATAAATAGATATTTACATTCTCCTTGCGCGAGTGTTTTCATGTCATGTAGACAGGAAAACTGTCTGAAGAATTTCTTTATTTATTTGGCATCAAAGCTTCGGAGCACTTGTAAAAAAAATACGGTACATATCTCGGGCCGTCGGAGGCTTTTCCGGACTCGTGCGGTGGCCTCCCTCACGTTCGGCTCGGTCGGCCATTTCCGCATCTCGTCCGTAAAAGCCTCTTTTCGGCCCTTGATACGTAATGTACTATTAATAGGAGGGTTGTGACAGCGTGTCACAACTCTCCTAGATGCCAAAACAGCAAGACAATGCCAAGCTTTGAAACTCCAAACCCACACAGTATAAGAAAAAATAGCATAACCACGTGAATGTAATATATCATGATATAAATACAATCAAAAATTTTATAAAAAATTTACTTTTCAGTTGTTTTTCATGCAGACGTCGTAATCACGCAACCGCTTGTCGTGGGCCAGTTAAAGTAACGCGTCTATAAATATACAATCGTGCGGTGATGCCAGCTCGCTAACGGCCATAGATTCCGAGAAATCGCCGTTGTCACAACTCTACTCTGTTACAATTCTCCTCGGTCTTCCCTACCATGTTTCGAAGCTAAATTTAAAATTTTAACAAATTCTATCCTCGAGTTTTCTTGTACACGCTCATACCTTAATGGAGGTTTCTGATAAGTGCTCTTAAGGTTGTAATCGCAAAATCTCTCCCTAAATTTCCACTTTTTGGGAATCTCTTGGTACACCTGGTCCCGGAACGCGTGCTTTCGTTCTTTCGTATCACGTGGCTAGTAAAACCGCGACGTGTGCGTAAAAAACGCGCCAGATAAGAAGGGGCTCACGCACGATTTTCTGCCTCAGTCGTGAGCGTTTGAGCTCGCGATATCATTAAGCATAGAAATAAAGTTCTACAGTTGATATTTTATTCTCTGATCCGAGTCCAAAAGAAATAAAAATATGAAGATTTTATTATTTATTAGTTTATTTGATTAGCCCGGTTTATAGTCCGATCAAGTCCGACACCGCCCCAATTATTTTACGAGTCGGCGTCGGCTTCCTGCTCGCAAAAAATAACATATAGAGATAATATTAGGAGAGAATTTTTATTTCGATTGGAATTCGATCAGACTATAAAATATCAACTTTAGTGGAGTATTTCTTTCATTATTTAAGTCAGTGAGGAGCGGAACCCTCGAAAATGACCAATTTTGATGAAGATGGTCAATTTAAGGAACAAAATGTCGGAAAATCAGTAAATGTTGTATACCACTGAACGTAGATTTTTTCATAATTTAACCAATAATTTAAACAAAAAGATCCAGGCCCGTATTTAGAAAAAATAAGTTGATGATGGTGAAAGATCTGATAATGCCATCTTGTGGAGAATAAAAACTAGCAATGAGAAAGTGAACTTTATTTTTGGAAATCTCTTCGAACAAAGTCGGGAAAAATTTAAAAGCGAAACGAAAATTTTACATTTTTCCAAATATTTTGAAACCCCTGTATTAATTTTTGGTTTCTTAGCGGCATATTGTTGGGCTCATATTTACGCAAGTTTGCCCCAATTTAACCGACTTCATATCCGTTACCGTTTCCGAAATCCCAATGGTGAAGACCCAATTTGTAACACCATGTAGGCTGTATTTATACATATGTATATACAGGGTGTCCCAAAATAACAGGAGAATATAAATTTTTCTTCCTACGGCCTCCCCTACGGAGACACGGGCCCATAACGGACGTCCTTGGAAATCGTTGTTTTTTAAATAATTTATTAAGTACTAGGTGTAATTTAATAATTTTTTAGTATCATGGTTACTAGATGAGTCTCCTTAAAATTCGCCCTTTTAAACACATTTGGCTTATTTAGTTTGCCAGGGATGCAAAATGCTATTTTTTACACCCTGTATGATGAAAGAACGACAATAATATTTTTGAATATTCTAAACCTTAAGCTGAAAAAAACGTACTCTTGATCAATGTCGATAAAATGAACTGTTTCCGTTTTGTTCAATATGGGTTTTTGCATTGGTTGTTGCTTTATATTCATAAAATTCCCTCATTGTTGCTATGGTTTTTTTCACAACTTTAATTGGACCATTTGTATTGCCAAGAAGGTTAACTGGAGAATTTTATTTGGAATTTCTTCAAGACAGTTTGACAGAACTTTTAGAAGATCTATCTTTGGTAATGCGACGTGGTATTTGGTTCATGCATGATGGGGCCCCGCCATATTTCAGTCTAATCCATAAGAGGAGGACCAGTTGCTTGGCGTCCTCGATCACCTGACCTAAACCCATTAGATTTTTATTTGTGGGGCAACTTATTACAAATGATTAATTTTCATTGTCGCGAAATAAGGGCTAATGTTGAGGCCTTGTGGAGGGTTCAACAGTATTCACTTCTTAGAGCTAGGGAATGTATAAGATTAGAAGGAGCTCATGTTGAACCAACATACAAAATATTTAAGAAAAATCATATTTTTCGAAAACAGTTAATTTTATCGACATTGATCAAGAGTACTTTTTTTCAGCTTAAGATTTAGATTATCCAAAAATATTATTGTTGTTCCTTCATCATACAAGGTGTAAAAAGAATAACATTTTTGTGTTACGTCTAGTCCGTCCCTGGCAAACTAAATAAGCCACATGTGTTTAAAAGGGCGATTTTAAGGATACTAATCTAGTGACCATTATACTAAAAAATTATTAAATTACACCTAGTACTAAAAAAAATTATTTAAAAAACAACGATATCCATCAGGGACGTCCGTTATGGGCCCGTATCTCCGTAGGGGAGGCCGTAGGAATAGAAATGTATAGGAACTTCTCCTGTTATTTTTAAGTGTTCTATCTGAACCCGGGAGATTGCCCACATATTCTGCGACACCCTGTATACATCCAAAAAATCATTGCTTTGCTGTTAAACTTGCGTTTTAAAAGTGCTATCTGCAGAGAATTAAAAAAAAAACATAATTTTGCATAAATCCCCGCTATTTAGGGAGGTTTTATCGTTACAAGTCAGAATACGTCTTTGTTTTACAAAGTTCGACCCTACGCTTAATAAAAATCTGTTCTAATTAGCTAAGTTTCAGCAAAGAACTCAAAGATTTAAAATTAATAAAACCAATTTCGCTTCTTATAAAAGTATAGCGTGCAGCCCAGCTTCCTTTTAGCAGGAGAAATACACTTCAAAAGCATATTGTCCGTGACAGGTTTGCCTTTGATGTAATTTAGTTCCTATCTTCTTCTCCGGTTAATTATTAACGAGAAAAAAAGCTTTGTGCTCTTATTTTACTTCAGAAAGTACTTAGTATAATGCAACTCCTTTTAAAAGGGAAAATATCCAGGAAAATATAAAAAGGATATTGAACAATAATGCGTGCGTTGCGTAAAGAGACATTATAGATTTTACGAGATGGAAACCTTTTAAAGAGTAAGTATTCTCATGAAATATTACTAACAGTAAGACTTTTAAGTTTTCAATGTTAGAATAATAATATCGGCCTTTATTCTATAAACCGCACAATTTTTAACCGGGACATTTCAGAATCGTCCAAAATTTTTGACAACTTATATAAATACGATTAGGTGACACGAATTTCAGGATTTTGCTGAAATTTTTTTTTTTAAATAGTTTTAACATGTTCTTAACCCATCTTAAACTAATTTTAAAAAATACCATTTTATTCTTCATTGTCTTATCTACAAAACCCATCTTAGGAAAGTGGTACCTCTTTTATTTCGGAAGTTATTAAATATTTTCGATCTGTCATAACTATATCCGGTGCTGCAATGTTAACCTTTTTAGAGAAAACTGCTATCTGGCTTTTCATAACGTGGTTACTGTCACTCTAAGACCAAATTTCTTCCAGGTTTTTGGTGAGGCGTGATACTTCATCCCGCCTGCGAATGTGCGTCGGTAGCCGATGCTTGAGAATTCAAAGTGAAAGATGAGACAAGTTTGCTGACGTCATCTTAACATTGTATTCTTTGTTTCCACTAGAAGGTCATTAATGTACAGTAAAAATAGGTTGAGAGGCAATATGGACCCTTGAGCAACACCGGCATTGATGGTGAAGGTGCATGAGAGAAATCCGTCGATCGCCACTTGCAGACTTGCTAACGACTAAGCACAGAATCGACTGGGAATACCATAGGATCGCAGTTTACTTTGGATTCTCGTCATGCAAACACGATCACAGGTTTTAGAAATCTCCAGTGCAATATCCTGCGATTCCCCATGACGTCCGTTTGCGTTACTGATTGGTGATACAGGTTAGAAGGTCTCCTGATCTTGATCTGGAATTACGAAAACCATATTGATGGTCGCGGAAGGCCTTCTACGTACTTTGTTGTTTACCTTTACACTTACCATTTTCGCCTCAACTAATCAACAGGTAAAAAATTGAATTAAATTTTTATATAAGTTATGTCAAATTTAAATTGTAGGAAATTTACATGTATCTAGATTTTATACGCTCTCCCATACAGTTAGACGTATCAGGATGTAAACTGCTCTGCCCTAAACTGTAAAATGTATTTTATTGACAACCATGCATGTAATAATGACATCTCATCTATCTTTGAAAGGTACAATTTTGTGTAATTGTTTTAAAAATCGATATCTCAAAATAATATACGAACACACTTTTTTTAAAATGCTAATAGCTATGCGTGTTTAGATATGTCTACTTTTTCCCTAATTGATAGAGTAGCCCTCAGCATTAAATATTGTGACCAAATCGTTGATATCTTCTTTGTCTTGGCATTTTCACTGAAATAAGCTAGTAGCGCCTACTCAGAAACAGGATTTTGAACCTTGTTTTCCGTACACCATTCTTTGAAACAGTTATATGCCTTGTCATATCTCGGGCGGCTTTTAGTTGGCAGAAGATCTTCTTTTACTATGTTTGCTGCTTCTCGAATTTCTGGTGGAGAAGCAGCAACATCAAATTCCTCATCTGAGCATTTTTCTGTTGTTAAAGTAATATATTGTTTAGTGACATGGAAACCATATTCAAAAAATGATATTTGCCATCTTCCATTTGTATTATTACCTAAATTATTTTACCACCTGCGTTTATTTGAAATTTCTGTCTAATTTTTCAATGGAAAAGTCAAAATGACATGTATCTTTTATTAATAATTTTAATTCAAAATACTAAGAAGTGGATGTTAGATGTGGTTGTAAATAAAATAGTATACAAACCTCGGTGAAAAGCTTCATTACTGTCTCGAGATGTAGTTAACTACCGACTCTCTCGACAACACTCTCCACCTCGGTACGTAATATACTATTCCATCAGTTAAAACGAAAATGATAAAAATTGGTTCATCATTAACGAAGCATATTAATTAGGACGTGAATTTTTGAACATTCGATAATAATTAATTGGCACAGTGTATATGTTATTTTCTAAAAAAATATTTTCTTCTAATAAAATAACTTAGCACCTTGCCATTATTTACGAAAAATGTAGCACCAATAAGAATGAGCCGGTCTAATATATACTTCAGTTAAAGTGTCCTCTACATAAATGATGTCCTCTCGATTTATCATTTTTCGTGAATGGAAGCCATATTGAATTTATACGGGCATGTCAATGACAACTGAACGTTTTGTCCGGGATGAATGGTCCGTAAAAAGATTATTTTAATAGAAATTGCATGGCCATGTATGTCGCACGAAATAAGAACAATTAACAACAAATAGTATTTAAAGAATTAATTAAATGGAAAAAAGTAACCCAAATAGCAACTCCCCTATACGATTTGGTTATTGTTATAAAAGCTCACGATTTGATGGACCATGGAGCAACTGGAGACACTAAACATCAAACTAGACTTCGATTAAGTCTTATGAGTTTTTTCGAACTGTTTCTCGTTCTAGAAATACAGGGTGTTGAAACTGAAAATTTATTTTCGAAAATAAGCCATAATTCGAAAACGGTTCAATGTATCGGATTGAAAGTTGGTGGCATGATGTTGCTCTATTGCTCATTAGTTATCGAATACCCTTTACTGTTTGCTTATATAAAACATGCCAAGTTCCATAAATTTATGAAAATCCCGAATAACGTATGTTCCATAAGATTTGTCACAAATTTCAACCAATTGTTTTCTTATAATAAAATCTATTTAAATAAAGTTTTGTAATACATAGTAATTAATTGTTTCATAAACAACAATATTATGAACTTAAATTAAATATAGAGGACCATGGTCTTCCACTAGACGCAACTTTCTGCGGATACCTAGCATTAGATTTTGGACGTCATTTATATCGATTTCTCGGATTTTTCTATATATCCTGGGTCGAAGTTCCTCCTCATTTTGTGCTTCCCATCCTCCATCGTAAACAAACCCCAGCCTGGAGAAAGAACATAATATCGTCTCCAGCATGTTCTTCTTCAATAAAATTAACCAGTTTCGTAAGACAATTATCGATATACCTTTGACTATCCAGGGCTTCACCTCTTACTCGACCCACATAAGGCCTGGATACACCCCTGATGGAAATAGCGCACCATACTAACACCCTATTAGCGAATTTGGCCTTTTGTTTAAATTTGACATTATCAGGGACCTCTGCAATATTGTCAGTATACAAACCATCATTTCCCTTCAATTCCAAATTGCTTAGTGTGAAATACTTTTCGTCATCCCTTATCACCCGGTTGTTACCAAAATATAGTCTTCTTAATGCACGGCAGCATCTCGGGATTCTGGCTAGTTGGTTGACTGTATATTTCAGAGCCTTTATTCTTTTTCGGTATTTTTGGCCACTCCCCGATAGTTCCTGCGCTATGGTGTTCTTAGATGTTCGATATTGTCGTGCTAGCTTCCTTGTTGATGTACCAAGTGTGTTTTTCGCCTTTCTTACCAGTCTTCCTGATTTTACTCTAGTAAAAATTCTAGGACTTCCCCTTTTTGGAAGGTTCATACAAGTAATACCTTGGCTCACATTCAGCAATTGTCAGATAAATGGCTTTACGCTATTAATTTTGATTTTGAAACGTCCAACTAAATTATAAATACCGAATTTCTAATTTGTAAGCCATATCGACTTAATCAATTTAAAAATTGAACTGCCAACGTTAAGTGAAGGTGTCAAACAAATTTTTGTTACCAGGGCAACTTGATATTTTCTTCTTATTACCAATTTTATGGCATCTGAAATTTGGGTCAAAACTCATGGGACATGCGTTATGCTATTTATATTTTTATTAACTAAATATTAATTATTTAATAAAAATATACAGGGTGTCCGGGAACATGTGGGAAATCTCCCGGATATGAAGAAAACACGTGAAAAGAATACTATAGGTTCATATAAACTTCTTTCGTATCGGCCTCCTCTTCGGAGATATGGGCTCCCAAATAGCACCAATGGAATCAAGTTTTTTACACATAATTATTGAACCACCTGGTATATTTCAATTATTTTTTAATATGATGTATACCAGGTAAGACCCGTCAAATTACTACCCAAGAAACTTTTGTGAATTACTCACAGCTGCAGGGACGGACTAGCTGTAACACTCATGGGCCCATTTTTTTTACGCCCTGTATGATGAGAACTTTGGACAATGTTTTTTACATACCTTTAACTATTGGCTAAAAATTAAGTACTCTTCATTCATGTCGCTAATCCTAACCGTTTTCGAAAAAACGGCATTTCATATACATCATGTATTTGGCGTATTTCAGTAAAAGATACATCTTTGTTCCGATCAAATGTTCAACCTTCAAAATTCCGCTTTTTCACATTTAACCCGTGAGAATTTAGGGGACTGGTTTAAATAAAATGACGTTTTTTCCGAAAACGGTTAGGATTAGCGACATGAATGAAGAGTACTTAATTTTTAGCAAATAGTTAAAGGTATGTAAAAAACATTGTCCAAAGTTCTCATCATACAGGGTGTAAAAAAAATGGGCCCATGAGTGTTACAGCTAGTCCGTCCCTGCAGCTGTGAGTAATTCACAACAGTTTCTTGGGTAGTAGTTTGACGGGTCTTACCTGGTATACATCATATTAAAAAATAATTGAAATATACCAGGTGGTTCAATAATTATGTGTAAAAAACTTGATTCCATTGGTGCTCTTTGGGAGCCCATATCTCCGAAGAGGAGGCCGATACGAAAGAAGTTTATATGAACCTATAGTATTCTTTTCACGTGTTTTCTTCATATCCGGGAGATTTCCCACATGTTCCCGGACACCCTGTATAAAAGTATATTTGGATTATTTGTATTGTTTGTGTGTATTTCTCAAGAGTTGTCAGTATTTCTTACCAGATAACTGGAAGGTGTTGAGAATACATTAGTTAGCGACCTTTTAGCAGATGGCTGATAAGCAAAAGTATAGTACCAGGTCAAGAATAAACAAACCAAATGACGATAAAGGGCTAATCGAAAACAAATTAGTGTAATCCGACCACCACATATTTATTTGTCGTAGATAAAGCTATGTTTTGTACACACTGTTCAGACCCGGATAGGTTTGTTAAATTTTTAAGGCCATTCTGGTTTTGCTACAGGGTGTTCGGTTAATGCATCAGTATACGTGGAAAGTGTTTCTCTATGTTAGATTAGCAAATATTTTACTTATTATTAACGCGTCGTACTTGTAAGCATATTTGCGTTGATTTTTGAGCATCTCTTCTCCTTTTCGGGATGATAAATTTTAAAAAAATCAATCTATCTATCTAGATATATTATTAAGCTAATAAATTTCTTTCTTGACATTGACCATGTCCCTGTGGGATACCAGTTACGACTTCGTTATGAATACAATCACTTTAAAGGTATTAAGTTATTATTAAATTATTTTAAAATTAACAATATTACATGGTTGTATAGAAGCGTGGTATAAATATCAGGAACTCTTTAAACGAGCGATGGGCAATTTGATTGGGAGATTGTTTGAACTATAATATATTAAAATGTCGTTTGTTTATTTAATTTTATATTTAGTTTATGTAAATCCCTTCCCTTTACCCCCAGTTATAAGTCAAACTAAGGATATTTTCGACCTCACCGTCCAGTAAATTATTTTGTTAATTTAAAATAACTATATACGGAAAAATACTATAGTAAAACTATTATAGTAAATATTTTATTGTACGATTTTCTATAAAATATAGTATTAATGGTACATTTTTCTTTATTAATTGGTACCAAAATAGTATTGTACCCACAAATTATAAAAACCTATAGTTAGGATTTCTAATCAATTTAGTAAAATCAAGTAAGTACATACTAAAATAGTATATTTAAAAATTTACGAATGTAAATGAAAATAATTTATTTATAACTCTCCAGTAGTTAAATATTTTAAAATGTATGGGTACATTTTACTGACCACTATTATTGTCCTTTAAGTATTTTTTAAAGTAATAATAAACTTGGATGAAGTGTTGTAAAAATGCTTTACAAGCATAGAAGGCATAAATCAGATGCAGCTGATTCCTGGGATTTCGATCCTCGTAACAAATAATGGTGAGAGAACGTCCAGCGAGGGAATGCGAGGATACAAATTAGATTGGTGACCGCTTGGGAGTACCACGTGTAAAATTTTTTACTAGATTTCAGTAAATTTGAGTAAATTTTACAAAAACTTTTCATATAAATAGTTTACTAAATATTTGTGTAATTATTACTAAAAATTTTGGTTAAAATTTTGCTGTAATTTAATGGTATTTCTTAATAAAAGTTATTCCAGTCACAGATAGGGCCATAAATTATGGCTAGTTTTATAATTTTTATAGTAAACTAAACCAAGCTTTTCTTTCCGTGTAGTTTCTGATTTTTTAATTCGATTAATACCTAAAAAAAAATATTAAATTAACTTTGAATACATATCTCGTTCCAAGAAAATAATAAAACTCATAACCTAACCTCAATATTTATAGAGATGGAGATAGATATCGTTAATTTGTTAATTACGAAAGTTTTATCGGTGACTTGCTTAAAACAATATTCAAATTATTATTAAAACAAATATAATTACATAAATCACGTTTACTTACTTATAGATATCCCTGATAATTGTAAAAATCGAAAATAAATCGGTACTTAAACTTAACCCCTTTCTACTTTACCCAAACAGTTACTATGTTTAATGAGTTCCCTAACAATTTCCTGTTACTTATTCTTCTATGTGTATCATAGAAAACCTAAAGGAATCCCCACAATTAAATGGGGAGACAAATATATGTAATATTTTTTAATGTGCAGTATCGCTCCAGTGCTCTTAACCCACTCAGCACCTCAAATCACTCCACGGAAACACTGGAACTTGGAAATCTTGGATGTACCGACTTCACATACAAACATAACAAATTGAATTTAATAAAATTGTTTCTCTATTTTCTTATTCGTTTTGATTGTTCGACGCGTAATTTATAATCAATACATTTTAATTACGATTAAATTATCCGTATTAGGATTTGATGTTAATCAACTTTCGAGCGGGGTACCCTCGTCAAAAATCGACTTGCAGATACTAACATTTTAAAAATATTTTCGAAGAATCGTAAACTTTACACATCTATAACAAATTTGGAACAAATCGGTTCTGTATTGGACTTCTCCTGAGGACGGAATATCTTATATAGGATTTTTACAAACCCCTACATAGGCGCGGAACTACTATGCTGCAAGACCATGCAACGCAGGGGGGCCCGATCGTCCAGGGGGCTCACGGCCCAATGTGGCCTCCCGTTACGCAATGCGAGGCCCCTCGCCACTTCAAAAAGTGTTTTTTTCTTACGCAACACTAATTTATTATGATTTAATACTATCATCAAGAAAAAGAGTTCCTACACATCTGCCGATTGCCTTAGCTTTTAAGAACTTTTACAATTTTTTTTTGTAACAAAAAAGCATACCTATTCGTTTTGGAAATAAGGTAAGTTTTTGTCTTGTTTGTGTTGAATAAGTATAGTGTCGCGCAAGCCAAGTACTGAGCTACTCTGAAAGTGGGGCCCCGGGCTAAACCAAATTTGCAGGAAATCTTTACAAAGGTTTTCGTAAAATGAATTTAAAGGAAAAGGCACATAATAAGATCGAATTAGAATATAATACAGGGCAGGTTAAAATAAGAACTTTCTTTAAACAAGTCGCAAAAATAAGTTATTTCATTTTTCAAATAACTGGGATTTATGTGTTAAAGCCTCTTATATTCTCAACAAAAAACACGTTCGGAGATTTTCTGATATTTCATTTGGTTAAGCATTTGTGACTAATTTTCTGACCAACTGTTTCTAAGCAGTTAAAAACTAAATATCTCTGTTTTAGTCAGTTTGCAATGGAAACAATTTTATAAAATAGAACAGCATTTATATTTTTATGAAATAAATGTATTTCATATTTAATTTGTTAAATAATATGTGAAAAACATTATTAACATCAAAAGAATAACTTACTAGTAACATACTAATCTACAAACAAAATTAATTGAAAAGTTGTTCAATGGTTCGATTTACGGAAAATATACGTTTACAGAAATGCAGTGCACAAGCCAATTGAACAATTTTTTAAATAATTTTTTTTGTAGATTATTATTACTAGTAAGCTGAAATACATTTCTTTCATTCAAATATCATTTATGTTTCATTATATACAATAATTGTTTCCATGGCTAACTAATGACTAAACATTGTGATATTCAGTTATTAACTGCTTAGAAACATTTGGTCGGAAAATTAGTTATAGATGGTTAAATGAGTGAAATATGAAAAAATCTCTTAAAATATTTTTTGTTCAGAATATAAGAAGATTTAACATGTAATTTTAAATTATTCGAGGAAAGAAAAAACTTTTTTTGCGACTTTGTAACTTCTAATTTTAACCTGCCCTGTATGATATTTTAATTATTAGATTTTATTATGTATTTTAAATAATTAATTTTACGAGAACTTTAAAAGTCATTTTAATCAATAAAGTTATTCAGAAAAGAATAGTTTGATCACTTTTTATTGGTTTTGGAATAATATTGCTATAATAATAGTGTGATTTTTAGTATAACCTTAGTTTCTAAGAGCATTAAAAAAATTAAAAAAAATTTCTCATAGGAATCATCAGTTTTCTATTTTAAATTCTTGTGGAGTAACATCTATATCTATAATTTACGTTATTCTATACGTTATTCTAGCTTAACTAAATAAATCATTTTATAGGGCCTTATTAATGATTTTGCGGGGGGGGCTAATTTTGAAGTTCCGCCACTGCCCCTACATAGCAGCGTCAAGTAAATCTCCTTTTATAGAAACTTAAAAACAAGCTCGCCGTCTCCAAGCTACCCCCACCCGCATTAATTAGCGTTTTGCACAAGTGCGTAAAAACAACAATACGCTTTACCACCCCAATAAAAGCTCGTCGCAAGCGGAGCTTTAATACCTACCTTCCGCATCCCTTACCTACGGCCGTCTCTCGGTCTCTCTTTGAGTCTTTGAATTTCGCTCAAGGGGGTGCTTGCTGCTCTAATTCTCCCTCTATCTACCCCCTCCACCACTGGTGGGGGGTTGGAGTTAGTGTAGGTCATCCCTTGAGTGTGTAAAAATGTTCATAGTCAGTAAGCGCTCATGTGCCAAAACAAGTAGTTGTGTAACACTTTCTAATAACAGCACGTTTTGGGACTCGATATTACGATAATCTTGGACTTGTGATTATGCTTGTGTTGATAACGATGTTTTTGTGATAAGGATTTTTAATTAGACTGTGATTTTCTTTCGTTTTTGTGAGAGTCATGCCCCTGCTGCAAGAAAGTACTCCTAAAAGAGGTAATTTTAAATTATGTCCAATGTTTACATTCGTTCGCTGTGATTATTTGTATTCGGGTTTTTTTTAGGTTTGGAACGTTGTAAGTTGTAACGGCTGTCAGTATTAACTATATTATAGATTTCGACAGCGTGTTTTTCGTTTTTGAAAATTTTTTACACCATAAATTGTTTCTTATTCTATTTCTATAAGAATGATAATCGGTCAGCTATTTTTTTAATTAAACATTCCCCTCAGGGGGAGAAATGTTACAGTAAACCCAAAGACTACAAAAATTAGGGGCATTTTCAAATTTTTCCAGACGATTTTAAAATTGTCTAGAAAAATAAAGCCACAGAAATTGTTGGGGGCAATATTTTTATGTTAGAGCAAAAACATCGTCAAAACTTGCTTATTTATGCCCCCCCCCCCCCCGGGGGGGGCATATGTAACCGACTGGTACAGTCAAAGGGGGGTCTTGGTCCCCCCCCCCCATTACTTGCATTTCTTTCTCATAGACATTTTAATGTAAATGTAACATTTAACTATATTATTCATATAAACCACAAATTTAATAAATTCTCCCCTGAAACTTTAATAAAACCCCCCCGAAAAAAATTTATGGCGGCGCCACTGTATGGACGGCTAAAATATTAGAGTAAACCCGAAGACGACAAAAATTATGGGCATTTCCAAATTTTTCTAGAGGATTTTAAAATTGTCTACAAACATGAAGCCGCAGAGATTGTTGGTGGCAATATTTTTATGTTAGAACAAAACATCGTCAAAAGCTGCTTATTTATGCCTCAGGGGCATATGTTAAGAAAGCAGTGGCGCAATGGTGGTTTTGGAGGTCACACCCCTCCCTAATTAATTACTTGTAACATTTAACTATATTATTCGTATAAACCACAAATTTAATAAATTCCCTTTGAAATTTTAACAAAACCGCCCGGAAAAAATTTCTGGGTGCGCCACTGTATGAACGGGTATAAAGTGTATGGATTTTATAAAAACCAAACCTTTTTTTAATTCACATAGAATCAGCTTTCGTCTTTATTAATTATCTACTTGTCTATTTATTTATACAAATTCAAAATTTTTCAATTTAGTATATTTTTATTTTTATTCAATTTTAGAATTTTCAAATTGATAAATTACTATACCGCTTTTAGACAGTCCTACTATCAGACAATACGCATTAATCCAATAATGAATGTGGAAAAATGCAAATAGAAATACGATAACAATACCTAACAGAATAAGATTGAATGATATAAGCCGGGAACTTAAAACGCCCAACAAATATTCGCAAATAAAAGTATGATACGCAATAACGTATATATCTTTGATAGCTGCTCATGCGCACTACAATATTCTTGACATAATAACTAGAGAATCCTGCGCGTAAGCTTGCGTGATTCCACTTTTAGGAGTAAGTTTAATATAACGAATCATTCTTTTAGTTTTGTGTCAATTCTTTGTTTTTTCAAAAGAATACTTATAAAGTTGTAAAATAGACCAAATTAGTGGAAAAAATAACATATTCAAACTACTAAGAGCAATCACATGTTGCCAAGCAGGCACTATTTTATGCGAACGTTTAGCCAAATATACTTAGTTTTTTTCTAATCTAAAACTGGATTCGTAAAGTTAAAGGATTAAAAACCGCTATGAAAAAATTGCGCTAAAAAATATAATGTTATAAGAATAATAATAACAAAAAGAAATATTGATCAGCTGATGACTCTCGTCTCTTTCTAACCTGCCAAAAAGCGGCATATTTTTTAATTAAATTGTTGCAACATAGATGGCTCTAATTGCAAATTTCGGATTGTTTGGGATCCTCGTCTTAATATTGACATGTTGGCAAGAGTGCCATGACGTAGCCAACGGTTTTGGTGAAACGACGTCACAAAACTCAAGACCTTTAATTTGCAACAGTGATATCTAATTTTTTATAATGTTTCAACAGACATTACTGTTTCATGTCCCTTATTTTGTCAGGAATTATCCATTTCTTAACATGTATTACAGTAATGTCGATACAGTACATTACTGCAATGTACTTGTACATTACTGTAAGGTACTTAATGTACTTAACATTCATGCAATTGCAATGCATTGTACATGTACACTACAGTAATGTACAATGTATTACACACGCATGTTAAGAATAGAGATAATTCCTGCATTTCTGACAAAATAAGTGAGAAGAAACGGTAATGTACTGTAATGCCTGTTAAAATATTATAAAAAATTAGATTTCACTGTTCTCAAGAAGTGCACAAAAAATGTTTAATTAATTTTTAAGTCTTTCCAAAATCGCGAAAGAATTGCGTTCTATTTTTTGTAAAAGACGCCGAATATTCGCTTCGATAATGTTCTCGAATTGAGTAAAATAGGGCTGAGGTTGGTTAACCTCGGTTGTCTAAGAAACACAAACATATTTATTTGCGGCCAATTAAATACAAAATGATTAAAATCACAAAATATAATCGAACGAAATATAATATATTTTTTTAAAGCTATGTTAAACAAACACTTGAACAAACCTATACAAACAGGGGCATATTTTATCATAAGTTATAAGGCTTATAGGCGCCAATCAGTGTTGCCAGGTATACAGTTTTTACCATAGATCTCACGAACAAACAGATAGACTGGTATTAAAATTGAATTTAGTAGGTTTTCCTTTCAAATTACTACCAGCGTTTTCTATTGTAAGTCTATCGTTTTTTTTCTATTGTAAGTCTATCGTTTTCTATTTGTTATTTAATTTCCCTTTTTTTGGTATTTTCCTTAAACAAATCTATTTTATTTGGTACCATGTCTACATGTCGAATCTACCGTCTATGTAATTTTCGACCTACCAACACTGGCCCCAATAGCAATTGGGACGGGTCCAAAATGAAAAGGTCTATTTTTGATAGTCCCTGTATTTTTAGAAAACCAAGATAGCCATCTTATTTATGTTTGCATGTTATCGCAAATACAGTCAAAAGATAGATTCGAATAAAATCCCATAATAGTATATTAAGATACAAGTTTCATAAGACATTATCTTAGAGCAAGCCTCTTCGCTTCGCGGTTTGTTTTCTAAAGTACAAGTGCTCTAATTGTCTTATGAACCGTGTATTTTATAATACTTTTTCTATTTGGGTCTTTAAAGTCTGAAAAACTTTAAAAAATATAGTAGATTTTTGCCATTTGAATTAATATTTTCTTTTTGGGTTGGCAATACTTTTACAATTTAATAAAATGTTACAATGTATCAAATATGCCATGATAGAAACAATTGAACACAACAAAGCTTCCCATCCGTCATAATTAAAAATAAATATATTATTAAAGTTAATAAAAATGAGTCAGGAAGAAAGTTGTACTCCGCCAGAAATACGAGAAATTGCGGAAAATAATCTAGAAAAACTTTTACCCCAAAAATCACGTAAAGTTTATCAAAAAGAATATGCACACTTTGAGTTATGGTGCGAGCAGACTAGAAATTAGTTGACGGACATGTTATAATATTTCCGAGTATAGGTATTTCAGATAAATATCTAGTAAAAATGATCAATTTGCAGGGTTCAAGGTTAGTATTTTAAAGTAAACAATTTCTGTCGAATCCATAATGTCTAGAAAACTAATTTCAACGAAATCGAAGTAGGCCTAAAATTCGCACCCTACTTGTTTTATGAAATTGTAAAAGTATTGCCAACCCAAAAAGAACATATTAATTCAAATAGAAAAAATCTACTATATTTTTAAAAGTTTTTCAGGCTTTAAAGACCCAAATAGAAAAAGTATTATAAAATACACGGTTCATAAGACAATTAGAGCACTTGTACTTTAGAAAACTCCCCGCTTCGCGGGTCTTTTTCTAAATTAAACGCGTGCTCTAAGATAATGTCTTATGAAACTGTAAAATAATAATTAAAAGAATCTATAAAAAAAAATCAGGAATGGAGATAATAACAATATCTCCTTTTACAATTGCAAACGTCTCGATATAGTTTATTAATTTTTTACTTAATTAAACTTAATAATTTTAATTATTTTTTCTGTCAACCTGTATATCATATTAAATTTTGTAAAGAGCATTACAATTGGAATGTGTTACACTAGGTGTTACAAATTTTAATTAAAAACTAAACTAGATACAGATAAGCCATCGCGATGGTGATTGTAAACTTGTTCTTTTATGGTACCTTCATTCCATGTTACTTAATTTAACAGAAAGGTAAAAAAATTTGAAAGTACTTCTTTGGTCCGATAATGGATCTAATTTAATATTAATTTGGCGTACAGGAAGCATTTTTAAATAATGGCGATTTAATCGCTTCGCTTTGTCGAAAAAAATCGATATAGTGTATGTATTCTATTTTAAAAATAAGTGGAAAAGATTGGAACGGGTTCTTCACATTAAAATGACGATAAACGTAATTGACACGAGTATCAGCTCTTTATCTACTGGTTTAAGTTTGTTTTTTGGTCATAGTACAAATGTTTTTCTAGTCTATCTGACTTTGTTAATTAAGATGGGGTTGGGCCTTTTGCGCGGCCGATACTTTTACTTTAGTAAGTGCAGCGTCGGACCGGGACGCAGGGAACACCGCTCGGGGCTCTGGGTGGCCCTAAAATCATGCTGGCCTGTTTGTCACTTGTATTTCGGAAAGCTTCAATGCGAACTATTCAAATTTAATTCAGGAAATGTGAATTGTTCAGGAAGCGTCATAAATATTTGAGAATTTTAACCTAGTGTTGGGGAAAACTGATTATTTTAATAATCGAGTACTTGATATTCGAGCGATTTTAATAATCGAGCGAATCGCTCGAGTGAATCGCTTGAAATTCCAATTCACCAAGAGATGACGTCACCGACTGCTCGGCCGGCAGCCTAGCCGTTTACATATGATCAGCAGCAGATTTAGCAGGCACGAAACTACGGGTGGGCACAGGTTTAGCTAAAAAATTGTAGTAGCCACCAAAAAAATTCCAGAAGTTTATTTATTTATAAATAATGAATTTTTACCAAATACCAAACAAAAAAACTGCAAAAAATCACCCAAATATGTATTTATTGTTCGGGTTTATTCCTGTGCTTTTTTTTAATCTTTCTCAATCTACGAACATAAAATAAGTAGATATTTAAAATGGCTTGTCAAATTCTTCCAATTATTATTATCAGGTGCCCACTGTGCGACTGGCAAAATAAGAAAATAGGTGATTATTTTTTTAAATTCATGTTTATAGTTACCTAAAAGTTCCTGTTTAAATTTAAAAATGTTTACTTTTGGTTACCATTTTATACTTATGTTTTGTTATCTATTTTGCTCGTTTTCTTATTTTCCATTTTAACATTTTCTATAATGTATGTTATTTTTAAGAAGTCTTCTCGAGTTTAATAATAAAAAGTTCCTGTTTAGATTTAATAATGTTTACTATAAGATTACCAAAGAATATTTCTATATATTTTGTTAACCATTTTGTTCTTTTTGTTATTTTTCATTAACAATTTCTATTTTATGTTGAGAAGTTTTTATAGTAAATGAAAATTTAAACATTATATCCTTTAATTTTTTAATATTTACAATCGGGCACGTAAACTACGCCGCTGTCTAGCCAGTTAAAACAAAACTTTACAAAACCCATGTCGCGACGTCTCCGCTAAGGGATTTGGCATACTTTTTATATGCACCTTCTTGCTTTTAAGAAAGACGTATGTCGTGTTACCTGCTCAGCGTCAAACTCGAACGTCGCCAATCGGGATATATCGGATCGCGCGGCGCGTAGAACGAAGGTCGGGTATCAAGTGACAGGCGATATTTTTCGGTTTTTCGCCTGAATTTATAACTAGAGTATTTCCTATCGAGCGAAAAACTGTTCGAATATACGAGCAGTTTTTTAACTCGATCACACTACAGCGGTACAATTCCGTCGGCGTCAAGCGAAGCTCGGGTATCGAGTGAAAGATAATAAGTGACGAGCGACGGTTTTCGCCTGAATAAATAACTCGAGCGATTTTTTTAATAATCGAGCGATGTCGGTTATTTTAATAATCCAGTAATCAATCGGTGTGTCGCTCGAGCGATCACAACACTAATTTTAACATGTATGTCATGAAATCTTCACATATAGATAGGAGTCATTCTTTTACAAACCGTATGGATTTCAGGAAAAACATAAGATGACTGCATCTTTGACTGCATCTTTCACCAAGTTTAATAAACATGTATTTCAGGATTTTCGCTGAGAAAATATTTTTTTCCAAAATATCAACATTTGCTTGATTTTATCCACATACTTATTTTACACCTTTGTTACGTTAGCTTTCGAAGTGTTATTGTGAACGAATTAAATGAAAAAGAAATTTAATAGTTTCCCTCTCTACCTTTATTAAGTTGCAAAAATATCGTTTTGTTCTTTATCCTCTTATCTACACAATCCAATTTACGAAAAAGTGGTACCTCTATTAGATCGGAATTTATTAAATATTTTCAAGCGCATATTTTCGAAAACATATACAGAGTGGCCCATCGAAAACGAAACAGAGACATTTACTGGCAGCTCAGTTCTTTTTTGGAAAAACGCTCAGACCCGTCGATTTTGTTTTCGAGGGGGACACAAAATCGGAACAAAATCACGTCAACAAGTGCAGCCCCCTGGGCGGGGGTGGCACCACTCCTAAAATCTTAAATGGAAAGGGGGGTCGAGTGATACCTTATTTTAAAGGTCTTTCAATTCCCTTTATAATGATCTAAAATTCATAATACTTCAGTTCAGTAGTTTTGGAGATTTATTGATTTTAAACTTAAATAAAACTTTAATACATCATTAGTGGAAATCAATACATTTGGTAGCAAAGTACTTTAAAAATTAAGAATGAACTGACCCGTCAGCCAAGTAAATGTTGGAAATGACCACCATGACTCTCCATGCAGTAATAAAGATTTTGCTCAAAACGTTGCGGCACATTTTGCAATATTTGAGGAGTAATTTGAAGGCACTCATTCACAATTCTTTGTCGCAAATCTTCTAACGATGTTGGTTGAGTAGCATAGATTTTGCTTTTTAAGTGACCCCACAGAAAGAAATCCAAAGGTGATAAGTCTGGCGATCTTGGGGGCCATTCAATGGCACCTCTTCTACCAATCCATCGACCTGGAAACGTCTGATCTAAATATTGTCGAACACGTAATGCGTAATGTGGTGGGGCATCATCCTGTTGGAACATCAACCTATTCGCAATGTACCGCCGATCATTCCCATTTTCAATTATGGCTGTTAATGCAGGATCTATGGCGTCTTGCAGTAATTCCAAATACATTTCACCGGTTAAATTTCCAGGCAAGAAAAAAGGACCAACTGAATGATCGCCAGAAATACCAGCCCAAACATTTAATTTTTGTGGCTGCTGTGTGTGTACCTCATGATAAACTCTGGGATTAGAATCTGACCAATATCGGCAGTTATGACGGTTTACTAGGCCATGTAAGAAAAAGGAACATTCGTCGGAAAAGCAAGTGTTGAATAGAAAATGTTCATCGTTTATAATTCGTTCACTCATATCTTCACAAAATTGTAATCGCCGATCAAAATCGTCTTCATTAAGTTCTTGTACAAGGTGAATTTTATACGGATGAAAACTATGGGCCTTCAGAATCCGTTGGATACTACATTGACTAACGCCACACACAGTATCCAATTTGCGGGTACTTAACGTAGGATCTACATAAACTTGCCCTAAAACCCCCACTTCTATTGCTTCGTTCCTTATGGGATTTTCAATGTTGCGTTTTTTATTGGCGACTGATCCAGTGTCCCGAAATTTAGCTATAAGTTCTAGGACATATTTTCGATGCACGTTACTGTTCTCATGTCGCTCATTAAATATGTGTGCTGTTCTATTAGCGCACTGATTATTTCCGAAAAATATTTCGATAATTTCAATCCTTTCTGCCGTGGAATATACCATGGTTAATTTATGAATAAAGCGGTAAAAGGTATTTAAGCAACAAAGTTTGGTCGAATCAATCGCAAACTATGTACAAATTCCTATTTAAAATAAGTACGAGACATTCCCTGCTTATCTTTCTTCAATAAACCACTTTTTTCGCGACAAAAACCGCTCCAATCGCTATTTTGAACACCAAAATGATAAACAAACCATGGGCGTAGTGAAGAAAAGCATTAAATTAATAAGTAAATGCCTTTACTCAAATTTCTTCTGAAAGTAGTACAAACTAATCAGATGTACCTATTAAAGTGTACTGTAAGCTTAAAATCAAATCTCCAAAACTACTGAACTGAAGTATTGTGAATTTTACATCATTAAAAAGGGAATTGAAAGACCTTTAAAATAAGGTATCACTCGACCCCCCTTTCCATTTAAGATTGTAGGGGTGGTGCCACCCCCGTCCAGGGGGTGCACTTGTTGACGTGATTTTTTTCCAATTTTGTGTGCCCCTCGAAAACAAAATCGACGGGTCTGAGCGTTTTCGATGGGCCACCCTGTATTTTTTTCACTAAAATCCTGAAATACGTGTTACTTTTGTATATATAATAAATTGTAAAAAATATTTCAGACGATTCTGAAATATCAAGGTTTATTGGTGCGCGGTAAAAAATTACCCATCATCGTTCAGATTAATTTCGAATTATTTATATTTAAATGGTATTTAGAATAGACCAGATCGCGTTATGGTTCTATGGTATAAATAAGCTTAGCGATCGTTGCGTCCTGGGGGAAAAATTGTAAGAAACTTTATCTCGAACATTGAAAAAATTGAGAAGGCAAACCTTTAAATAAAAAACAATGACCAAATATAACTAATATTTTATTTTAAAGTGACAAAATAGGAATTTTCCTAACGAAAAATGTAAAAACAAACAACAAATACAAACTACGGGATAATTTTTTGGGCGAAGCCAAAACCAAAACGCTTGAAGGCATTTCATCTCCAATGTCAGAGTTTGCTTCTTCAGCTTCAGAGAAATCATTTAATAAATATTATTACATTAGCAAAAATAATAATATGTTTAGTTTAAAAAGAATCGAGCCTCGGGGCGCATGTTGTGTGGCTGGTGAATTTTTTCGGGGATTTACCGAAATGCGGAGATAAATCACCAGTGAATTACATTGCCGCGCGGGCATCGCCTGTTTATAAAATGCGTTTTTCGAATCAAAATATAGGGTTGTTTCTTAATAACATGCTAATACTTTTACGTTTTTGGGTCCATTTTTAGAAAATAACTTTATATGAACATATGGCCTAAAAGTCTTAACTTACGAGATACAGGGTGTTAAAGATTTTCAAAAATCCCCATTTTTTATTAATATCTGTGATACTGCTCTAGATATTTTGATACACACTTTCTATTCATCGAGAGGCATTTTATGATGTATAACATGTTTTTTCTTATTCCGACCAGTGACGTTCGTGCCGGGAATTGCCCTCGGTAATTTTGAAGAAAAGAATGGTACGCCACTTCTTTTCTTTTAAATAATTCTCATTCCTTGCTGAGCCAATGTCGCCGCTTGATTTTTTGTCGCTTGACGTTCAGTTTTCGTATAAAAAAATTAAATCCATTCGTTTGCACTCTGTTATTTATTTAATTAGGTATTAACAAAGATTAAAAATGATCTAGTAGGTAAGAATCAGATTTTGTTTTGTAAACATAATAGTATATTTAAGATACAAGTTTCATAAGACATTATCTTAGTTTTATTTAGAAAAAATAGTTTAATTAAGAAAACGACCCGCGAAGCGGGAATTTTTCTAAAGTACAAGTGCTCTCATTGTCTTATGAACCGTGTATTTTATAATAATTTTTCTATTTGGGTCTTTAAAGTCTGAAAAACTTTAAAAAATATGGTAGATTTTTTCCATTTGAATTAATATTTTCTTTTTGGGTTGGCAATACTTTTACAATTTAATAAAATGTTACAAGTATGAAATATGCCATGATAGAAACAATTGAACACAACAAAGCTTCTTCCCATCCTTCATAATTAAAAATAAATATATTATTAAAGTTAATAAAAATGAGTCAGGAAGAAAGTTGTACTCCGTCAGAAATACGATAGATTGCAGAAAATAATCTAGAAATTTTTTTAAAAAGAATATGGAGCTTTGAGTTATGGTGCGAGCAGAACAAAGTTCAAAAGATTGAACAAAATAATAAATAATACTATTGAACAAAATATTGTGTCGACACAGAATCTGACAGGAATAACGCCCAGGAAATGTCTACAGTAACTATAAATATGTATATATAAAGTAATATGTATAATACTATATTGAATTAAAAATAAAAACAGTACATTATTGAATAAAACTTTAGAAATAGAGCATAAACTGGAAGATATTTCTATTATTTTTAGGATATGTTGTTTTATAGTTATGACTAGAAATTAGTTGACGGACACCGTCAGCATGTTATATATTTCCGACTATAGGTATTTCGGATAAATATCTAGTAAAAATAATATATTTGCAAGGTTAAAGGTTAGTATTTTTAAAGTTTTCTATAAAAAATTTCTGTCGAATCCATAATGCCTAGAAAACTAATTTCAACGAAATCGAAGTAGGCCTAAAATTTGAACCCTACTTGTTGCCAACATGAAAAAAATAAAATTTCAGTTTCATAAAGTGGCAAGTTATTCAATTTTTTTGCATTTCATAATGTAGCCATTATGAAACCCAATGAGAAAAACAGTTTTGACAGTGGTCTATCTAGTCTAGCTGTTACGTATTTAAGTCCATACCAATTTATTTAAATAACATGAAAATCTTTAACACCCTGTATCTCAAAGGTTAAGACGTTTAGGAGATATGTTCATATGACATTTTTTTCTGAAAATGGATGGACCCTGTATTTAATAATACGAATCATCAATTTCTAGTTTATAAGACAGAATTAATTCTCAAAATTTCCGTTTTTTTCAAATTTAATGGAAAATGCGGTTTTTTAACAATTTTTTCGGAAATTTTTAATCTCTGGTCTCGTCCCTAGAAAATCCGCATCTCGCCAATTATGTATACTTGTCTTCTTAGAAATTAACTTTGAAAAGGTAAAAACACTGCGATAACTAAACTTAACAACCAAGCAATCATTTTTTGACAAATATAATACATAAAAAAAATTGTCAAAACACTGCGATAATTAAACGTTGCAACTGAACAAAAACTTCTTGTACTAGATACATAAATAGCTGAAAAATTCGTGACGACCGACGTACAAAATTTTCTATAAGATAATAAAAATTGTAGTAAAATAAAGATAATTTAATTTGCAATAACGTAGGTACCTGGCCGGAGAGGGTTTGTTGGGAGAGGGACATACTTTATGAGCGCAAGTGGACCATCCTGGAATGGAAGGGGGATATATCTCTGACCTCGAGCTGCCTGTGACGGTTGATAATCTTCAAGTTACAAATACTAGCGATGTTTTTTAAATCTACAATTGACTAAACCAAAATTAAATTTGTTAATTCTAAAATATAACTTACATCTTTTGAAATACAATGGATAAATCTAAAATACAAATGCTTTTTCTGAAATAAAAATATAGCGGCTTTGAAATTAAATCGTCGGTTCCTGACATACAAGTGGAAAATATGTAACAGGGCGATATCTAAAATGTAAGAAAATTATCTAAAAATAACTCAACAACACTTATTGACGACGCTTTAATGAGATATAGGCCCGTGTAATGAATCATTAACGGCCGGGACTCCTCCCAGGAGTCCAGGCAAAAAGAAGCGCAGTCGCCAGCCATTATCCCTTCTCATTTATCTCCTCCCTTCATTAGCCCGTCTTCCGTTCCGAAATAACCCTTCCGCTTGAGTTTCGAGCTTCCATTAAACGGAACTTTCCCTGAAAAGAAACGAGCAAAAAGTTCAGATAGGCCGGGCAAAATGATTAAAATTAATCCTAGCTACGGCGTTAGGCAGCACAAATGTTTGTTTGCGAGCAAAGGAATTCTATGCATTTTATTTCATATACAACTGTACATGTCAGTTTGACCCCTGTTATTACGAAAATAAACAGAAGAAAAAAGAGAAGGGGACTCGATCTGTAGAATCAGTGGCGGTTCTTCCACAGGAGCACATGCGCACGTGCACCCCCCAAGACAAAACGAATAAAAAAATATTAATTTATATTCATTGAATATTATTTATCGTATAAAGTCCGACCCTCCCTAATATTTTATCGTACCGTCAAACTAAAAAAGTCCGACCCTTCCTAATATTTTATCATCCCGTCAAACCAAACTGTATAGATCCGGCAACCGTGCCTCGGTCGAGGTAAATGACGATTATGACGAGACTTGCTCGCACGTGCGATTAAGTAGTGCAGTTTCTCTGTAGTAACAGGTGGCTGGTGGCAGCGGGGGATAGCGGGACTATGGCGATTTAACATGGAAAAGGCGCACAGTTTTGTGTGCACCGCGCTGTTGTCTATTCGTGCATCTAGTTAGAAATTCGAGCGTGTATTTATTAAGTTAAAATGAATAGTTGACGGTGGACTATAGAAGAAATAACTTTAGCTCTTTGAGTTTGGAGCAAAAAATTGAAGTGAAGAATGCGGTAACACCTAAACCCGAAATTAATGTTAATAAAAATGTTCGTATTATTATTATTATTATTATTATAATTACTTCATTAAATAAAGACATTAACAACAGGTATCACCTATTCATTATTCAAGTTAGAACGTTTATTAAGAGTGACTTTTTTTCGTATCTTTCAAAATAAAGTATGTTTACTCTTAAGCAAAATAACATTATTGCAGTTTTACCCACCCTGCATAAAAAAATTGAAGTTTCTTATGATGAATCGTATTTTCTAGACAAGCAAAAACGTTTATTAAGTGACTTTCTTCGTATCTTTCAATTTTTAGTCCATTTGTCCTCTTGTAAACCCCATCCGTGGACATACTGTATTTTCTTCAAATACTGTGTACCAAAGCCGTATCTTCTTAATTTCAATTTCTTGTTACTCCTGTTAATTATTGTTTATAACAGTTTCATTATGACTAAATTAATAAAATAGGGTACCTATTCCTAATGGGGGTTAAGCATTTCATATAAATGTGTTCATGCCGAAATAAATCGTCAGAAAATAGAAATATTCATTCATTTCCGCACGAAAAAGCAAATTAACTCAATAAAACTCCTAAACGAAGCAATTTCTGCATATTATGCCTTTTTTGAATACGACGAACGATGATTGATCACCACACACTGTCAAAAATATTGAAAAATAGAAACGATTTATTCTGATAGATGAAACGCGTGACACTATTGAGAATCCTACGTGATAACACAATGAAAATAAAATCCACACAACTGAATTTTGAATAGGAAAAACGTCGAGTCAGACGCGTCAGCCATAAAATGCGGGAATTTCATTGTGAATAGTGGAAAAGGGCATCAATGAGCAACAGAGCAACGATATCTCTTGTTGAGATCGACGATTTTCGATGTAATCGGCAGGGGTGGATTTATCGAAAAAACTTTATAGTTTTAAGATGTTCTTAACAAAAATAAAAAAAATGATGGGTATATTTATGTGCTTATCGTATTTTTTTTGGATTTCCGAATCAAAAAAGCCCTCAGTGAATATTTGTGAGTCTCCTGACGCCAGGATTGCTCGCTTCCACAAGCCAAGCTCTAAGATTTTATAAACATTTCTCAGTTATACAGGGTGTCCCAGAATATGTGGGCAATCTCCAGGATTCAGATAGAACCCTTAAAAATAACAGGAGAAGTTCTTATAAATTTTTCTTCCTATGGCCTCCCCTACGGTGATACGGGCCCATAACGGACGTCCCTGGAAATCGTTGTTTTTTAAATAATTTTTTAAGTACTAGGTGTAAATTAATAATTTTTTAGTATAATGGTTACTAGATGAGTCTCCTTAAAATTCGCCATTTTAAGCACATTTTTCTTATTTAGTTTGTCAGGGACGGACTAGACGTAACACAAAAATATTTTTTTCTTGTACACCTTGTATGATGAAGGAACGACAATAATATTTTTGGATAATCTAAACCTTATGCTGAAAAAAGGTACTGGGCAATGTCGATAAAGTGAACTGTTTCACGCCTTGGTTGTTGTTTTATGTTCATAAAATTCCCTCAGTATTGTTATGGTTTTTTCACATGTACCGATTTAAATAAGAATATTTATGCCAGTGTCAGTTTATGGTAGTGTCATGAAATTGGCGGTTCTTCTCCTTTGTCTTATTAGTTACTAACTTAGTAATGGAATTTACGTATACTGAATATAAATCATATTGAACTAAAATATCTTTTTTTTCGAAAACGGTTAATTTTATCGACATTGATACAAGAGTACCTTTTTACAGCTTAAGGTTTAGAGTGTCCAAAAATATTATTGACGTTCCTTTATCATAAAAAGGTGTACAAAAAAAGCATTTTTGTGTTACGTCTAGTCCGTCCTTGGCAAACTAAATAAGTCAAATGTGTTTAAAAGGGCGAATTTTAAGGAGACTCATCTAGCAACAATTATACTAAAAATTATTAAATTGCACCTAGTACTTAACAAATTATTTAAAAAACAACAATTCTATGGGTATTTCCGTAGGCGAGGCCGTAGAAAGAAAAATGTATAGGTACTTCTCCTGTTATTTTTAAGTGTTCTATCTGAATCCGGTATATTGCCCACATATTCTGGGACACCCTGTATAGTCCCGGTACATTTCTAGGTATTCCACCCTCGCTGTTTCTATTTTCCACTTGCGGTAATAATATAGAAACGGCTTAATAACTTTTGACCCGCTAATTTTTATTTACAAAATTTTGGTTGGCCTATAGGGGAAACTACTTTTTGACGGAAGAATGACAGTAGTAACTGTCAAAATGGCGGATGGGTGCCATCTTGGTAAAGGAAATTAAATAGGAAGAGGGGTTTTGCGATGCATCACCTTGAAGCTACTATCGGATGCCAGAAAATTACTTCTATATCCGCAATGAAAACAAAATGGCAGCGTTGCATATTCGTACCCAAATAAAATGGCGGCTTTTAAAAAAATAATATTTACTACTTTTTTCTTTTGCTATTTTTTGATTTAGAATTATACAATTTTGTAGAAAGTCAGTTTATCAGGTGTCTAATACTCACTGCCACTTTTTACCCTGAGAAATTACAAGGTATATCATACAAAAATAGGATGAAACCTAGCAACTAATTAATATTGTGGTATGTTGTATGAAAATAGCTACTTACATCGCAGCGATATAACCTGTTTTACAGCATAGCAGCGGGCGAAACCGCTGCTGTTGAAAACTATGACTTAATAGCTATAAAATGTATTGAAAATTCAAAACAATAATATATTTATGCCATTAACTCGAACTCAAGTAAAGAAAAAGAAATGTTTTACTCGCATGTGTGTTTGATGTAATTATACAACGGTTGGTGAATTCATTAGCTTTTTTATAGACCACGATTTTAAGAGTGCATTAACACTGCTAGGATTTTTCCATCGGTGCCTTTCATTCGTTACATTTAAATACTATAACTAGTGAAGTATATGACATCATCCTTCCCAGTGCCGGATCTGGGGGAGGTAAAGGGTTATAGGGGCTTAGGTAATTACGAAAACACATATATTAGTTATATTATTGATCCAGTAGGCTCCATATAAACATGTACTCCTTTTTTTTATGATCAAACACACCACTATAGGAAAAATCCTTTCAGGCACTCTGGGAGTGGTGTAAGTTTTGAATCGTGAAAGAATTCTTCAATAATGAAGTTCGAGGAGTACTAAGCTTAACCACATATGAATGGGCGGCAGTGGTTCGTTGTGTAGTTCTGCTATTCGCCACTCTGGGCGGAATTAAGAGGGCAAGGTCAGCCGAACACTTTCCATATAAATATCTGTAAAAGAAAGTCAAATGTTCTAGGCTGTCGAGGCTCTTCGTCAGCTCGTGGTCTCCGATCAGACGAATGGCCTTAATTTCGATGGAATCCAGTAGCCGAAGAGTATGTTTGGGTGCAGAGCTCCAGACATGAGAGCAGTACTCTAGTGATGGTCGAATCTGGCCTTTGTATAGTGTCAAAAGTTGTTGAGGTATGTACGGAAGAGTACACCAAGTTTCTGAGCAGCTATCTTGGCGATTGCCACAACGTGGTTATTTCCTCCCAGATTCATTAATTGATGAAGCCAGTGGAATTGCGTGTCCTGCCATGACTATATCCGGTTCTGTAATGGTAACCTTTTTAGAGGAAACTGCTGCATGGGTTTTCTTAGCATTAAATTCGAGTTGGTTACCGTCACCCCAATCGAAAATTTCTTCCAGGTCTTTGTTGAGGCGTGATACTTCCTTCTGTCTGCGAAGATGTGCGTCGGCATTCCAAGAGAAAGATTAGTGTTACGCCACTGACATATTTCCCTGTGAATCTTTTTTCTGATTAGCCTGATCAATTCTACATTAAAATAATTAAATTGAAATTGAAACTCATTTATTATTAACATTGATCATGATAATTTGTATTGTATAAAAATTGTTGGAAGCGCCCCCCTTCACTGGCACGGGCATATTGTAGAAAATGTCAGTGGCGTACCACCTTTTGTAAAAAATGTTTGCGGGGCCGCCACTGGTGGATTGATGGAAGAACTTTTCTAACTAAAACATGTAATTTTATGTCCTATTAGCACATACCAAAATTGAAAATAATATATAAAGTACTTTCGAAGATATTAAAAAATAAAATGACCTAAGGAATCTCATTCTGAAATATTAGCCCATCATTAAGAAATATCTTTAACCCGTATGCAATAACTGCTTTCGGTTTCTATGCGATATATGTCGCTGCCATCGACAAACGACTAGATTACCTCAAAAGGCTGAGAAATTTGAGTTCCGTCTCTGTTGCATAAATGAAACACGTATGGTCATGATTCCGGCACGGGTGCTTATTTTTTCGTATTTTCTCCGAAAAACGACACAAATGGGTTGTTTTAAAAATGATAAAGGGTATTTTATAGGCCCAACGGACCGAAGGTAACGCAACAACCAACGTCTTTACTATTATCGATACAATGTCTTAATATTAAGGTTCATTGTCAAACATCTTGAGGGACAGGGTGTTTGGACACATTACGCTAGAGCGGAGATCAATAACAGGGGTAGAATGCCATATGTGCAATAAGCAGAGACAGCCATATATTTATATCGTGTTATTTACTCGAAAAATTTCAAGTGATACTCAGGTACTTAAAGCAAATCTTAAAATTGTTAGTTTGGGATTTGTAAGGTTTGTGTTTGTTTTGGGAAAAGGATTTAAAGGACACAACATATTGTCGTTTGATCTTAAGTATAATGTCCCAAAGAAAATCATTATACTCTTTATTTTTATCATGAATAGCAATTTTAAAGCAGGCTTGAAGCAAGAGGTAGTTGAACATTTTCAAATCTTGTCCAAGACAAATTCTTCAAGTCCAAGTACAAGCCTTCAAATCCATTCTTTCTTTAAAAGGTCTGATTTGGCAAATTGATCTTCTAAGATCAGAAGCCAATAATCCACGCAAGAAGAAGAAGGTCTGATTATTAATAACTAATAGAAAACACAAAGTCATAGAACCAAACATAAAAACCTTAATACAATTCAATAACAACAACATTTACATTCTTATTATTGATTATTGAATTATCTAGGATTTTGATCTTAATCAATAAAGCGCCCCACATACACATAGGTTCCAAGGTCGAATCAAAAATTTGTTCAATTCATCAGTTTGTTTGTTTTATCCATGATGACAGGAATTAATAATGACTGCTGTTTTGAGTGTTATTACAATAATAGTAGAAGAGGTCAAGTGCAACAGCAGAAAGATATTCGTTCCAGATAAGTAAACTCCTAAAAATAAACGATCAAGTTAATTCATTACCACATTAATTTAATGGAAGAATTAAGACTTGAACCAGATGACTTTCGACATTATTTACGTCTGGATGAAAACACTTATGTGAAACTACTAACTGCAGTAAAGCTTTGAAGATCTCAGTAATACAGCTCTTATATCGCCTCGAGCAATTTCTAACCTCGAAATGGGAACTATATGAGGAGCGTACACTCTAAATTACTACATACGTCGCAACTGACCTGTGTGTCTATTCTCGACTTGGAAGAACGATGATATCGGTAGAAGTGATTATACCTTTCTCTCTCTTCCTCTGCATTCCTTAGAAAGAGACGATTTGATCGTTCTCTTAAGTCAAGAATAGACCCACTGATGGGCTCATTCAGTTCACACACACAAACATTTACATTCGCAAACCGAGCCAACTTGCGTGAATGTGGGGCGCTTAAGATCTCTTATATTTATTGAGTAATATATACTTTTTCCTGCTTTTTGATTAATTTTTTTTAAGTTCCAGATATTCTCAACGGACGCGACATGAAAATGGAATCCGAAGAAACCCACCTCAAGGCACCTTTTCCCCCGGTCGGCTATCCAGCGTTCCCAAATGCGTCCATGTTCACTCCATCTCAACTGCTTATGGCAAGTCAATTAATGGCCGCGTCCGGATTATCAATATCAAATCCAGCTTTCTTCCATCCCGGATTGCTTCCACTGGCTTGGCCAGGAAATTCGCCTCCCTCACCACCCACCAGCACTGAGCAACTCTCTCCAGCTCAGAAAGTTAGAAAGTTGAGCCATAATAACAATAACAACGTTATATCAAGTAGTACGTCTCTGGAGAGTAGAAAGAAGAAGTGGAAACTGGAAGAAGACAGTACCACCTCACTATCTCTAAGTTCGCCCACTAGTAGCGTATCACCGCCGTCTGGAGGGGATGGCAAAGATGCTAGTAGGGATAAACAATTTACTTGTGGAGTGTGCAATAGATCTTTCGGATACAAACATGTACTACAAAACCACGAGAGGACACATACTGGGGAAAAACCTTTCGAGTGTCCAGAATGCCACAAACGATTCACTAGAGACCATCACCTGAAAACGCACATGAGATTGCATACAGGGGAGAGACCGTACCGCTGTGAACATTGTGATAGGGAATTCGTTCAAGTCGCGAATCTTCGAAGGCATCTCAGAGTTCACACGGGTGAACGTCCTTATACATGCGGACATTGTTCGGCAAAATTTTCGGATTCAAATCAACTGAAAGCTCATACACTAATTCATACCAACGAAAAACCATTCTCTTGCGATAGATGTCATAGTCGATTCAGAAGGAGGCATCATCTGATGCACCATAAATGTGGAGCTCCCATTCCCGAGCAACCGATGACTCCCGAACCGGAGGAACTTATCATTCCAGAGCACGAGGATCTTAGTAGGCCACGAATTCTACACCCACCGAGTACACCGATCATCAGTTTACCGCTTCATGTGACTCTGCCCGAGCAAACAGAGCCAGAGGATTTGAGTATGAGCACTGGGATGACTTCAAACAGTAGCGGTGTCGGATCGCCAATGTCTAGGAGTCCCAGTTCGAAAGAGGATTGTGAGGAAGAGGATTTGGACCCTCATGAATCAGCAGCACTTTTCTTACAGAAACGGCCTTTAAGTCACTAGTCTAAAAATATATTTAAGAGGTATAAGGTATGATGACAGTCGGTTACTAGAAAGAATGTAAAATGCAATTTTTACTGGTAAGAATTGTTGATAATTGCATTCTATTTAGTATCCCGATTCTCCGACTTAAAAAGTCAAACCAATCAATTATCAGGGATATTATTAAGGATTTCATTTAGTTCGGTATGATACGGGAAGTTTTGTATAGTCAGGTATGCGAGTTCCTAGCAGTTAGTTTATTGTTAAGATTTTTCCTATTTGTTTTTACACTATGAAAAGTATGGGGCCAATTGTCAAAGCAGAAAGTTATTAAAATAAATTCATAGTAACGTATATTTAGTCAGTACATGTGGTGTAACAGTCAAGTTTTGTTTTAAAGCGAGAACACAATTCATTTACAATTACCTAAATGTTCTTTTATTATAGTGTAGGGTAGAGTTAAAAGCTGGTAAATTCCTTGGTTTTAGCAATATTGTAAAAACGGAACGACCTGAAGGCAAGAATAATAAAATAAGCCCTACCTAAACCAAACTATAATTCTATTTAAAACGGTCAGCAAAAATTGTTTTATATTTTTGGCTTCTACGGAAAGCTTTCTATTGCATAAAATGCAAATTCGCAAACCAAAAACAGAACCATAAAAAGTGTACAGTTATGTCATCAGACCCCATACCTGGCAGTTTTTATGGTTTAAGTGACCCTTCTTTTCAAAACGGCAAATTTGCATTCTTCTTATTGCGGCCAAACTAGAGCATTCGACATCGGGTGTCATAAAAGAAAGGTTCGAATTTCTTTCAGAAACGAACTAAAAGCTTTTGTAAGTTGAAAAAATAGTGGCAGTACGGTTTCTCGGATATTTATATTTCTTTGCGGCAGTATGCAAAATCTTGAGTCATTTGTATAATTTTGTATTGTAATTGCGCTGTAAAATTTGATATTTTTTGCGAAAAACTTACAAAACATGACGTTATTTTTTTTACGAAATACGGTGAAACCTCTCATAACGGACACCTCTAATAAGCGGACATCTCTATTAAGCGGACATTTTTTCATAGTCCGGAACTAGGTATATGAAATTCTCTCCTTTGGGCGGACGCGGACAGGCTGTTTTCATACAAAGAGTGCGAAAACCCTCCTTTAAACTGACAAAAAAATGTTAAATGTTTTTGGGAGACGAATAAGTACGGTGCAAAAACTCTCTGAAGACAGACCGGCAACTAAACCCGTATGCGTGTCAGAGCGAAGGGACTTCGCCGAATGAAAGTATGTGTGATTCCCCGACAGCAGTCCGCCGTTTATTTGTCAGTTGTAAGGTTAAAATCGTAAACAATGGCACAGAAATGTCGCGTTTTGAGTCTGAAAGAGATGTTGTGGAAGTTTGTAATTTGATAACAATGATTTGGGCGAGTTCATTAACATTGATAGCAATGTGATATTAGAAGATGATAGTGAAATCGGACGACTCTGATGAAGAAGTTGAATGCAGTAATCAAACAAATGTCACCAATTATCAACAAGCCATTAGTACGGTAAAGGAATTATAAGAGTATGCAAAGAATAGAGGTGACTCTACAGCAATGGAATTGTTATAACAAATAATAACAAATTTCCCAAGGGCGGACACCTTATTTAGACGGTCCCGTAGGTGTCCGCCTAAGGGAGGTTTCACTGTATTTCCGTGTAAACAAAACTTCTGATCATATTTTGAATGTTACAAAGTCTATATCGTACAGCCAAGGTTAAAAATGTGCCACGACATATTTTTAACCTTCCATAATTAAATTCTTCAATGTGTTCGGCATGGGCTAAGCGAATTATCAATTTTGCTGGGCATTTTAAAGCAACGTCAAAATTTCAACCCGAAAAAATAATGGATCTTAATTGAAAGGGTCTTCGAGCGGCACGAAATAATGAGAAAATTTGAAGCCTTTTAGGGATAATGGCGCCCGGACAGTAATTAAAGTATTGGACCCTTGTCATTTTCGATGATACTTGAAAAACATGCCACATTCAGAAAGCCAGAGAGCGACTAAAAGAGATGAATGTGTTTACCTCGGAATACTGATGGATAACTATATAATATTTTCGTATATAAGCTATTTTTTAAAAATAGGTTGAAAATGCAAAATCACCATAAACATATACAGTGCAACGGGGGAAAGGTTGAACGTGCATCATAACTTTACCGTAATATCAAAAACCTGTTATTTTTTAAAGTTTGGTTAATGAAAAAGGTCAAAACAAGGTTTTACTTTGGACACGAAATACAAAATTGAACTATTGGCATGCTATTTTTTGTTATTATTGAGATTAATATTTTGTGTTTCGTGTGGTTCGTCAATTTTTCAAGTTTCTAAATTAAGTACCTTGCTATACAGGGTGATTGATGGTGGATAGCGTATTAGACGTCTATGAAGAGCTAGTCAGCGCATCACTTTGAAAATTTGGTAGCTCATATAGGTATATATGCTCTCTCTTTTAAAAATATTTTCAGCCATTCAGTGTTGCCGCTTCTACTAGAAAATATTAGCAACTTTGAAGATTTAAATGTACCCTGTGTATTTTTTTTTAGAATTGTTTTTTGGAAAGCACATCCTTAAAAAAGGGCTGATATCTTTGAACTCTAAGAAATTAGCGCACTGAAATTTGGTTGGGAGTCGTGTAATATACGGAGGCCTTTCACTCTGTTTCCAAATATTAGTTATAAATGAAACACCCTGTATTTTATCTGTGGTGTCGCTATACCTATCTCCAACAGTTTTTGAGTTATAAGCACTTATTTAGCATTTATATTTTTCATTTAAAAAAATATACTTTTATCATTTTTCCAAACAATGAAGATTTTTGAAATTTTGAAACACCCCGTACTATATTTTGAAACAGAGTGAAAGGCCTCTGGGCATTACCTCACTCCCGTTCAAATTTCAGTGCGCTAGTTATTTAGAGTTCAAAGATATCAGCCCTTTTTGAAGGACATGTTTTCCAAAAAAAAAAAATTATCTCGAGAACGATAACAGATAGGAAAATTTTTAGGAAAGTTATCAATAAATGAAAAGGGATTCAAAAACAATAATACACAGGGTGTTCCATTTAAATGATCAATTTCTTGTAGAAGCGGCAACACCGCATATCTGAAAACATTTTTAGAAGAATTTTCAACGTGATCCGTTAACTAGTTGTTCATAAACATCTAATAGGCCATCCCTCATCAATCACTCTGTATATAATTTAATCGTCAAAATCATTTCTTATGAGACCTATAAGTCTGTTCTGTAAGCAGTGTTAAATATTGTATATTCAGTTACATTTCATCTCTAAGAGTTTCTACGATAATATCGTGAACATAGCAATAGTATTATTAACGTGAACTTCGCAGCGAGTCAATATTGCGATTTTAAGCCATTTTTCTGAAACATACCGGGTGATGCGTCTGATCAGGGCACGTAGAATTTCCCATATAAATTGCGAGGTGGTTGAATATTCGCTCCGCTATTTATTTTAGGTCAAAAATGTACTTAAACTTATTAAAGCCTACAATAAGAATAATGCCCTTGTTAAATTTAAAGTGTATTGTCCTAGTAATTTAGGAGTTATTGAACAAAATGTATTTATAAAATGATAAACTAGGAAATACGGACCTGGCACTTTTCTGACAGCAAATAAATGATTAAAACTTTTTCAAAATCATTTTATGTCAATGTTAAGGTTAGGGGACAGGTTTAATAACTGTAATAAACTTCCAGTAAAAAAATATCAACAGACAGTAAATTATCTTTTTATTTTACAATACACAATCAACCAAAAAGGAAGTGATACATTTTTACAAAATTTAATAATAATATTTACAGTGGTAGGAATTATTTTAATTAATGTTTAAGAAGATGCTCAAATAACCCTCCGTTAGCCGCCAAACAATATTTGAAACGATTACAAAACTCCCTTCTTACATTGGGCCGTTGGTATGGCGAAAAAACTGCTGAAATTAAGTTTTTGTTTAGCAAAGGTACCTATAGATGCAAATTGTTTAATTATTTCTCTTATTGTTCTCTTTAAAAAGTCTTAATAAAAGTTTTCTTTAACATCAATACGGGAGCGAATATTTGATCATCTCGTAATTTACATGGGTGATCCCATCGGTTCTGTTTGAACGCATTACCCGGTATATTGACTGTATTGTCCTGTTTAAAATATGCTCACTTAAAACATCATTCTGGGAATATTTTAATATCTGCTATCAATTTCTTACAAAAAAATGTACTTTTCTCACCGCACGTAGCCGTCGGTTATATATATTTCAATGAAAATATGTAATTTCATCCATTGTAACACCAATACCGTGGCGTTCGAATTTGATCTATAAACTCTTTTCTATTCTATTCTACTCTAGTATTTTAAAATACGCAACCCGTTTTAAAACTAGTTTTTTTCTATTCATAGACCACATCGTTGTGTTATTGCAAAGAATAATAGAATAGATTGACCATTTGACAATTGCCCTATAAAATATTTATAACGGTCTTAGATTTATGCAATTTTTTTCATATACAGGGTCGGTTGAATTAAATCGACTTGAAATACGAAATGGTACGGATTGTTGAAATTATACAGGGGGTCCGCTAATTTATGGCACATGGAAAAATCACAGACTGCTTACGTAAAAATATTAGGATTTAATTATACTTACCTATATCCGAAAGTTGATATTAACTGAGCTACAGGGTGTTAAAGTTAAAACTTCATTTTTGTTTCTCTGTAATACCTTTGAGAGAAACCAATGGTTTATTTACAAAATTTAGCAATTATGGTTTTTTTAGGACGAGAAATTGATTTTTTTGTGAAAATTTAATGTACAATGTAGGGGGCGCTGTGTGCGGCATTTCTCTATTTGGTCATAACTTTTTCGTGCCTTACTGTAATTAAGTTTTTAATCAAAATAATACTTTGCTCATATTTATTACGTAAAAAAGGTATACTTAGTTGAGGTCGAACAGAGTTACCGTTTCGGAGATATATGCATTTGAATTGTTTAGTGCACCCCGCCCAATTGACATTAAATAGCAAACAAAATTATTTCCTGACATTAAAATTTGAAAAAACAAATGAAAATTAGAGATGCAGTTGCTATGAAATCACCATGTTGTTATTTGTTTGTTGATTATTGTATGATAGCTGTGTGAGAAAATGTTTAATTTTTGAGTTTATCGTGAGTTAAGTAATAATGCCGAGACACAATTTGTTTTCAAATGCAGAAATGCGGGATATCTTGTGTGTATACGCGCGGGAAAATTTTAATGGACGAGGTGCCCAGAGACGATATTCGGAACTCTATCCAACAACCTGATTTTAAGATCTTCAAAAATATTTGCGACCTATTAGGCGAACAAGGTACCTCTCGTCCTAAACGGAATTTCAAATAACCCGCACAGCAGTCATCTTACAATAATCAACAAACAAATAACAACATGGTGGTTTCATAGCAACGGCATCTCTAAATTTCAGTTATTTTCTCATAGGTTACTTTAAGAAAAACATTTTGTTTGCAAATGAATAGTAGTTGGGCAGGGTGCACTAAACAATTTAACTGGAAATATCTTTGAAACGGTAACGCTGGGTCTCTGGGCGACCTCAACTTAGTATACTACATTTTTTACGTAATAAATATGAGAAAAGTATTATTTTCATTAAAAACTTAAATACACTAAGGCACGAAAAAGTTATGACCAAATAAATGTGCGAGAAATGCCGCAGACAGCGCATGTTGTACATTAAATTTTTCCAAAAAAACTAATTTCTCGTCCAAAAAAAAACATATTTGTCAAATTTTGTAAAAAACCATTGTTGTTAAAGTTATTAGAGAAAAACAAAAATGAAGTTTTAACTTTAACATCCTGTATCTCAGTTAATATCAACTTTCGGAATAGGTAAGTATAATTAAATCCTAATACTTTTATGTAAGGTGTCTGTAGATTCTCTATGTACCATTAATTAGCGGACACCCTGTATAGCTTTTCGAGGTAATTTTATAATATTTTTTAGCGTTATTTCCTGCCTAATAATCATGATCATCACTCATAGCTTAGTTTAAAGCAATAATGTGGTTCCTTTTAATAAGATAATAGACTAGTTCGTTCCAATATCTTTTTTTTAACTCTGTATATTCGAATATTTCCTAATTGCATAAATTAAGAACTAATTTTAACCATTTTGTAAATTTTTTGTAAATAAGTTTTGACATATCTGAGGAATGTGTAAAGATTTATTGTAAAAATGTGTGTTATTTTTTACTTATAGAAATACTTATTGTATATGGTGGCTGTTCAATGTATTGTTGAAAATATTTTATTTGTTGATGTAAGTTATATAAAAAATTGTACCAAAAATCGGTCCAAAATGAATTAAGTACGATTATCTGCAATACTGATCCTTTTTACTATTAAAATATTATATTACATATATATTTTTCTACGTGCCATTTGAGTTTACAATGCTAGGCAAACTTTATAAATTTTACTTGATTTTTACATCTTTAGAAATTATACAGGGTTTTCTAACAATTATATTGCCAAAGTGTAAGACCTATTTAGCAGTTCGATGCATCCTATACTACCAGAAGTAGAAATGAGGATAAAAGCATTATAGTACGGCAGCCCGTTACCAAAATGTCCTGTTATCACGCTTTCATCTAGTCCAAGGGTCGACAAACCCGAACAAACCTGCGGCTCGCGATCCACATGCGGCTCTTTGGATGTGAAGCTGCGGCGCTCTTTAGTTCCATACGCAAGTATTATTTATTTTATCGAAAAAATCATTAAAAATTCGTTCTGAATCGATTCTATCTCTCAGCCACTTGTATTCGCTATTCACCGCACCCCTCCCCCGTAACTCGCATCGTTACTATCGTTAGTCCGTCGAAAGCTCTCGCATGACACCGTCGTCGGATATTTCTATGTAGATTTTAATTTGTTTTCGACGCAAGACAATTTGGCGTCTCCACCAGTGCTTTGGCTGTGAGCAGGGGTCGGCAATGCTGCGCTTGCCCCTCAGAGTGATTTCAGTCCGTAAGACAGCAGATCGTCTTTTTGTTACTACACCTTGTCCGTTCTTGATGAAATCATATTAAAAATATAAAAAACGTGAATTCATCGACAACGGACGTTTTGAGTGGTGCAAAATTCCATAGTTTAAATAAAAAATTTAAAGAAAAGGGATATCAAAAAGTTACAGCGCACTGGTTAATTTTTTAAATTGTTGATAACACTAAAAATAGTAAATCGAGTCGAACGGACATTTTCCGTGTTGCGCAGCTGCAGGGAGGGCTGCGGAGTCGGATCTCGTATCTGTATAATTCATAATCGCGGTATACGGTGCGCGCATGGTACGGCTTGCTGTGTGGTTTGGTTGTCTATAACAACTCACCAGCAGCTATGTCCCTATATGCATTATTATTGATACACGTGCTGTGTTGACCGAAAACGGTTTTACTAAAAAATGCGTGTGTAAAAATGTCAGTTCATATTCTCCCCCCCCCCCCCCCCCCCCCATTTTCTGCTTGAAAACGGACGAGGCGCGATAACTCGAACAGCGTTAAATAATACCTAAGATCCAACACTGCGGTTGTGCGTCGATGAAAATGTCCGTTCTCATTTTTTTCCGGTCACGAATAACGAAAAATAACATCCGACAAGTAAAACGGACGAGGCGTGATAAGTTCAATTCTCCGCTATAAACAAATTTCGATTTTTCTCAAACCAAAACTATTCACCGCAGGGAAATTGTCAGTTACTATTTTCATCTTCTCAAAAACATCATTCTGAGTCAAAAAATAAAAAGAACGGACGAGGCGCGATAACTATTACGACCACTTTTTTTAACATATGTAAAGATGATTCTCAATGATTTCGCAACGTTGCCAATGTCCGTTCTTGTTAATTTCCTTCTCAAGTCCTTATTAAATCATCAAGAAACTTTAGATCGTGATCAGTCAGAAATCCTGGCAACGGGCTGCCGTACTATTAGGTTTGTTCTAGAGTACAATTTCTGACGGTTTAAAGCTGATTTCGTGAATTTATCAAAACTATACAGGTTCGCTTCAAGAACTGATTATGAACAGTTCAAGATTTTCGTCTGCTAGAACGCTCCCACGAAGTGTGACATTTCTCAAAATATTCAACTATCAAGTTTGTTTATCTTAACTTGCTTTAAATAGCAAAAACAAATATTCAGCTATTAAAAATAATAAAGTGTACCTAATACAGTTTTTTGTGAACAAAGGGGCAGAAATTTGGGCTTCTCAAGTTTTTACCATACTCTTGGCAAGAATAAAGTCGTTATAACGAAGAAACATTGGCAAACATTAAAGCTTCAAGCACACTATTATCACGTCACGTGAATTCACGTGTTGTCATATCGGCAAAATAGCACATGCTCTCACTGGTTAGAAACAGACCTACATACACTGCAGACCAGTTTTATTACATATTTTGTGTTTGTGAAGATGGCAAGTGAATCTTGTAGCCGTCTAGCGTCAAACTCTGACAGCGTGCTATCACACGTGCCGAATATGTAAATTTGCATAAATAAAATTGCGCTGTCACGTATAACTTGCCGTGAGCTGCATGAGGTGACTATAGTGTACTTCTAAACCTATGTATAAGCAGGCATAAACTGTCTTGCAGATATATTGGGTGTGCCGTGATATTGCTTGATAGCATGTGATCTCACGTGACGTGATAATAGTGTGTTTGCGGCTTAAGAGTCCCATTTTTATACTGGACCTATTTGACATATATCTGAATAATCGAAAATCGTTGCATATGGGCTTAATATAGGTCTCAGTTATAATATTGTCCTGGTTAGAAGACCAATTTTATTATATTAATACTTATTTTTATCAAAGTTTTAAAAATTCAAATATACTACGCCTATCAATATTCAAAAATTCACGTCCTAATTCTTACGCCGTTATTTTGCTAATAATTAATCAATTTTAATCATTTTTGTTTTAATATAGAAAACATATTCTAGACTTTAGGGCGGAGTGATTTACATCCCCATTCGAACCGAGTCTCGATATTCTATAAGCGGTCAAATAACTGAGACAATGTTATAATTCGATAAAGTTTCAATAATAATTTTTATATCATTTAAAATATTATTTTTAACTCGTATACGTCATTACTTATCAATGTACCTAACCAGAGTATCTGCTTTTCGTATAAGAAACAGAAGACTGATTTTTTATTATAGATTTTCCTAAGAGAATCAGATTTTAAAACGTTGTAAATAATATAAGACAAAAATGTTTTCACTGTACAAAATCAACTACCTCAACTAAGTACAAAGTTATTCGAGACACTTTAAATGTTTAACGTTTTTGATGGATGTAACTTTTGAGGATTCTGATCTCCTTAAAATGTAAGAGTTCCCCAAAAAATAATCTATTTGGTGTAATTTTCGGAAATTGGAATAATTGGATCAACGATATTGTGTTTCACGAATCCACTAAATGTCTAATATTGTATACTGAGTGTTACAATCCTCGATACCCATAAACCAATGTGATCTTTCTCGATCTGTCTATTTTAAATGTGTAAAAATGTTATATGTGTTATTACAAACTCCACGTAATTTCATGATGTCAATATACCTATTTTATTATTAAAAAATTGTTATTAAAAAATTAATAGTGGCTTTTATTCCATATTTCGTCGAGCAAAGGATGGTGGGCACTTTTGAAGACGGACTCCTCAAACTCAATATCAGAGTTGGGCCTATACAGGGTGTCGCGACTAAGAATGCACTCTACAGGGTTAACCATAGGACCAAGGACGGAACCAGAAGTTCGAACGTCGAACTGAAAATTTAATGGAATCGTCTTGAGGAGAAAAAATTTATTTTCACATATTATCTCTTTAAACAGAGTAAGACAACAAAAAGGACAAAATACGTTTTGTCTAATTTGATCTTTTCTGTATGTGCTATGGTTAAAGAGATCCCTATAGAGTGCATTCTAATCCAGGACACCCTGTATATAAGTAACAAAAGGTAGATAACTGAAGTTCCATAAGGTCTGGACATTTGAAAATGGTACGGCCATGAAGTAAATTAAGGTTAAAGGTGGACAGCCTTGTTATGTGTCTGTGATGGTCACATATACTATATAAACAGTATATTGCTAATACCATCTATCCCCGCTATGGGCATCGAAGGGGGCGTTGTGAGTTTGCGTAGTTCGGAAATTTCCTTGTGAAACTAAACATTCCACAGGACCGGATTTCAACTTTTTTTAATGAAAATTTCACTGGTTAGTTAGGAAAAATATTCGAATCAAAATTTCGATTAGTTCGATTTAAGACAGCGTTCCATGCATACGATTTCGACGATATGATGATCCAACGGTGCCCTGATTGGTGTAAACTTTTGGTACCAAATTGCGTCTGAATATTTGTAATAATTATTTTTATTATTATCTTTATTTTCTCACTTTTTTCTAAACCAAAAATTAAGAATTTTTTATTTTATTGACTGTTTTGGGAATTATTATCAGCTACTAATGCACCAAATTAAAAATACATTAATTTGAAGGTTATGTAGTGACTACATATATACTATATTGTATACGAGTGACACTCTCTTCTTTGTTTAATTAAAACAACCATTGTTGTGAAAAGGGTTAATATTACTTTTATTGTGAGGTATGAAAAGGTATACCCAGATAGTGTCTGGGTACACTATAGGTATTGTCGAATGAGGCGGCATACGATTGAGTTGAGGATCAGTTTTAAATTATATGATAGCACCTATTTTCTTTTAAACTTGTTAAGTATATGTACAGCACATTTCCCAACCAGTCAGTATAAGGAATGATTTCGTAGGTTTGATCAATTTTCAAAAAAATGATCTATTTATCTTTCTTTAGAGAGTGTATTTTTCTCTACAAGATCGTTATCTTGCATTTGTTGTATTAGTTCATAATAGAGGGAGGCCGGTCTGCGCTTTTTAAGAAGCAGTGACATAATGCGATTGCTCCGCCTTTGTCACTGCGACAAGTAGCAATGATTTTCCCCAGCAGTTATCGTTCGCCGGCAAGACGTAGAAATCCTATGATGATTGTTTATAGTCAATTGATTAGAGTTAGCTTAGAGAAGACGTGAATAGGTTGCCAGGTTACCGGGAAATCTGGCAATCCTAGGTGGCAGTTATCTTGTGCCGCGACTGCTTCTGCTTCTTTGCATGCGACTAAACAGCTTGGAGCAGTCGCAGCTCCAAGGGGATGAGATCGCTTCTGCTATTCGTAGTCGCAGCGACGCCGACGTAAACTGCTCCGAAATATCACTGCGATTTTTATGAAAGCGAAGCAGGACGTGACTGTGACAAGGTCGAAGCAGTGAGAAAGTAGCAATCTGTGACATCGCAACCCACCTCTAGTTCATAATATTAAACAATAATAATTAAGTTTTCATGCAAATTTGGTTTAAAAATGATTTTGAACAATAAGTTTATTCGGAAAACAATAACGTCGGTACTTTTTTGGCCCTGTATCATTCTTTCCGCTGATTAAAATTGTAAAACCGGAAAAACAGTTGAACATCGCGTTGTTGCATTATTTAATAAATATACTTTTTCTGAAACACTCTGTACTTTTGTCAACATAAAAATTTGTATCGGCCACGAACTAACGACGAAGTTAGGTATAATATTTAAATTAAGGTGCTATACAACCTTTACCTATAGTCCAGGTCATTTTCTCCTCGATATTACAAAAAGGATTATGGTTTCGGAACAATCCTAATTTTTATATTATTTGCAAACATCGGTCATTTTACAACCGGATTAATACCGGTTTGAAAAGAATAATTTTGCACAAAGGGTTTGTTGGTGTATTGAGTTATTATATTTATTCTGTCTAGTGATAATTTCCTTTAATTTATGTATGCATTTAGGCGAGTTTGCGATAATGGGTTAGAAATTTACTGAGGATTTTATTTGTAAACGGCTAGTGGCTTCGTCTCTAGGACGAGAGTTCGTTGGTTCAAACTCCATTGCCGGTAATCCGGTGGATTTTAGTGGTATAAGTCACGGCGTTACTGTCCGACGTGATGCATGAAATAGGGAAAAACAGTGGCATACAAATTGATGCCTACGTACCGTCGACCACCGACCTATGGCTGTTTCCACCAATAGGGAACAATTTGTGAATAGTCAAAATAAAATTGGCTAAAAAATAATTTATTACAAATTTATTTAATTGAATACAATTCAGTAATATTACTAAAGGGTGGCAGAGATCATTTGGAATTATTTCTTCAAAAAGTGTGCTTCGGAGTTGACTAATGATATTAAATCTTGAAAAAATATGCATATTTTAAGTAATTTTCTTTAACATTTTTGTCTAAGTTGATGTTTTATGAATAAACATTAGTCTAAACAGATGATTTTACAGGATTTCCTTAAAATTGGCAAATGTAACCACCACGTATCAACTCCGAGGCACAACCTTGACGCCGGAGTTAATATTTTGGACATATTTGACAAAAATATATAAACCCAAGATACATTTTTAAGATTTAGTCTAATAAAAAGGGATTATGCTTAATAATACATGCACCTAACATATAAAAATATCTAAATAATAAATAAAACTTATCGAAATATGGGAGTCGGAGTTGATTACATGAAAACATACTCTTACCTTGACAAAAAAAAACCACGTCACTCCTGCTTTACGAGAAAATAGAGGGATGGAAATTCTTAAGGCCGTATTAGACTAGGCAATTTTTTCTCTTGCGCCGGCAATTATAATGGCACGTATTCATGCGCAGTAAACCGTTTTCGATCAGCTGGAGCATTGTCAACCGTCAGAACAGCAGTGGGTACTGTCGAAATCCCTAAAATATCCCCAGAATTAGAGATGTGCAAACCTGTTCGTTTTGATTATCAGTTAAAGCAGCTACTGCTATTTACAAGTAGGAGGTGCAAAAAGTTGCTGAATTAGCAGTCCATAAGTTTAATAAAGAATGTAAACTGCTAATTTAAGTACCAGTGGGTTTAAATGGCCATTACCTGTTCATATCTGGTTCGGCCAAATAATAAACAGTTAAAAATAACAGAATAATCCATGTCTACCCAATTGCGCCGGCAAGGGCAATTAAAATGGCGCCTGCCCCATTTCTGGTAATGAGAGACAGCTGATCGGGAACGGTGTACTGCGCATGAATCCGTGTCATTTTAATTGTCAGAAGAGTCGAATTTCTGACTGTAGTACGGAGAACGGTGTACTGCGCCTGAATCCTTGAGTTATAATTGCCATTGCTGGCGCCATAAAAATTCCCAAGTGTAATATGGCCTTTTTAGTCAACTCAATGAAATTTGTTCATTCTTTATAGCGTATAAAGTAGGGGATGTGCCATGTTGTCAATTTTCAAGGATTTATCGAGTACCTCGGATTTGATCGTGATATAGAGTTGCAAAATAAGAAGCTAATTTTTTTCTTTATTTTTAATGTAATTAGATCATCCGTAGTGCTAGTATAATGACTAGTTTAATTAAATTGCATTTTTCATTGGTATAATCTAAATAGTATCCGAAAACTAGTGTGTCATCGTATAAAAACATGCCTGGTGACAGCCTCGGAGTTGATATTTCGGGTATCAATGAACTTATAACATAATAATTGGATATTAATGAGATAATATATGATGGCTCATGGCTCAGGAGGAGAACATCCTTATGTACTTACAATAAATAAACACAGTAAGTAATTTCCAATAGTTACATAGATTTTCGATAGTTACCGAAATTGTCCCGCATCTGTGGTGCGCACGGTTTATCGGTTATATAGGCCACCCTGTCGTATTGGTGCCGATTTGATTACCAACCAACGACGTGAATCAACGAGGACCGTCCAGAACCGAAATCAGTCGTAGGGATGTAACGATATTAAAAATCTATCGATAGATATAAAAATTAATTGTAAAAGTGGCTTTTCAGATATGGCCACAAGGCCTTCTTTTATGCGAGAAAATAGGTTGTTTATTTTCCTAGTAAAGAATCTATTCATGTGCCAAAGTATTGCCGCGTAATCATTTTCAATGTGATCCTGTTCGCCGGTCAAGTTCAATAGTTTATCAGTCGGCATTGCGCATGACATCTGACGATCATCTTTGTTTACATGCGCGAGGCCATAAATTTCCCACTTTTGCTTTTAGAATTTGGATATCAATAGATATAGGTCGATGATTTGAACTCTTCAAAGTACTGACAGAAGAAATGCATTACTACGAATATAGTACAGCAGTGATGTGGTCTATACATATCTTTACACCGAAAGGTTCTAAAAAAATACACTGATTTGGACTGCTGTTTGAGAAAAATATTGAGCGAATATTTACGTAAAAAAATGGAAATTGTTGAGGTGTTAAATCGTTTAATATATATTGCAAAAATTGATATGTAGATTATTTTAATGTCAATATCTATAAGAAAAGATATTAAAACATACAAACACAACCCTGTCCATAGAATTAATATAATCTAATAAAGCTATAGGAAACAAAGTAAGAAAGTGTTTTAAATTCATAAATATTATATTTAGTTATAAAATTGCTTACCTACTTATACATCTATCAGGTAACCAGACAATCTTGTTTCTCGGTTCCAATTTTCGATCCATGCTCTTATCGAAAATAAACCGTACGTAATTAAAAAAAAGTTGTAATTTAATTAGGGATTTTTTTCCGTAATATTATTCATTGTTTTTTGGAAAATACTTAAGAGCCCATTTTAGGACAAATATTTTTTAATAATCATTATTTCAATCTAATTAAGTATCTGAACGGCTGAAAATTCGGGGAAAACGAATTTTAAATCAGCCTGTTATTTTTATGTTCGATAAAAGAAATAAGGGGCATTTTGATTAAAATTCTTTGCAGAACTTGCTTCGTGGAATTTAATATACCATCGATGTGCTAGCTTCTAGATTTCTGTTAAAAACTAAACACGCACATGCGCGTATTATGGCCGATTGGTCGACCTCAATACTTTTTCTTTTGCTTCTATTAGAAACACTGATTTTACTGTTTAAACGGTTTGATTTATCGGCTCGAAAAAAAGAGTATTTTTTTAGTTATTCTGCTGTCTTTGAACTGACATGTAAAAAGATATGCCAAAAATCAGATTTAAATTTGTTTTACTAAATAAATGCTCATAAGTAAAAAGCTGTTCGAGATAGGTATAGCAACATTGCACATAGAACAATAGACAATTTCAAGAGCTTTTAGGACCACAGATAGAATACATGGTGTTTATCGGGTTTTTACAATTTAGCATAAAGCAGCCAAAACAGCTTGCTGATATACAGGGTTCCCCATAATAGACTACCCATTTTAATAGTTGTATTAAAATTTTTTTAGTTAACAAAACAAACTTTTTATCTTACTAAATTACAGCTAACTCTTTGGGATTTATGATAACTTATAAATATTTGGCTAATTTAATTCTAACTTTTAAAAATCTTTTAAATGACCTCCACCAACTTCAACACATTTTTTAATATTGGATAAAAAGTGGTTCATTACACGGCGTAGCAAACCTTCGTCTATTCCTTCAAGTTCTTCACGAATTTTGACTTTCACTTCTTCGATAGTACCTGGATGACTCGCAAACACTTTGACTTTTAAATATCCCCACAGGAAAAAATCGGGTGCCGTTAATGACGAACCCATAACTTAACAGTTTTACGATTTGGCGCGTGGCCCCTATTGTTGTTATTAAACTGACGCCGGAATGCACGAATAACTTCTTCTATCGAATTGCTTCTTATGTAAGTTTCTACACAAAACACACGTTGTTGGACTGAGTAATCCATGAAAGTTAAAACGGATGTTGAAATAATGTCTCAAAGCAAAAAACTTAAATAATTATTGATGAAAACTAACAAACTTCTCGCGGAAAAATGACGTTCCACGAAATTATTAATTTAAAATTTATTTGTGACAGGCGCCTACTTGATTAATAATTTACTTAAATCCCCAAGACTACAAAAGATAATCCCACAGATAACAACCTATTTAGTTATCTCGAAGGGAATTTATTAATAATATAAAATGGGTAGTCTATTATGGGGAACCCTGTACTTAATCACTGCTTTATGCCAATTTGTAAAATATAAACTAAAATAGCAAGGGTTGCGAAGAGGAATACACTATATCGTAAAGTACTCGATAGTACTTAGTATTCAATTTTTTCATCAAGATGGCGCCCATGCGCCACTTTGAATTTGAGCACCATTAAATATGCAAGAAAGTGTTGCTCTCTGATTCCTACTACACTGTGCCACGTTGTATGACGGTAAATGAAATAAAAGACAATAAAAATATAATAACTATGTAATTTTTAAAATTCCGCCATTTTGCTTATGGTGCGAATTGAGATGTAATATTCTGGCAACGTAAAGTACCAGACAGGATCTACAAAATGATGTATCGCAAGACCACTATTCTGATTTAATAATAACGTGAGGATCAAAAACAAACTTCTTGACAGTCCAAACGGATCAAAGTCCTTTTGGTCAGTCGCAAAGGCCGTCAGCCAAAATTTTACCAAATCAACTATTCCACCTCTAACACGTTCCGATGGTACAATATCATCCACAGCCGGAGATAAAGCAAACTTACTTGCTGAACTATTTTCTTCGCATTCCACGGTAGATTTCCAGGGAAGAACACTACCCCTACCACCAAATATTCCTGCAGTTAAATCCGAAATGACCGAAATCGTGTTCCGTCAGCGTCCCGTCAAACGAATCCTGAAAGGTCTCGACGTCAAGAAAGCTTCTGGTCCAGACAAAATTCCTGTTATAGTTCTCAAGAGATGCGCCGATGAACTAACACCAGTATTTTGTAGACTTTTTAACTTATCCTACAAACAAGAAATATTTCCATCGTTACCAAAGAAAGCTAAGAGAACCCTGCCTAGCAACTATCGACCAGTCGCATTGCTTTCAGTTATATCAAAAGTAATGGAGAAAGCTATTAACCAACATCTTCTAAAGTACCTGGAAGGCTTCAAAATTATCAGCGATCATCGATATGGTTTTCGGAAGTCCAGATCAACTGCAGATCTTCTAGCATATGCGACCCATATTTGGAAGAACGCAATCGAACATCATGGGGAGTCTCGGGCTGTTGTGCTGAATATTTCTAAAGCCTTTGTTGGTGTTTGGCATGAGGGACTTCTAAGTAAACTGCGATCCTATGGTATGCCCAGTCGATTCTGTGCATGGTTGTCTAGCTTTCTTAAGGACCGCTCTCTGCAAGTGGCGAATGACGGATTTCTCTCAGACACATTCACCATCAATGCCGGTGTTCCTCAAGGGTCCATATTGTCTCCCACTCTCTTCTTACTCTACATTAACGACCTTCTAGTGAAAACGAAAAGTCCGATATTTAGTTTTGCTGATGATAGCACACTTATCTCATCTTTCTATTTGAATGCACAAACATCGGCTGCCGACGCACATCTTCGCAGGCAGCATGAAGTATCACGCCTCAACAAAAACCTGTAAGAAGTATTGGATTGGGTAACAGTAATCAAGTCGAATTTAACGCTAAAAAAAAACATGCAGCAGTTTTCTCTAAAAGGTTAACATTACAGAACCGGATATAGTCATGGACGGACACGCAATCCCAATGGCTTCATCTATTAATTTTCTGGGCGTCAATCTGGGAGGAAATATGTCTTGGCATATCCACGTTGTGGCATTCGCCAAGATAGCTTCTCAGAAACTTGGTGTACTCTTCCGAACCAGAAAGTTGTACACACCTCGACAACTTTTGACACTATACAAATCCCAGATTCGACCATCACTAGAGTACTGCTCTCATGTCTGGAGCTCTGCACCCAAACATACTCTTCGGCTACTGGATTCCATCGAAAGGAGGGCCATTCGTCTGATTGGAGACCACGAGCTGACGAAGAACCTCGGCAGCCTAGAACATCGGAGACAGGTTGGGGATTGGACTCTCTTTTACAGATATTTTCATGGAAAGGGCTTGGCTCACCTTGCCCTCTTAATTCCGCCCAGAGTGGCGAATATCAGAAATACACGACAAACCACTGCCGCCCATCCATATGTGGTTAAGCTTCCATATCTGGAGGACTTCATCCTTATGGAACGACCTTCCCGAGGTCGTTTTTCCCAACGAATATAACCTACAACGATTCAAAACCAACGTGAATCGCTTTTTGCGCACACGCACCACCATTTTGACAGTTAGAACTGTCATTCTTTCGTCAAAAGGTAATCTACCTTTTTTGACCAAATTTTGAAAAAAAAGAATTATCGGTTCAAGAATTAGCAGTGGAAGGGGAGAGGGCCTTCAAGAACCGCACTGTTGTTACATACATAGACCCTGTATGTTACATACATAGTTTGGAGGTGAAATTGAAAATCTATCCTTTTTCGAAGTCCGATAAAATATCAGTACACTAGTTAATTGAATTTCGTTTTAATGGAACTGACAATAAAATAATTATAATAAAAAAAAGTATATCATATTTTGATTTATTGTGAATTTGGTAAGAAACGTGAATCATAATTTTTTAAATTGCGACTGGATGAAAATTACATTATTTATTTTTCATAATGACGTAATATATTTATTAACGACCCGTAAACCAAAGTAATAAAATTGACAATGAAGACACGGGGTATAGACATCATGATAGAGCCCGGCACATAAGACCAATTTTAACTGGTTAACGGCTTACTCTCTTCAATTTAGAACATCGATGAAAACTTCGGGGGTAACGCCGCAACTCTCAGGGTAACAGAGCTCACCCTACGCGCTCTTACTTCACCCCACGGAAGAGTTATATCGATCTCTTGTCTTATACCCCAGCAGCAGCGATAGGGTTACCCCACGCTACGCCTGATGGCCTCGTCCGCGAACTTTTTATATTCTCGCTGTTCAAGAATTTGTCCAGGGACGGAGATAATAATTATAATTATTCTTTGTAGAAGAAATGCCTACTTAATAATAATTGGAGTAGCGGGAAGGTATTATACGGTGTCCCAATAGTGCGACAAAGTAAGATATTTCCCTTGTGTTTGGAGTTGCAAATAAAATTTGCATAATAGGACAATACAGGACCATATTTTATAATTTATTATATGAAAATGCTCCTAATTCATTGATTTATTGATGGAATTGATCATTAATAGTATATTATTTAGAATAATATACCTTTCCTAGGACTTTTATCAAAAAGTATATATATTTATAATGACCTATTTTATTCTTCTTGTCTGCATAATGGGTAACGTCGCATGTTGGGTATGCGACCAAAAAGAGAAGAAGAGGAATTAATAAATAACAATATAATATAGAGTGTAGTGGCGGTAGTACCAAGAAGAGAGAGATAATACACAGTGAGAAGTGATCATAGTAACAATTAGTATTATTTCCTTACAGTTGTTATACAGTGTTCTACATAAATGATTGAAAACACGTTGTTCATAAGGAATTAATTTATATTTTGAAAACCTCAATGCATTGCAGAATACATTTTGAAATTAGTTTGTTATATTCACAGTTATTTGACAGTTAGTACAATTGTTGAAAATTGGAGGAATATTATTAGAACTATGAGAAACATTTTGGACAACATGCGAGTTAATAGGGTTATTTTGTTGAATATTTTGTACTCTGAAAATTTTATTTGCCACTTCAACCTTATTGTTCTGAGAATCTTCACTATATCCTTCAGCAACGTTTGATGACTTCCATCCGCCATGGGTCTTTAAACTAGTTATGTTCGCACCACCACGAAAGCCGTGACCAGTATATTCTGTCGGATTTACCAAGATCAAATAAGTAGCAACTATTTTAGGCAATTTTCTAAATTGCCTACAACCCTTTCCCCTTTGATATTTAAAGAAAAATCGGCCACTGTTCTGGCCTTAACGAAACATACTTTCGATAAACATTCAAGTACATCTGATTAACTACAAATGATCTTGGTTTGCTGGTTTTCGAATCAGGTATGCTAATTAAAAGCTTAGATTCTAGGTCTTCTGCATCGTGTAAAGTCATTCGGACTAACTCTTCCATTCTACAGGCCCCAAAAATACCAAATATTAAAGCCACCTAAAAAATAAATAAATGTGTAATCTAAATAGAAATTAAAACCTTGTAAATTACCTTAATCATTAAATTTTCTTTATCTGGAGCTTCCTGGATAAATTTGTCGATTTCTTCCTTCGTTAAAATCTTAGATTTCTTTGCCCTATAACCTTGAGCTTGTCGTTTCAATAAAGAACGAAGTTTTGAATATGTAGATATATCTACATTGTGTTTAATTGCAAGGGTTGACTTTAACATTGAATAATTGCCCCATAATGTTGAAGATTTCATCTTTAAACAAAGGTGTAGGAAGTATGCCATTACAACGTTTTCCGAGAAAGAATTCGTGGGTTTACTCTTGCGATAGTCCATAAAACGTTTATATGCATATTCGTATTTTTCTCTTGATTTATTTGTCAATAATTCTAATGAAGCAGTATTCACTGCTGCTAACTAATGCAACCAATTTAACGCAACCAATTTTATTACTAATATCAAAGCACCATTTATTTGGGAATAAAATTATTCGCGATTTTTTCAAAATTAATCAATATCTGTCGATTTTTAAACGATTTTCGGAAAAATAGTATGTTTACCTCGTAGGAAAAGCCACATTCCTTGACTCTGTGTTGCTAAGTCTCGGCTTGCACCTCGACTTAGCAATCTTCACAGTCGTCCAGGAATGTTAGGCATTTTCTACTCAGTAAACAATGTACTATTTAAAACCATTATAAAAAATCTTAGTGATGACGTCACACCTCTCACCTCTATATATCAGCGTGTTACCTCAAAAAATGCGCAACTAAATATACTAATTGATGTATCTGAGCGTTTACAAGAAAAATAACAAACCCCCTGATATTAGGCTAAGGGAACTTTTATAATAATAATATTATGATGTATGGTTATTTAACCGAATGAAATAATTATTCTCGTAGTTTTTAATTTTGTATTTCTATGGTCAACATATTCATTCCTCTACGTCCCTGATTTGACTCCCCCATGAAAAAAAAACCGGCTCACTAGCTTTTAAAACCATAAAAAAATCGATAGAGTGCAAGCTCAAGGGGATAACAAATCTTCAACCCTTTTTTTGTCCCTCGGCTTTTTTTGGCAGTGCGTGCCGCGGCAGTCCCTTTAACTATGAATAATATATGGAGATCGAAATAAAAATGTATATACTTGAAACACCGAAATTATATTTATAATATACATGCTATATAGTTAAATATTTCAAATAGGCTTTTTTTAAATTGGGGATTATTAATCATCTATATTTTGATAATATTGATCGGGAAATAATATCTTAGATCTATCTAGTAAACAAAGGTATATTATAGGACAGGATAAGTGTTCTCTTGTTTCGTACATGTCAAATATTTACCCGAAATATTCTTGTTTGGTATAAAGAATTAATTAATCCATTATTCCCCATATTTAGTTAGTATTATACGTTTTGTGTTGTTGAGACAAGCGCGGAATTATGATCCGAATTTCATACAATATTTTATTCTAACAATTATTAGTAGCAAGGGCAAGTTTTTGACACCAAATGTTTTTTAAGAGTCGAGTTCTGTCCCAGCATTAACATCTCGCTCATTGATGTAGTAAAGTAGTGTAATTTTTTTTTTAATTCAAATTTTCTGGGATTTCATAGTAGACCATTGATAAAGACCGTTCATTTCTTCGTTAGTATTATACGTTTTGTGTTGTTGAGACAAGCGTGGATCACCCCCCCCCCCCCCCCCCCAACCATCAATTTAACACGAAAAATATATACCGGTTTGACTAAGGCGACAGGGTATTACTTTTCGTACCTTTTCCATGCATAACCCCCCCAAACCGAAGTTCTGTTCTGGATCCGCCCTTGTGTTGAGAGTAATTACAAGGAGTTTTGTACGAATACGTTTCGGCGATGGTCAAAATTAACAGTTTTACCGCCGCTGGATGCCTCGGCGTCTAGGTTTAGATTTGAACCTAGATTATATTCATCTTCCAAGTCATTAAATTGAATCCTGAATCGATCCCTACAACTTCTGTTTTACTCGAATTTATAATAGATATTTATGTTATAAGGATCATAATAACGATCATTATGGTACTAGCCGTGAGTATTATTGGACGAGGCGTCAGCCGTGTTGGTTTGTTGCCCGAAAAGTCTAAAGGCATATATGAAAAACTTGGTGTTCCCAAAAAAAGT